>BMAO01000491.1:0-568232 GCA_019973975.1 Trichonephila clavata
ATAGAAAACCAATTAGAAAAATATGAATGCCAGATTTAAAGAAATAGAACAAAAGGTATATTAGAAATGCCAAGAAAAAGCAGAAAAAATAAAATTGAAAACTGGGAAAATAATAACTGCATATAAAAAGTGGGGTGCTCAATATCAATTGTTATAATTTCTTACTAGTTCATTCCAAAATGCAGAGTTAGTGTAAAAATGTAGTACAGAGGACCCCACGCCTTTACCACGATGACATTAATTTTCTAGTTAATCATTTTATTCTTATATTAAGATTTATTTCTACTTTTTAGTTTGATAAAAAAGCATGTTTTCTTAAAACTATAATTTAAATTAATTGTGCTTCAAATACGTCAGACTGAACAAATTACGTATTATCACAACAAATGCCAAATCTAATAATAACACACCAAGTTGGCAACCCTGATTGGTAATTGCGTCTTATTGCAACCTATTAGCGATATTATATGAAATGTGAAGCACCTGGCAGCCAATTCAGTGTGTACCACACATAGGAAATCGGGGTGGCCAACTCAGCGAGTTATTTAGAGTCAGCGATTGTCGCAAAAATACACAAGTACCCTCCGAGTTCCTGTGTGTTGAACGTGCTGAATTGGCAAACAGGTGCTTTGTTTCATATAATGTCACCAATTGGTTGTGATAATACGTAAGTACCAAGATTTATGTTTTTTCACTTGTGTACAACATACCTGCATACAGGAGTTTTGTACCCAAGCTGTATTAATTTTTGGTACTTTCATAATATTGCAACCATATTGGTGAAATTATATGTAATACAACACATGGTAGTCAATCTGGCGCATACGACACATGCAAAATCAGGGTCACCAACTTGGCACGTTATCTTGAACATTGGCATTGTTGTGGTAATATGTATCGTAAAATCTGGTTGGTGTATGGTGCACACTTTTAACACAAAAAATAAGATTGAATTTTATGCGTGCACGTTATATACCAGGTATAAAAATAAGAGCTTTAAAAAATGTGAGCACAGGAAAAAAAATTAGATTTCTACATAGATCAAAATAATGGTTATTTAAAAGAAATGGCATTCCTTATGAACTTAAAGGGTTGCACTTCTAGATGTATACTATTTTTTACTAAAGCTTAGAATAAATGAGTAATGAGTAAAAGCATAAAATATATTTATATTGGGTTAAATATAAAGAATCTGATATATATACTTCATTTATTTTCATCCAAATAAACAAAACACTATAGTCACAATAAAGGAACCATAAAATAAATGTAATGAAATAATTTCTTTATGAGAACTTTTAAGACATTTTCCATATGTTTACCAATAAGCTAGAAAAGTTCTTTAAAATCTACAAGAAATTAGTCTCTTAAAAAGATTACTAATTGAAAACAAAAATTTATTTTGTAGGCTTGCCTTTTTCAAGACATGCAAGCTATTTTAAAGTTCAATATGAAAATAAAACTATTCCAATGTAGCAAAGGAATACTTAAATTATTATTTGCCTATAAGCAAGTGCCCAAAAAAATCAACAATGTGACTTATTATGAATCAAGTAAATTTCATTAAGATATGTGACTATCCAAAATTCGCAGTTTTTTGAAAATTTTAAAAAATTACTTTTGTGTTTTTAATTTAAAGGCTATACATTTAAGATTCCAAAAACACTCTATTTTTGTTTCTATGATATCTAGAAGCAAAGTTATAGCATAATTAGTAAACTGGAATTGGAGTTAACAAAACCAGATGCTGATCCCTACACAAAATATTTTTAAGATATTGAATTTAAATTTTCAGAACATGTTTTATTTAGTTCTATCTGTGTTATGAATCAAACTCTAATCTCTGTGTATATACAGTGAACCCAAAAAGTGTTCGTACACTTGCAATTTCCTATAAAATTTATTGTTTCCGCCTAATAAAAATTAATATTTTGGAATTGTAATTTTTTTATATCTGTAGCTTGTTCTTGGTGGAATGACATAATTATTTTTTTTAAAAATTGTATAACTATTATTTTTAAAAATTCATAATCAAAAAGCTCCTGAAAAATTACGCCACTAAAGTCTTAGAACACTTAACAAAAATCTCAACATAGCTTTAAATATTGTGTATTTCTTTCTTAATTTAGAACTTAGTAGGATATCTTTTAGTGTCCACAACAACTTTTGGACATCTTGATATAGATTTATTGAGTTTTTGTAATTTCTGCATTGATTTTCCTCCATGCTTCTGTGATTATTGTTTTTACTTCCCATTATGTGTTTATATGTCATGCTTTCTTTTTATTTTAAATCTAGTTCTCCCCAAATATGCTCTGCTGGGCTAAATAAATTGATTGAGGACGTGTTTTCAAACTTTTGGGTACAGTTATAGAGACACCAGCAGTGTACATTGAGAGCAGTTTGCTTGGCGTCATTATCCTGTTAAAAAAATGAAGTAGTCTGAAATATCCAAATTTTGAGAGGATAATTTAAAATTTCTCTTTAAAATATTTAAATAGAGCTGATGATTCTCAATACCATCAAAAAATACCAAATTACCTAATTCCTGAAGCCTATTTACACCCCCCTCCCCCGCAAGAACACCTCTGTGTTGAATCATGGAGGTGGAGGAGCTCTTGTTCCACATATATTCACTGGATTAAATGCCTCATTTTTTCCTTTAAAACTATTATATGCCCATCAGAACCAAAAATGTTGAATTTTCTGTCATCCCAATCACTTTCCTGTCAATTTTCAATTTTCTGAAACTTAAGTCACAAGAATCTAGTTGGATGAATGAACCATGGAAGTGGAAGTGTTCTTGCGTGGGGGCGTAAATCAGCCACAGAATTAGGTAATTTTTGATGGTATTGAGAATCATGAGCTCTAGTCAAATATTTTAAAGAGAAATTTTAAATAGTCTGTCCAAAATTTGATATTGAACACGACTTCATATTTTAACAGGATAATGAAGCCAAGCGTACTGCTCTCAATGTACACCGCTGGTGTCTTTATAACTGGCCCAAAATTTTGTGAAAACACCTCCTCAATCAATTTATTTAGCCCAGCAGAGCATATTTGGGGAGAACTAGATTTAAAATAAAAAAACATGACATAAACACATAATGGGAAGTAAAAATAATAATCACAGAAGCATGGAGGTAAATCGATGCAGAAATTACAAAAACTCATTAAATCTATATCAAGATGTCCAAAAGTTGTTGTGGACACTAAAATATATCCTATTAAGTTCTAAATTAAGAAAGAAATACAATATTTAAAGCTATGTTGAGATTTTTGTTAAGTGTTCTAAGACTTTAGTGGCGTAATTTTTCAGGAGCTTTTTGATTATTAATTTTTAAAAATAATAGTTATGCTATTTTTAAAAAAATAATTATGTCATTCCATTAAGAACAAGTTGCAGATATCATAAAAAAATTACAATTTCTATACATTAATTTTTATTAGTCGAAATCATTAAATTTTATAGGAAACTGCAAGTGTACGAACACTTTTGGGGTTCACTGTATTTATGTACTTCATTGCATTTAAATGTAAAAAATATCATTAATTTTTTAAAAAATCAAGTTTTTGCATAAAATTTGGCATATTTAAAAAACTTTTAAAAGTAATACATATCTTTTAATTCCTAATATATAAAGATGTTCCATTATTTATGTACTGTATAAATATTATTTGAATACATTCATTAGAATTTTGTGTAAAAGATCCTAATTGCAATTTTTCATGAAAATTTTACTAAACTCTCCAGAAAACAGCAAAAGGGTTGAAAATTAGTTAAACATGAAGCTAAAGAGTTTGAGCTATAATTATGGTGAGTTTAAGAAATGTACAACTAGTAGAACATTTTTCATATTGTATTTAAATCTTTAAAAGCATTGTCTGAGAAACTATGTTTTTTGGCTTCACGGTAAAGTTCACAAATGGATTTCTTTTTAAGACATTGAATTAACATTTTAAGAAAACTTTTATTTTATTTTATTTGTATTATAGACTATAATCTCTGTGTATGTATATATGCATTTTATTGCACATACAATTTGTGAGAAAAAATATGCTTTTTTTTTTTAAAAAAATTGACAAATTTCAAAAAAATAATGTAACTCTTATCGCTCTAGGCACAGATAATGATGTTATTTGGGTGCAGTTTTAATATTATTTGAATATATTAATTAGAATTTTCAATACAAGGTTTACTGTAACTGCAATTTTTAACTAAAAATTCCCAATCTATCCAAAATAATTTAAAATTTTGTGGAATTGTATTTTAATTCCTGACTCAAGTGTGGTATAGGGGAGAGGGCCCTTTCGATTTTTATATAGATATTATTGGTGAGATAACGAATTCATTCTGGCTTCGGGAAACCTATCGCTAAGTGAAGTAGCTTGGCGATCGATTTTGGTCACCAAAAAAATTTGACATCGCCAAGTATCTATACTACACTTGAACCTTAATTCCTAGTTCTATGCACACCCTTTTTAAAGAAAAAAGTGTTTTTTTAGTTGAAAATTTGTTTCAATAAAATGCTCCGAGGGTAGGCACATACCTTAAATTGATTTTTTTAAGTAATCCTAAAAAAAAAGGCATTTTTAATACATTTTCCCGCTAAATTCCTATAAAAGCCTTACAATATCAAAACAATCTAGTACTCATGTGTTCGTCCGCGGGTAGCGTGGTAGAAACGAAAAATAGTTCGGAAGATTTATGAGAACTAAATTTGTTGTTGAACCCCAATCTTTAAAATATGTAGCCAGTATATTAAAAAAACTTTTTTAATCCTGAATATCTTTTTAATTTGTTTGATAGTGTTAATTAACCATTTTTTGAAATTTTGAGTACATGTAATGTCTCGTATTTGTAAAGGCATGTGTTCAAATCTGATATAAACAAACTCATTTCAAATTGAGCATGTCCATGTAGTCATTTTTGAGTATTTCTTTTTTCTCCGTGATATTTTTGAGTTAAAAGTGCGCGTTATACGCCAGATTTTACGGTAATTATAAAATTTCGTAATGAAACATTTCACTTAAAGGCTAAGCAACGAATTTATTCATGGGATTTCCTGCTGAAAACTTTACAAATATTGAAAGTTTCTAAAAAAATGCCTATATTAAATTTTGCATATCGAAATATTTTTATAGAATGTTTAACTATGCAAGCAACAGCAAAAATCTACAGCTGATTGATTATTCACTTATGAACTCTTACGGGCAATTGGTGAAAGACCTCGTAATTTGAACCACAGTCAAGAGACGCCTTATAGCGAGCACACCACTTTCCAAACTTCTGCACCCCGCCAACGTAAGGACTGTGAGTCTCAAGAGATCTAGTATGCATCCATCCCTAAACATAACGGATATTTATTAGTCTCAGAACTCAACAGAAGCAATAGTGGCTTTACATTCGTGACCATTACCACTCAGGCACCGCGACCTCGAAAGTCTAGAGCCCATTATAAAGTCTTAGTCTTTGTTATTAAAATATATTTACAAGTTATTTTCTTATTAAAACATTAGAGTATTATATATTTTTATTTATATATTACATTTTGTTATATAAAAAATTCGCTATATAATGTTGCATATTTACATTAAAATGAGCTTGGAATTTCACACATACAAATATTTTATATTACAAATTCTTATCCAAATTTTTCGCGCGTCTGAGAAAATAAATACATAAATGCAAAATTGTATAACATTTTCCTTGATAGCAAGTAAAATTTCTACAGATTAAATTTTTGTTATGGCATATTTATTCATGAACAAATTAAGATAAATATTTATTCAAAAACTAAACAAATTCATACTTTTTCATAAAGAATTGAAAATTAAATCCCTATTTTTCACTTCTAAGAATTTAGTAGTTAATAAAAATTAGCGGTTATATATAAAAACTTAAAATTCTATACTTTTATTTTCAATTTTTACTTTTACGCAATTTACTCTTATAATGAGCATTTTTTCCCTTTAAAATAAAATGTCTTCTTCAAAATATTTTGTTAAACTATTTCATTATTGTTAATATTTATGTTTCTAATTAATAAACATCCAGTATAAAATGCTTATAAACTGAAAAAGTATTTAAATTATAACATTATTAAAATTAATCGGTACTATAACAGATATTTCTTTTTCTTATAAAACTATATCATAAGCTCTTTTTTCTTCCTCATTTAAAAATTTCTTAGCGCATAATAAGCACAATTTATAAAAAGTTATGAATATATTTGTTTTTTTTAGTTCCTTAAGAGATGAGTTAAAATTGTTTACTGTAAAATTATCTACGAATATTATTTTCTTAATTTTAGTTATTCAGGAGAAGTTACTTCAAATAATTGCATAGTACCAAAGAAAAGAAAATTTATTTGTTATTTTAATATTAGGAGATGGGGAACTATTTAAATTACCTCTTCGTAACCAGTTCGTGCGCAATTCCATTTACAGTACTTAGCTTTATATTTTCTTACTTTATTTTCTTATCCAACCCTCTGCACCATACTGTAATAGGCTTCAAAACTTTTTTTACTCAATACAATTTTCAACGTGAATAAGGAATTTATCACTTTTATTTTCGATAGCAGTCATGCTGTAGCAAAATTTTTGTTACTTCAAATTGTTTTTGATTAGTTACATCGATAAATTTGAGCAAATTTTAATTTGACTAACACGAAAATGTTTCTTTTTAGTTGAAATACTTTTAATTAGTAAAGTTAAAGGTTTTTACGAAAATTTCGATTTCCTTAGTAATTAATTATGTTCAACAAAAATAAAATACATTTATGTAGAACTGTTATTATTCCCTTTAAAGTATAACATTCGCAAATGTTTACTACCTTGAATTAGATACTTTGTACAAATTGAATTTTTGTCAAGGATCTTAAATTATATGTGTAATTTGTGTTTTAAAAATTACAAGATAAATATTTTTTTATTCTTTCTCATAATTTTGTAAAATTATTTACAAGATAATTGAGACATTTTGTAAGAACTTCTCTTTTTTCAATATTATTTTTGAAATATTGAACTGAAAGTGTCGTCTAATATATTAATATCCCCCCCCCCTCCGCTTTAAAGAAAATATTAAAAGGATTCTCAGCGTTTTCACATAGAGTTATCCGATTCTTATTGAAAAGGAGATACAGCTCATTAAATATACATAAATTTTATATTATGTCTCTTTATATTATTGAATTTTATCGGTAAGCAAATTATATATACTGTCTAATTCAATTTATTTTCTTAGAAAAGCTCGAAATTATAATTATTTATAAAAAAAGCAAAATGTTTCGTTCTTTGTCTCAGTAACAAGTTCAGAAGAATGGAATACTTTGGATTACATATATCTGTCCATTGTATTGTCGTAAGCCACCCATAAGGAATAGTTATTAGTGACGCTGACTGCTGTGCCATAGGGCCTGGGTTCGAATCCCATAGATGGCATGGATGTTTGTAAATGTATAGTTGCCTTTTCAGCATGGAGGTACTCCAAATAGTCGTCGAGCCGCAAGTCCTCTCGTAAGGTTGGTGGAAGGGAAAGAGAGGTGGGAGGCCTCTGACCACCCTCCAGGGTGCTCTCCCTCGAAATTGGGATGCAATGTAGAAGTCCAACCTACCTCAGGCTCTAACAATGTTCATTCCTTCCCTTTGGGAAGGACACGGCAACAACAATATATTGTCTTAAGATATTTTTCAAAGAATGGTAAAATATTTCAATTGATTAATAACCTGGAAAAAGGTTTTTAACCATTGTTAAGTTCGGTATTAATTTGTGTTCACAAAAGAAATTGGATAAAATCGATAAGCTTTAATTAAAAATAGAAAAATATGCAAGTTCTTACTAATTTACCTATTATTATTGTTTTTGTTTTTTATTGAAGTGAAAACTTCTTTAGAGGCGTTGAACACTTTTTGATAGGGGAAAATCTTGTGGGTTCGCGTCACCGACATGCTCTGACTGGCGCATGCGCAGTGTGCTGTTTGCTTTGGACACCTTTTGGATGGGTGAAATCTCGTGCGTTCGCGTCACCGATATGCTTATTGTAGTATATCTGTAGCTATACAGCTGACGTATAGTGCTGTGTATATAAGTAAAATTGAATGGATTTAGGGAAAAGTTCAATGTGTATATACTGTGCATTATTAAAATAGTGTTTTTGTTTGATTATTATTTGAATCGTTTAATAGAGAAGAATCATTGTCCATTACAATAGTGAGTACTGAATAAATATACTAATATTTTTAAGGTAAAAAATAAATAACAGAAAATTATCTTAAATACTCGTATTTATTTTGGCTTTTGAAAATTTTATATTATTTCAAATAATTTTAAATCTTCGTATTTATTCTGGCGTTTGAAAATTCTGTATTATTTATTTTCTAATATTTAACTTCTGCAATGCATCACGCAATCCGGATTAGCATTTCACAGTGGCTTAGACGCTTTCTTACTACCGTGGTAAAACAGACTTCTAGTTGTTCAATCATATTTTTTTCGTGGATTTAGAAATTAAAAATTTTATAAAATCTAATAATAATTCAAGATTAGTGTGTTGAAGTTTAAAATATGGTTATTAATGCAAATAAACTTCATAAAAGATCAGCAAGTCATCGAGAGGATCTAACATTTGTATTGAAAAGATTACAAAACAATACACTACAAACGGCACCAAAACTTTTCTAGAATTCATCTCCAACAAGAAAGGATTATCAATATTTTCATTCAATTGTCAAAGTTTGCATGCGTATGCAGCTGACCTAAAAAATGATGCTATCGTAAAAAAGTCAAATGTTCTGCTTTTGTCAGAAATTCGTATGAAAAACGAAGAACACTTGATATTTTGAATTTCAACTTTGTTGTAAACTATAAAAGACCCGAAGTTCCAGCATCACAGGCGTAGCTATTTATCACAATACTCAAGATACGTTACACTTCATTACTTCACATATGGACATACATACTAAATTCACTGGAAGCTTTGGTGTTAATGTTTCTGACATAGGCGAAATATGCGTTGCTCGTTGTGATTCCGAGAATGTGCAATAATATTGATATGTGGTTGTCGTTTATATTTCGCCTGGAAAATCTATGCGACAGATTCAACAATTTTTATTCGAAAATTTGATGATTTATACAAAAGAAGGTTCTGAAATACTCGAAAAAAGATTTGGTGAAAAATATGATAATGTACCGATGATTTTAAGTGGAGACTTCAATATTAACTTTGCAGATGATAAAAACCTACCACTAATTGAATTTCTAAATGAAACACTTTATTTAAATGTCCAATGATCGAAAATTCAGTACTACAAAATATAAAACGACGATCGATGCGGTTTTTACGCGATACTTAGATAAATTTGAATCAAACATTTTCCTTTCTTACTTTAGTTACCATAAGCTTATTGTATATTTTTTAGAACAAAAAGAAATAATTGAAAGCACAAAAAGTCTAAGTATTCTTGAAATTAATGATGACAATGATGCAAACAATTAAAATAATGTTAAAAATCAAGTATATTGAAATTTAAGTAAATACAAATACTATCCATAAATAATATGATTGTATATTAATTGTTATTTCAATTGAATTGTATTTATATTTTGTCATGATCTTGTACAGCCCGTAATATATTTGAATAATAAGAAACCATATAAACATGTGTGCATATAATTGTTGCTCGGAGTGTCAATAGATGTGAAAACCAGATTGAAGTTGATAATTTTAATTCAAACATTGTGAAATTTCAAATTTTAATACTAAAAGTTCTAAGTTTTTACTTCTATAGGCAGTCTCTATAACTGCCAATTTTTATTGTTAAACAATGAGAAAATCCTCATAGGTTCACTTATTATATTTTTAATAAATACAATTACTAAATTCAACAAAATACTACAGACTACAATTATATATTGATTCATCTTTTCATGTATATTAATTTGCGTTAAATTAGTTATTATTATATCATTGAACATATCTAAATTACATCGCGGAGAAAGCTTTATTTTCCTTTACAGAATTTTAAAATTGTTTTATTTTATATTATTCTCGAGTAATTACTTGCTGATACATAAATAGATCATTAGGCGTAATATGCAAGGACATAATACATTCATGAACGTTTTAACATTCAGTACCCTAATTTTTAGCATTCATAAAAGAGCTTTTTATAGAACTTTACAGATCAGGAAAAACGATATCCACTTCTTTTTTTTCTAAAAGCAGTATAAGGGCTAAAATATATCATGTATTTTACAATGCGTGTTTCATTTATGTATATTTTTCTTTGTTTTTAAATGTGCGTAGACATACGAATGATATAAGCTGCGTGCATTTTTAGTACTAATACTTTTTACTCCCACTCTAAATTATTTTTCCAATTCTTTCAAAATTTTGAGAAATTTGGTGTGAACTTAGCTTCTTTATTATTTCTCTTTCTCAATTAATATAAATGGTGCAATATCTATTTTTTGTGTTGCTAATGGTTCATCATCGTAATACTTTACACATAATGTATTTCGTAAATATTCGTGACAAGAAAAAAGACGAGTAGAAAAACGAATTTATTTAAGAGTTTTAAGTATAAAGAGAGTAGCTATCATGCGTCCTTTCGCAACAAATATAGATCGATTTGAGAAACAGAAGAATCCCCACATAATCTCAGCTAGGGAAATACAATGAAGAGAATAATAGAGATGTTTTAGTCACACACACGTAGCTAAGTGAAGGAAAATAGTTATTTTTAAAAACTGCGTAGTTGATTTTAGAGGAAAACTTGGCGCCACCTTGTTACAGAGAAAGGCATGTTAGATATTATTTTTCTAGTGATAAGAAATAAATCAAAATACAGTTTGTAATTCTCTTAACGTGGGAAAGGAAATGAGACTGTCATTTCGAAAAATGGTATTCGTAATTAAGATACACAGAAAAATGCATAAAATTAGAATTTAAATGACTATTTAGTGAGGTTGTTACATACATATATACACAAATTACCTGGCCAAAAAAAATCATTGTGTGAAATAAATATACCTAAATATAAAGGTCATTTATTACCTCGATATTACAGTGATTTACATGTTGCCACTGCTAATTTACTCTTTAAATAATCATAAAGCATTATATAATTGATCCTCTCTGTATTAAGTATGGTGACCGCGGTAGCCAAGTGGTCAAGGTATCGGACTCGTGGCTGGAGTGTCATGAGAACTAAAGGAGGGGGATGCTTTGGAATTAGTAGGGAAGAGGTGTAACTATTTGAAGTGCCTAGAGTACCGAGAAGGTTAAGAAAGAATGTAATTTAATAAATTTAGAACCACAAATAAGCCACATGATTCGAGGATTAACTAAAAAATGGCTACAACTTTCTAAAGAGCATAGAGAATGGACTGAGAACAGTGGGAAAATGTCATGAGAGCTGACGAATCAATATTCAGCCCATTCCAATACGATGGATATATTAGGATAAGAAGAGAGTCTCACGAAGCCCTTCAGCATAGTGTTCATTGTGTAAGTAGTATTATGATCTTATGATCTGGGTTTACTTCAATGGATCTGATCTGATATCAGCAACAGTATGCAACAGCAAATTAAAGTTACTGGATTACTTAAGCGTGTTTAATAACCATGTCATTCTATCAATGAAATTTTCCCCCCAACGGAATCGGCATATTTCAGGACAACAATGCCAAAATCCACGGAACACAAATTATTCAGAATTGGTCCGTGAAACATGAGGACTCAATTTCCCATAATATTTGGCTACCACAAAGCATAGATTTTAACCGAATCGAAACTTTTTGGCATGTGCTGGATTACGAGGTTTTTCATCTCTTCCATCGTCAATTCACTGTCTCCATGAAAAAAATATGGAGAAGAATTAGGGCTAAAGCCGTACAGAATCTTACTGAAAAAATGCCATGTCCAACAATGCTGTAATCTGTGTGTGTGAACCAAAGGTGATCCTACCAAATATTAATGTCAGCAACTTCCTTTTTAATCACATTGTGTGTGTGTAAATATACAATTGGATCCTGATCTACCGAATTCATCGGGATTGAAAATTTTGTTCGTTAAATCGGGGCCATTCGTTATATCGAGGTCCAAACAAAATTTTAAAAATTTGCATTTACCTTTTGGAAATTCTACAATAAGCAACTACACAAAAAATATCCATTGTTAGAAATTTTACACTTTTCATTCAACAGTTAAAAATACTATTAGTGAACAAAAAAGCACCAGTTGATTGGAAAGTTTAAAATACTGTTTGATAGATGTTTGAAAATCTTTTTGATTCCTGGCTTGAAAGATTTCGTTTTCGACTTTATGCAGAGAAGAAAATACTACATTGTTTCCATCTTGCTGCATAAGGTATGTTTTCATAGTTTCCAAACAATATAAAATATTAAAAAATGTAACAGCTCTGATAGAGTTTCATTATCTGCATCAGAGTCGCTATTCATTGGCTACGACAAATCAACAAATTTTTCAACTTCAGTTGCACAGGTAGGCAGCCCGCCATCAAATGTAACATAATCGTTAAAATTTTAAAGTATTCCCTTGTGTTGTGGAGCGGGATGAGGTAAGAAAATAGTTTCCTGCCTTACTCGAAACTTACATGATCGGTTACACTCACATGACTCATCAGCAACTGTTAATAACGCTCTGAACCCTTGGACGTCGAAATTTGTTACTGACAAGTAAAATCTTTTTTCTGTTCCGGGCAAAAAAAAAATGTCGTTTGAAAAATAATCCGATTTTTTTAACACAAATTTTTAAAAAATATATTTTTCAGCTGTGGAAATAATTTATTAATTCGGGGTTTAATATTCGTTATGCCTTCATTTTTATCGGGGAAAAAGAGAAAAATTCGTTAAATCGGGGTCCGACTGTATTTCATTTTTTTATTCTCCTCAGAGAACTTTTCTTTAATTCATTTTGGTCCTAAACCCTGCAAGACAACCCACTGTTAATAAATAATTTATTAATTACCGCTTTAACGAAGTGGTATATTAAATTCAACCATTGATCACCAAAATTCCTCTTTGTCAAATTTAACAATGGTTTGCCGCAATATTTCAATTAGTGTGCAAAGATTAAATCCTGTGCTTTGTTAAAAGGTTTGAGAGGTTTCAAACTATTTAATAAGTGGAAGACATTTGGATTGAAGGGAGATCCTTTTTGTCCATCAAGTAGCTTCGCTCGTTTTCATATTAACCCTATTGCCTTTGGGTGTGCGAATCTTGCTTCTATATAAATATGTATCTCTTTCCGAAAAGGAAATATTAAATAGTCATTCTAAATAAAAAGTATAAGCCAACTTAAAATGTTCTCCTGGATCATTTACAACTGGACCTTACTCCAAAATTACGCCTAGAAAAGTAGTTCATTGTGCGTGCGTGTTTATATATACAAGAAGAACATTTTAGGTGTTTTCAACACATCCTTCTGAGTTTTTCTACTAAACTAAACTCATTGACGCAACAGCCCATAGAGAGCAAAAGCCTCCTGTGTTTGCCTCAGTTTTCATGACCTTGAACAATGAGGTGCGTAAGCATATGTTCCGGTCAGATAGTTAATCTGACGCGAAATCGTGCTTAGTTCCCAAACAGCGTAGAGCTCATTTATCGACCCACTAAAAGGATGAGACGATCTTGCCAACCCGAGGTTTGAACCAAGGGATCTGTGGCGTGGAAGGGCGATATGCTACCACTTAGCCACTGGGCTTCTATTGGAGTATATAGTTGAAATTATTTTGTCCCTGTTATAATAATAAATTTCAAAATGCTGAAACCAAAATATCTTGATTTTTCAATACTCAAGTTTATTACAGTCTTATTTAATTTCTTACATTATTTTTTATAACATATTACAAACTTTTTGTATTTAGGTATTCAGTATAACTCCTCTTTTCATCATACCTAAAAGCATCCTCCTCTGGAAAATGATAAATTGCGCGTTACTTTTTTTTTCTTTATCCTTTTCACATAAATGGGCTTAGAAATATTTTGGTATAAAATGAAAAAGAAAAGATTTCCTTTTGTATTGAGAATAAAAAAGAAGTATGGGAGCTTTCTTTGCGAATCAAATATCGTTCAATCTATCGTCGTATTATTTCATTGATAACAATATCTAGCAACAGTTTTCAAATATTTTCCTCAATAGTCGCTTGAAATGGATTCTCATTTCATAAAAATTGTGATACATATAGTAAAAAAAATTTCTCAATCTTAACTTTAAAAAAAACGAAATTTCAAAATATTTTTGAAGAAGATTTCGAAATAAGCTATTCAAAGGATTTTGAAAGAACCTTTAAAAGATATGATACAGTAAAAAATTCTTTGGGGGATTGTTATATGAGCGAGATGGCTTATTCAGTTAATCTGCATTTTTCACTCTTGATAAAATAGAAATGTTAAAATATACATTTATGCCTCATAAATGACGATTACAGTTAAAATTTGAATAAAATGTAACATTACGTCTTGAAACTAAATAATTAAAGGCGTTTTCTTATTTTAATTTGATTATTCTCAAGACATCAGAAAACGAATTATAAAAAACAATAAAATTCAGAATGATTCACGCTTTGAAATACAGAAAAGATCTTTTGAAAATTCTATCATTTTTCAGTGCAACTTTGAGAATATTGAATTGAGCAAATGAAAATTAGACTTCACAGAAAACACAAATTCTATTTTGGAATTTTTTAATGAGTAGTCGGCCCTTATAATGAGTTTTAGAATTTCGAATTTCTTCTCATTAGCTGAAAAGAAAGTATTCGATTAATTGCAACTCTGCAATGGATCTAATCAGTTTATAACATTGTATTATAAATTTACAGATGCAGTACCCAAGAGTGTCTGTGAAACTGACTTGAATACATGTAAAACGCATTTTCTGCTTTATACACATAACTTACCATCCCCAATTATAACTTTTCTTTGTTTCTCTTTCAAATATTTATTTGTAATATCGTTCCTAAATAACTTTCTTCAATCCGTAAAATATTTCCCATTTCGAAATTTTAAATCTCGTTTTTAACGTTTAATCTGAAGTATTTCCATCGTAACTCAATGGTTTTAATCTCAAATAGTCGCCCCCGGTAATAGACGTGTCTGGGTTCAGATGGTATCTAAGACTCTCATGCGAAATAGCAAAGGCTATTTCTTCTAATTGGACCTTTAAATCCTCGTATGATGGTATGTGGAAGTTAGGACGGGTAGGTCCCTGTTTAAATTTTGACGTGGACATTTGTGTGTCTTTTAAATTTTGAAGTCGTTCGGCAACAAACTTCGAATGATTCTCCAAAACGAAGTTAATGCAAAAGAACTAACCAGGTAAACTTTTCCTTCAACAAATCATCAATAAAAACTTCTTGGAAATAATTTGGTTTTAAACTTATTCATTTCCCATACCTCAACAAGAAAGAAAATTTAGTTTAATCCAAAAATGTAACCATCTCAGCTTGGAGGAGCTAAGCAGTTGATATTTGACCATATCGATTTTGTAAACAAAATGAAAATCAACTGTGAAAATTTTATAAAAAGTCAGATAAAGCAATAAAAAAATGCCTAATATAATAACAATAGTCTCATCAAATAGTAGTTATAAATTGCTCCATTTTTAAGATAACAATTTCATATTTTTAAGATTAAAGTGTTTTTATGAAAATAAAATAAAATTGTGATGTTGGAAATTCAGAATTAAAAAGATGTGACACTGTTTATATTAAACTCTTTTCTCAAGCTATGAATAATTAATACAAATTTAAATTACTTGGGTGTGTTTATCTAACCGAATTCTATCAAATATAAACATAATAATGAAGAGTTACTTTGCAGTATTCGAATCTGAAGTCTAATAATAGCTAGACTTGGATTCTGGATCTCTTCCAGCGAGTTTCACACAAGAATCCTCCACTGGACTTTTCTCTTATTCATCACGCTTACGTTCAGTAATTCTCCACCTAGCTGCCTCACTTTATCCACTACCTTATCCTTTCTTTTATCCTTTTCCATTCACTGCTCTTCAATTTATGCAATAATGCTTATTTGCATGCATTACGGTTCCTTCACCCAATCTGAGATTCTCAAATCAAACTACGTAATAAGGTAGCACCATAAGTTAGTTAAAACAGTTACGCTTGAGAACCGCTACAAAATTAAATGTGATATTAACAGTAAAATTTGATCCACTTGAAATTCATATATCTCCCTTACATCAAAACATTTCTTGTACGATGCTGTTCCAAATATGCCGAAAAAGGATTAAAGTTTGTGGGTTTCATTTAATCCTAAATATCAGAAAAAATTATTGAAATTAATAAAATTATAGTCACAAAACAGTTACACCGGTTTCAAGAGAAGTGTGCTTGATATCGTACTATTTAAGGAGTTTTAATAGTCACTTCATAAAACTTCTTATCAAGAATTAATTCCGAATTGATATATAATGTTCTGTAGATGTACTATGCTGATAGCTACTAACTATATTTATCAATAAATCATTAACTTTGTATCTTTAATTTTTAATTAATTTCTACTTATTTGAAAAAATTTGCTCTTAAAATACGAAATCTTTTTAAATTATAGTTTTGGGGGCACAAAGGTGCAATCTATATATTATTCTTTATTTCAGATACGTAGTTTCTAATAATCTGAAGAGTAAACTCTTTGCCCATTTTAGTCTAAACCAGTACATTATATTTTATATTAAAAAATCAAAGGAATGTGAAAACTATTTTCATACAAATCTATGTCGCTTAATTTTATTATGAAACATTTGAGTTTTTTTCTCCGTCATCCTTTACAATTTTTTCCCTTAACAAAAGTATCTTATCATATTCGCATCATACAGAATGTATCGAGTGTATTTAGATAAAAATGAATTGCATTTTTATGAATTATTCTCTGGTATATGCTAACTTTACAATATATCACAAAAATTACTAAGTATGTCTTCTTGCTTTTCATTCATCCAAATGTACAGTTAATGATATTCATTTTAGGATAAGTAGAATCATTTTTTTTTTATAATCTGATACTATCAGTTCAATCTTGTAAATATTGAACAGCAATCTATTTAAATTTATGGTTTCGCTTCAATGTATCAACAGCTTGATAGAAAATTTCTTGAGAATATTCATGGAAATGCAAAAAGATTACGATTTTTCCAAAGACTTCAAAGCAAATAGATCTGCAATAGCAGGAGTTATTTAGTAGCTAACCAACCTTTTATTCAAAGCCTGTTCTTTTCAGCCTTAGTGTAATTGCTTATCTTTCTTTCTTGCCTTACATATTTCACCGATAACTATTATTTCTCGGACACTTCCTTTATAATTTGAAATTTAGATTTCTGGTGAGGAGATTTATTAATATTTTATTTTGGAAGAGGGTACCGCGTATCTTTCCGAAAATAAGACCTAATTGAAAACCATTCTACATTATGAGTTTTCAGGAAGCTCATAATACAAGCAATATCTCCCAAACAGGCCCTAGCTAAAATTATGAGTCAAACGAATGCCAGAGATTCCCGAATGGCCAATCGGAGTTCAGGCAAACAAGCGCAATCGCAGCAAAGTCTGTTACGACTTAGCTATGACTGATTAGAGTATTCGATATCCCCTTAGTCATATGTTTCAAGGTACAATTAGTGCTTGATTGAAAATTAAACTTAAAAGGAATAAAGTACTAATCCTCAAATAAGATAAATACCAAAAGAAAGAACTATTTATTTAAGTACGAAAAAATTGGTGAAGTGTTCTATTCTGTTCTGAATAATTATTCTCGAAGACTCCAGGAGTAAGACTTTTACATCTAATGCTATAGAGGTTGAATCCGAGAAGTCTGAAAATAGCAGAGTATAATTACAGGAGTTAACAGGTGGATGTGGTTTATTCTAAGAAGCTAAGTGTTGATTATACATCTCTTTTTCTTCAATGGCTCGACAGCCCTGGCCTTCTCCAGAAGTTTTCTCCTGGTATCTCTACTCTTGGCAACTGTTTTCCAGTTTTTGACCTTTAAAGTTGTTATATCTTTTTCTACACATTCAATCCATCTTAACGGTGGTCTGCCCCGAGGTCTATTTCTCGTGTGCTTTGCGAGAAAGATTTTCTTGCAGAAACGATCTTCATTCATTCTAGCCAGATGACCAGCCCATATAAGTCTCTGTAATTTGGCAAATTTTATAATATATTTATTATGATATGGTTGAAAAATTTGCCTCTCAATCTGATCTTGCACAGCCTAGACGATTTGGCTGGAAAATCAATGATAAGATGCCTAATCTTCTCATGAACAATGAAACCTGTACCAAACATATGTTTCTTAGGATCAACACAACTGATCCTAAGAAAGTATAGTGTGATTTCTTCCATCTTGAGCTCCCTTTTCAATATATCTCATTTCCTGATGGGCCATCAAATCAATCCTATAACTATCCATGATTTCAGTTAAAATAGATAGACCCTTTCTTCTAAAAAGCTAGCACAAATTCCATGTTCTGAATCTCAAATCCTTAAAATTGATTACATCTCAGGGAACCATTATATCTTGAGTTGAAAGATATTATCTGTGAATGGATTCGTAACAGAAGAGCAAGAAGTTTGTTCAAAATATTGATGTAGAGCATACGTCCCTATGTAATTGTACTATAATTGGAAGACCCTTCAAAAGATTCTCCGTTTTTACCTGAACTTCTTCAACTGAGATAAACTGGGTTTCCTTTAAGCAAAATTTAACTGTTAAAATTTTTTTTTAAAGTCACATGAAGTTAAATCAGGTGAATAAGACGGATACCCCATCACAGTAATGTTTTTGCTGGTCAGAAACTGTTTGACAGATGGGGCCGTGTGAACAGGTGCATTGTCTTGGTGCAACAGCCATCCATCACTCCCCAATTCTGACCTTTTATCGTCTAATTTTTCACGAAGTCTTTTTAGTACTTCAATGTAGTAGTGTTGATTAACAGTCTGACCTCTGATGTGAGGGAGAACCCACTCATATCACGAATTTTGGCAATGTTTTGTCCTGTAATCGCTTACCTTCGACGTCCAGCACATTTCACACTGCCCCTTCCCCCTGAAAACCACTTATGCCATTCAAACACGTGTGCACGAGATAAAGTTTAATCTCCATAAGCCTCGGTTAATATTTTAAATGTTTTCGTGGATAATTTCTGAAGTTTCACAAGAAACTTGATGTTGATTCGACATTCTTCCGGTAGAATGCAGTTGCACGTGCTCACTCCATGACGCAGTACTCCCAACTGACGTGATGAGTTAAGGCGAAACTATCCACATGGATAGAGGAGGGGTGTGGGATGACGTCATCAAAACAGTTGTTGACAACTCCCCTCTTTTTTCAAGCTACAGACTTATTCTCGTTTTTTTATGTCACACCTTGTATTATATCCATAGTTTTAATCTAAATTGATCATGCAATGGGAATAGTTTGATGCCATACAGTAAAAATTACTGATGTATTTTTTGAGTAACAGATCTTTATGGTTGCAGTACGAATAACAAAACTAAGGAAGTTAACTACACTTCTCTATCATCTAATTCATTTTTATTTTATTTTTTAATGAATTCACATATTTTCTTCTTTATTGCAGAATTTTCTAAAGTATATGCCATTTAAGTTTATTTTCTTTAAAGTGATTATAAATGCAGAAAGATTATTAATTCGAACCCTTAATTGAATTATATGCCATTATTTTTATTGTTTATTTCCTAAAACAAATATTTATACTTCATTAATATACATTAATTTTTTATTTCAAAGTTTTATACGTGTTTATTACTTGTTACTACCTTTTCAAAAAATTTAAAAAATTGCGTAAATATTTTATTATAAACAAATTTATAATCTCAGATCAGAAATCTTCAGATGTAATCAATAAACATTTATCATATATTATTTATCCCATTACTTTTATTAAACTACATGGAATTTCAAAATCTTGGAAAGTTAAATGCAGCATGAAAAACAAAAATCAGAGGTTCTTTAAATTAAAAATAAATAAATACTTTTTTTCTGAAAATATGCTAAATTACATTACTTGGAAAAAGAAGAACTAATTTATTATGTTTGTGATTATATTAGCACTATTTTACTCTGTTGACCGACTTCGGGGTAATGACGAGAAAATCACGTTCTAAGAAAGGTAATTGTCAAGTACGTGACGTCAAAATTATCACTTATAAATGTATTCCTGTACTAAGTCTTAATGGCGTTTTTAAATGACGAACTAAAAATGCAAAATTAGCGAGTGGAATAACTTCTTTTTATCTCAGAGTTATTGAGTGTGTGTAATTCACATGGTTAGGAAAAGAAAGCTCTTTTTACATTAGTTGAAAGTTATTTTTGTATTTCTTTGTTCTTCTTTCGCATGTGTGTGCTGACCTCTTAACAGTTAACTTGGTTGGAGTAGGACATTATGACATTTATTTGATGTATCGGCCGCGTTACTTTAACATGCCTTTTAAGGAAATTGTACGGGTTTTTTTTTCTAAAAAATCTAATTTTAACAGGAAAATAAAGAATGCAAATTCCGAAGTATCTTTTAGAATATTTCATAAATGTTCGCGTGAAACTGCTCTTATATAATTTTAAAAATTCTGAAAACTATAGCTTTTTACTTATTTAATTCTGTGCGTTTCTCCTCTAAAGGCAATTTACTCTTGTGATTTGAGAAGAACGTTAAAACAAACAAACTGTAATTGAAATTATTTTTGTAACTTTTTATGAAGTACAAAATAATAAATATTCGGAAATGAAGAGATGAAAAGAAAAATTAATTACATGAAACGACGTCTAATATATCAAAAGTATTTCATTGGAAAATTAAAACTTATAATTATATGAAAGTATGGCATTCTTTTCTGCTCGCCATACTGAATGTTACTTAAGTATGTACTAGCATATTGGTAAATCAATTTTTGAATTTAATTATATAAAATATTTAATTCCAGTAAACTTACCCGCTTTCATTTTAAATTAATTGAATAAGTTCAAAGTATAAAATACTTCGGATAGTTTTCGATTAAATGATCTTTTTATTATGTTGATAAAGAAATTTTAAATCTCAAATCTGTTTAAAGTAAAACAGAACATAAAACTGTCATCTTTCTCTTAAATTTTTTCTTATGTTTAGTAAAAAATTTACATGGCTCAAAAGCAAAGTAACTCAAATATCTAGATGAAATCTGAGTACCAAAAAGCAAATCTTTTAAATTTACACTCTTTTTTTTCCCTTTAAACATTAGCATCTCTTACATTTTTACAATTTTCCAAACTAATGTTTTAAGCATTAGAACTAATGCTTCAATTTCACTCTTTGAATTCTAGTATAGTTAGAAAAATTAATACTCTTTCAATGTTCACAAAACTAGTATTAAAGTAAGTAAATTGAGTGATAAACGATATTCTCCGTATATAAAATCCAAAAAATGATTTATTCTATAACACTAATCATTTTAGCTGTCAGTTTATTTATCTAGAAATATCTTACCCCCGTTTTGGAAGATTATTTTTTAAAAGAAAATAACAAAAAGAGTAAAATATGTCGACAAAAGACGAAAAACAGAAAATTCCTTGGCGAGGAAAAAGAAGCTTTAAGAGAAGAAAAATGTATAAAAGGAAAAGAATAACAAACACTCAACAGGGAAAGATAGGTAGGATTAAAAAAGATGAATGTTTTTCCCGTTTTTCAAGGTACTGCGTTACAAATAAAGATAGAAAAAGCAAAGAAAATTTTAAAGTAATCTGAAAGAAAGGTATTATACTTCCTTCGAATTTAAACTTATGCTTTTGATTTTATAAGATTTTCCATTTTATGATTTTTTTAATGTTGATTTTGTATTCTCACACTCAAACACGAGAACTTAAAACTTTTTTCCTATTAGCTCATGTTCATACTCTTGCTTATGTAGATATAATGATAAATTTTTGTGTTAGAAGAAAAGAAAAGCCGGAAAGTAATGAGTAAATGGAATATTTTAAAGAAAAGAAAGAAATTACAAAAAAGGAATGTATAAATTTGAAAATTTTCGAATTAAATCAGTTTTTTTTTAATGGAAGAAGATACACTGTGTGTGTGTGTGACGGGGAATAAATCTCTACACCAAGAAAAGTATAATGAAATTATTGTAGAGTAATAAAATTTGGATAATGCAGTTGTCTAATTAACATGCTTAATTGAATTAACTTTTTTCAGATAACAGTTTAGTTTAAGCTCCAGAAAATGCATTTCAAATGTGAAGTGCTGTTACATTAATAACCGGAGTAACCTCCAAAATTTTGAATGCAAAAGGGCATGCACATTGTGTCATAAAGGTGCCGAATGTCACTTTGTGCTATAGAGTTCCATGCTTGTCGTACTTGTTGTGTCATTACTGGGACCGTTAGTGCTGGCTGTAGACGATGCTGGAGTTGTCATTTATTGATATCCCATCCGTGATCAATTGGAAACAAATCTAACGATCTCGCAGGCCAAGGTAACATGTCAATACTCTATAGAGCGCGTTACGTTACAACAAACAACGGTGGGAGAGCGAGCGTTATCCTGTTGGAAATCTCCCCCCTCCCCTTCCTTGAATTCTGCTCATTAATAGCAGTAATGTAATGGCAGTAATTGACCTGTAAGTTGAACTACCAGACTGACTTACAAATTTGCAGTCAGTGTGCTTGGAATAACCGCGAGAGTCCTCCTGCTGTCATAGGAAATTGCTCCCCAGACCATCACTATACGTGTAGGTCCAGTGTGTGAAGGCTGCTAACAGTTTGGTTGCAGGCGTTCCCCTGACCTCCTTCTGACCAACACACGACCATCACTATCACCAAGGCAGAATCACCTTTCATCAGAAAACACCACAGACTCCACTCCGTCCTCCAATGAACGGCTTCGCAAACGGCAATTATTTGGAGTAAATGGAATACACGCCACAGGGCGCTTGGCTCGGAGCTGTCCTTGAAGTAACCAACTTCTAACAGTTCATTGTGTTACTGTGGTACCAACTGCAGCTCGAATTTCTGCCGCAGACGCAGTAAGATGCGCCATAGCCGTACGCCCATTACGGCAATCTTCCCTCTCAGTAGTGCCCCGTGGCCGCCCAGGAACCCGGTCTTTTTGTGGCAGAACCACCCCTTGACCATTGCTCCCAACAATCATGCACAGTGGATACATTCCGGCCAAGTCTTTCTGTTATATCGCGAGATGAAAATCCACCTTCTTGCACCTCTATTAAAAGACCTCTTTCAAACTCAGTGAACTGTTGATAATGGCTTATTTATCTTCTTAAAGGTTTTCTTGGCTAAGATCAGCTCAATACGCCAAATTTCATCAGCAAATAACGCTCACGAACTTTACAGCACACATTTAAAGAAACCCTGATTTGTAAGTTCTAAGTGCTTAAGTGTGGCGCTACTAGCGCCACACTTAAGCACGAGACACAAAATTTGAATTGATGTCATCTTTAAGGTGTATAAACACGCCTATATATATATATATATATATATATATATATATATATATATAATGTATATATATATAAACCAAATTTATTTTATCTAACACTAGTCTTTCTTGGGGTTGGGATTTTTCCCGTCTGTGTATATAGCCAAAACGGCTTTAAATTAGAAGGTAGATATACAATCGGACCTCCACATTTTACCAACTTTTTCCTAAAACCAAGAATATAAAGTATATTGAAAATGAATCTCTATTTAATGAATTTTCCACATAACGAACTCTTTTTCGAGATTTAGTTACTTCGTTAAATAGGAGTCAGTGTAATAAGAGAGAAAAAAATTTACTCTTACTGTCCCGAATTTCAACTCTGTAATATAACCAGTTTTTATTAGTAGAAATTTTTCAGATATTTTTAAATTCTTTTGTTAAAATTTTGGGAATGTTTATAGCTAAAATATCCTATAACAGTATTGACTTAAATTGCAGTTTGTACTGGGAAAACATATATGAATCAACTACAGCGCCTCTTTCTTTATTCCATAAGCTAATAACTAATCCGATACAACATTACGCTGTCAGATAAACCTTCCCTGAAAATCACTGAGAACTCTTGGGAAATAAAGTATGGCTTAGCTTATCGACTGGCAATGTTCTTTTTTTATCTAAGACAGTGAATCAACGCAGAAATCATATATTTATTTCTCCCCAATTGGTAAGTAATTGAAAAACATAAGATTAGCTAAAATAACTATAGTGTAGTTATTTTTATCAAGTATTTAACCCGGGAGAGGCGCGCATTCAATACTAACGTTAATGGTCACGTGGGGTGACTGAGCCACCCTAATCCTTTTGTTATAATTATTGTTATTGTACACGACAAAAATCATTATCCCAGTGAATAACTTAATTAAGAGAAAGTATTTTTACCTACTTTTAAGAACTGTTCAATTTTTCTTTGATAATTTGAGAAAAAATATCAATCAAACTGAACCAAGAATTTTCAGATGTACGTGACTTTAATAAAGGACACAAATAATAACAGATAATTTTCGCTAATTTTACGGAAATGTTGTTTGTAGGCCCTTTTTCTAGTTATTGTAGTTTTATTATCTTTTGATGATCGACAAATATCATGTTGAACTTTTTCTTGCTTGTGCCTTTTTGACAGAGCTAAGTGTGTCTTGTGGTACACTTATGGTTTCATATTTTTCTTGATGGAGTTCTTTAGGTAACATTTGAAAATTTTCTTTTGGTACTCCAAAGCAAAGCGGGAGAAATTAAGATAATAACACGTCGTAATATTGAATATCGGTCAAGTGACAAGTATCGGTCAAAGATTCATGAACTGGAACCCTACTCTCCAAACTTCTACCCCAACGTGATGACTTCAAACCCTTCGACAGATTTAACGCCATTCAGCCCTTCTGGACTGCAGATCTTCATCGGAACCAGGATTCTAACCAAAAATCGACAACGCCAGCCACAAATTGGCGAGTTACCGCGAGAACATTTCGAAGCTTATTAAACTCAGAAAAATCAAATGCTTTATGCTTTTTATCCTTATGGGGCATTGAATTAATGTTTTTCGATGGTTTATTGCAAAAAGCTCAAATGTAAAGGACATATAAGTCTTAAAAAACACAAAATCTTTAATTTCCCAAGGTGACGAATTGTACTCTAAGAAAGATTTTCTGAAAACGGAAAGTATACTTTTATGAAAAGTTATTGCGCTGAATACCAAATGAAGATAGTGAAACTAATTATTCAGAGGCCTCTCAGATTGAGCAAAATGTAATTCCTAGAGGCGTAGCTTGATTCATTTGCGAGAGTTTACGGTGGGTGCGATGATGTGTGTGAATAAATATTTAACTTTATAAGCATGTTACAGGTGGTGACATTGCCAGGAGAGAGATTGGCAAAATTTTTAATAGGGTATAGGTTTGTAACGATTGCAGGAGAATTCACGTGAATTATTTTGCAAGGCTTTGAATATTAACTGTGGTATGAGAAGTTGATAGAACCATAGGGAGTTTTAAATGTTTACATTTTATGAAGAATGCGAAACTGCAAAATATGAAAAATATAGTTGAAGAAGTTGGAGCCTTTTGAGTTTACCAAGAAATAAATCGAATTTCACATGAAATATTTTAATTATTTTAAGACTCAGCTGGTATGAAAGTTTTCTTCATTAATTGATTATTTGTTAACATTGCATTTCAAAACTGTGCATGATTATAAGTGATGGATGTCATAATTTTGAAATTCGGCCAAGTAACCAGGATGACACTTGAACCCCCATTTTCTTCACAACACCAACGTCAGAACATTCAACCTCGTCCATGTCCATTTAACCGTGTATCATCCCCTTTACATGGCGGGTCTTCCCTGGTACCAAGATTCAAACCCAAGACTCAAATTAAACAACACCAGCCATGAGTTCGTGATCATGAACGGTCGGCTGCGGCGACCGATTTTCGTATTGTAAATAACTAGATCTTAATTCCCTAGACAAAATCTTGGTCAAATGAAAAAAGAAAAGCAAAAAAAAAAGAAAATTATATTGACTATTTAATTTCTCTTAATTATCGGGAAAATAGTCAATAAAATTTGAAGTATATGAGAGTTTTTATTTATATTGAAAATTGTAAGAAGGTTATAATCATATACTGCTGTTTGTAAAAAATGCAACACCATGAAGGAGCCATCAGAATTAAATGAAATTTAATGCACAAACGACTTTCCTAGTACAAATAAATGACGAAATTTTCAAAGCAAAGAAACAATATTAAGTGTCCGAAATCAGTATTTGGTGAAGCCACTACGTGCTGCAATAAATGCTACCATACGACGTGGCATGGAGTCAAACAGATTTTGAAACAGATTTTCTGCTTGTGGAAAAGAATTCCTTAGTGCTTGTATGCACAGCAAAAGTTCGTCCTTTGAAACTGAAGAACGTGGATCACGAGCGAGACGCCGACCAACCAAATCCCACAGGTGCTCAATAGACGACATATCCGACGAATAAGCAGGCCAAGGAAGAAGTTGCATGTGTTGGGCTGAACAGAAGTCTCGAACAGTCTTTGCAACATGTGGGTGTGCATTATCCTGCTGAAAGATATCTCCAGTATGCTTTGAAGGAAGGGAACAACTTCGGGCTGTACACTGACGTACCTGTAACTACTGAGATTACCCTCAATTCGTAGTAAATAGGATCGTCCATGATACGAAATCGCACCCCAAACCATAACTCCGGCTGCTAAGCCACTCGTTTGATACGCACTCTGGAAGGCAGCATTCACCGGCCTTGCGTCTAGCAGGAATGCGGCCATCACGGTCCCACAAATTGAAGTGTAATTCATCTGAAAAGACAACTTGATGCCAATCAGCTTGCCAGGCTCTGTGCTCATGAGCCCATTGCAGACGCAGCCGTCGATGGTATGCCGTGAGGGGGATTTGTATAAAGGCACCCTTGCACGCTATCCACGGTGCATCAGACGTCGACGAATTGACGAAGCCGACATTAGTACACCTGTAGCAGTAGACCAACGTGCTGCATACTGCTTGGAGAAAGCTGTACGGTCATTCACCGCCATCGGAGCAGGTGTCGATCGTCACGCACTGACGTCACCTTCCATCGTTCACTGCCAGTTTTTCGAGTTGTTCGATGCTCATAGGTCCACTGCTTCCCAACTCGTATCATTGTAGAACTGTTCCACTGCACACGAGCTCCTATTGCACGATAAGAAAATCCTCCTTCTCGATGGCCGATATTCCTCCCCCGTTCAAACTCCGTAAGTTTTTGGTATGTCTCCTTATTTCGTCGTGGAGGCATGCTTAGGTCTCACTAGACGCCTCTGAAACTTTACTATTTTAAGTAACATCCTATAATTGATATTTGCTGCAAAGTTGATTTAATTATGATGATTCCTTCACAGTGTAGCATTTTTTTAATAACAGCAGTGTACATACAATAGCAATTTCTTGAAAATCCATGAAATCTTATGTAGTAAGCTTTTTATTTTCTTATTCTTTAAAACATCAATCAAATAAAACCATTCGTGAACAAGTTAAATCTGGAAATATGTCAGGCATTTTTTTCACACTGGATACCATATTTCACTTTTACTACATTTCGGATTACTAGAAGTCTTCTCCATAGAATGGCTTAGTTTGATACAGTTGTGAATATCATGTGTTTTCACACACATTGCAGCCTACTCAAAATATGCTGTGGTTGTATTTTCTAACCAAAAATTTAAGAATCAACTAGTTGCCATATTTATGAGTTTTTAGAATGAATCATATTCAACCCCCTATTCAATACCATAGGCTAAAGCCCTTGGCGACTTACGGGCGCCTTCAAGATTCAATACATAATGTATGAATTCGGTGCTTCTCTCGGTATCTACCGGCCATAAGCGGTGATACGGAAATAGATGCATTTGTTCGATTCTTCTTTTGTTTTCGAAATCAAAGGAAAATCGAATGAGAAGGGCGGGAGGGGAGAATCTAGCCATAAATCTTTTCGTTGGATTTTCCCAATTTTTACTCTTTACCTAAAAACAAAATTGCTTCGCCTCTTAAACGAAAGAATTGAGAACCTCTCCCTCAATAAATAATGCAAAGTTGCTTCATTTCCAACTGTCAAAGCTTTTGAGCCCTTCACAGGATCTCATAAAGTATGCCTTACCTAAAAACATTTTATTTACGAAAGATAGTCCACAATTGTTATGTACATTCTTCTCGAACAATATTCTTAGAAATTCAATGGATAGTTTGTAACGACAGAAAGAGAAAAATTGTGTGACAAAGGAATTTCTGAGTTGGATATTAATAAAAGTTACGATGGGAAAGATATCAGTTTTGTGGAGAGCAATGTAAATATTGAACTACTAAATAATTTATTTTCATATCTTTCGCAATTTTCTTTGACGAATAAAACTAAATTTTAATATTTTTTAGAAAAAAATCACTAGTATATGTTATAAGTTTTTATAACTTATAAGCTCATATTCGAAGAATATAACAGACGGTGCTTGTAAAGGAAGAATCGAGTATTTTATTTATATATAGGAGAGCCACATATATATTTCAATCAAACCTTACATTATTGGTTTCCGTTTCTCGAGAAAAATTGTTGTTAAAAATTCAAACAGATATAGGCTTATAATAAAAATATAATTATATTATAAAAATAAAAAAATTTTATCATCTGAAATGTTAAACAGGTACAAAATCTTCAGGCTTAGCAAAAATTCCAATAATTTAGATCTTCAAGTGTAAATAAAATAGTAAAAGTAGTATCAAGTGTAAATTGTTGACATTCGTCAGTAGAAGAAAAAAATATTTGAATAAATTCCCCTGTACGGAAGAATTAGAGAATTAAATTTATTTTCTTCTCTTATAGAATTATTCAATAATAAAAATTTCAAATAATACAAGCAGAAAAAAATGCAAAATTATCTGAACATGAACTGAGCAAAATTGTTCTCATTATCGTTTGATTGTGATGACCAGTGTATTAACCTTTCAAAGAAAATAAACGCATTACAACAAGTATTATCAATTGGTATTTTTTACAAATTTATCCATAAACTTGTTTTTACTCCTTTTCTCATACGCGCTCCTATATTAATGTTGTATTTACGTATTTCGTAATTTTATTTAATATTAAATAAATTTCTATATGTATAAGTAAACGTTTATGAAAAAATAAAGAAAATATATATTTTGTTTCTTCCTTAGAAATCAATAGAGAAGTAGTATAATAATCTGAATCGCTGCAAACCAGAAGCATTTAAGTGTTTTTATTATTAGTAGTATTTTTTTTATTTACTTCATGACAGTTTAATTTAAATTTTTGATATCATGTGGACAGTTTATGCTTGAAATTGCAATAATTTTTAGCTATGAAATCATAAAAAGAATCAATTTGGCGGTACAGAGGCGTTTAACACGAAAGCACTTAAGACGAAATATCGGTTAACACGAAATAATACAACGATTTTGACAAACTACTATGTATTTCCATGTATCTTTTTTCTCTTAACACGAAACGAAAATCCCTTAACGCTAAAAGATTTTTCTTCTAGGAATGAACAAAATTTAGAAAACAGCAGCTGGATTGGACTGTCCTACTGTAGCATCTGAAGAACTAATTGCAGTAGAAAATGAGAAACATCATGAAAAGTATGCGCAGTTATTTAGACGCACCATTTTTAAATGAGAAAATGAATAACAAAATGGAAGATATTTAACAATATTTTGACAATTTTATGCTAAAAAAACAATAAAAAAGATATTAGATTATTTTCCAAAAACTTTGTGATGGATCAATACGCGACCTACAACTAACAAGTCCTTTTGGGTATTTTTTTGGGACCAGCAAATTTTTTCTAATCTTCTCCTAAAAGAAGGAAACGTGATATGCAAATTAAGTTTATTATATGTATTCCTTCTTCGCGAATTTAAGAGTTAATGAATTGTGAGTGGATTAGAAGTGAAGTGAATAGTTAGTGAATTGGCAGTGAAGAGAATAGCTAAACAGAAAGTAAGAAAGTCAGAAGTTTAGCCAACAAGAGGTGATAATATAGTTGCAAGGTGAAGATTATCAGAATTGGTTTAAGATCCTTGTAAAAGATTATAACCAAGAAGTGTTAAAGTCAAGTTGGATTGAGTAGAAGACTGCATAAGTTCAGGTACTGTCACCTTATATTAAGTTGATGTTTAGAGTGTTAAAGTATAGTGCGGACATTAAATACGTAAGCTCTGTGTAAAGTAATATTAAGGAGAAGAGCCGCATTATTGAACATATTCTCCCCAAATACGAATCTCGTCTTTTCTCTGTATTTCTTGACTGAATTGTCCTATTTAAAGTGTTATTTGTGTTTGAGTTGATTATAGGGATAAATAAAATAATTAGAGTTTATCATGTTGAATGATCCTTTAATTCCTTCCACACCTTTAGCTGGGTCAAAAATTTGAAAATTTTGTATTAATGTTACTTAAGTTCTTGTGAATGTTTTTGTTTCATTTGATTTTTATTAAATATATACATATCTATATAAATAAAATAAACTCTAATCACAACTTTTTTTTGTTGAAATATGCTTTTTAAATATCGTTTAACACGAAAAAATATTTCAGACACTTCAGTTTTGTGTTAAGCGAATTTATCTGTATTTTAAATAGTCGCAATTCTTAAGCTAATATCTGAGAACAGTATTAACTTTTTAATCTAACCTCTGTTCTCTCCTATTTTCTATTTACGTTCTCAGTATTAAAAAACTGCACGAAAAGTAGTCATTAATCATTTTGTAGTCGGAATCGGAATTGTGTCTTGTGTTGTTATTTTAACATCACATGGGCACAGATGTCTCCTTTTCTTGAAGTAATTTACTTCCAAAAATCAATGTCGCTGAATAATATGATAATTTCAGGCATACTTCACTCAGCTTTCTTCTGCATATAAAATAAACGAGCTAATAACAAGATTCTCGAAATACATTTTTTCTCCAAAAGAATCAGTACAGTTATGCGCTCAAAAGAAACTAGGTACATGGAAAAGGCGTATCAAAAGCAATCCATCTTTCACGTGAAAGTGGAACATTACTTTTTAAGGTGGTTGTTGACGTGAAACACGGGGTAATACTGTAAAAGCGGAAAGTGTCTAAAAGGCTTCGAAAAACACTTTTAAGGTTACCTTAAATCTGCACAGTTTATTGTCAAGTCTCTCTACTCCTGTGAGATTTTTTTCCTCTTTTCTAGAAAATATATGAGTATAGATTTGGTGTGTTGTGCTTTTTCTTTATAATCAATTGTTAGCTTTTGAGGATGATATGCAAGAAGTTAATTTGTTGGTGTTTCTTTTTTTAAGTTTCTGTTGCTGTCAGTAGTTTTTATCTTATATCTGACAAAGTTTTTCAAAATATTTTTTTTCCAATTTCTTAAATACTTGTTCCAATCGAAAGAAGAATTCTGACAAAAACTTAATAAAAATACCATCGCTACTTTTTTAGAATTAATAAATCTTCTCTATATTTTCCATAGACAGTGTCCACTTCTGACCATCTTGTTAAGAAAATGATCTTATAGTGTTAAATAAAAATAGCATTTACACACAAGAGGGTCCAGACTTCCCCACCCCAAACCCTTGGTTTATTTTCAATTGATTATAATCTTTTGTATAATTCAAAAAATAATAACAATGATTTCAATTCTAATAAATGAAAAATAAAATTTCATTTCTCTTTTTCTTCCCCTTTCAAAACCGAACTTCCTTTGAACATAAAGCACCCGTGTTGAGATATGATACAAGAATGATGAACTTTCGACTCTCCACCTTTTCCTTGAAAAACTTCTGTATGCGCCACTGAAAAATGCTTAAACATAGTTATTGACAAATGAGATAAAAATGTTACCTTGTGCGTAAGATTCCTCGTGAGAATAATTTATGAATAGTAAATTATTAGATACAAGTAACGTGTGTGCAATGATTGATAGTTAACTTTGGTCTTTCTAAAGTAGTTCCAAGCAACTCAAGCTTACAGTTTCTTCCGATAAATGACTAAACACTCATTTTCAAATTATACTCATACTTCAACAACAATTGTAAAATTACGTATTAAATTACAAAAATTTTAACGATCTTTGACTAGCGTAGTACATATTATTCTTAAGAATCTGGAATGGTAATAGTGTATATTGTGTAAGAAAGGGAAAAACAGAGTTGCTTTAATAGTGTTTATATCTGTTTTTTGTGAATCTCTTTTATACTGCTATTTGTAAGAAATGCAACACCATGAAGGAATCATCAGAATTAAATGAAATTTAATACACAAACGACATGTATCAGTACAAATATGATGAAATTTTCAAAGCAAAAAAACAATATTAAGTGTCCGAAATCAGTATTTGATGTAGCCACCACGCGCTGCGATAAGTGCAGCTATACGACGTGGCAGGGAGTCAAACAGATTTTGAATGTCTGCTTGCGGAAGAGAATTCCATATTTCTTGTATGCGCAGCAAAAGTTCGTCATTTGAAGCTGCAGGACGCGAACCACGAGCGAGACGCCGACCGACCAAATCCCACGCTTGCCCAATAGGCGACATATCCGGTGAATAAGGAGGCCAAGGAAGAAGTTACATGTGTTGGACTGAACAGAAGTCTCGAACAGTCCTTGCAACATGTAGGGGTGCATATCCTGCTGAAAAATAGCTCCAGGGATGCCTTGAAGGAAGGGAACGACTTCGGACTGTAGCACTTCACGGACGTACCTGTTGCTATTGAGATTACCCTCAATTCGTATCAAATTGGATCGTCCATGATACGAAATCGCACCCCAAACCATAACTCCGGGTGTTAGGCCACTATATCGTTCGATAACGCACTCTGGAAGGCAATGTTCATCGGCATAGCGTCTAACATGAATGCGGCCATCATGGTCCACAAATTCAAGCGTGATTCATCTGAAAAGACAACTTGGTGCCAATCAGCTTGCCAGGATTCGTGCTCATGAGCCCATTACAGGCGCAGCCGTCGATGGTTTGTCGTGAGGGGGATCCTGTATAAAGGCACCTTTGCATGCAATCCGCGGTGAAGCAGACGCCGACGAATTGAGGAAGCCGACATTAATACACCTGTAGCAGTAGACCAACGTGCTGCCAACTGTCTGGAGGAAGCTGTACGGTCATTCACCGCCATGCGGAGCAGGTGTTGATCGTCGCACGCAGACGTCACCTTCCGTCGTCCACCAGTTTTTTGAGTTGTTCGGTGGTCGTCGGTCCGCTGCTTCTAAACTAGCATCACTGTGGAACTGTTCCACTGCACACGAGCTCCTATTGCGCGATAGTAAAATCCTCCTTTTTGAAGGCCGATAATCCTCCCCCGTTCAAAGTCAGTAATTTGTTGGAATTTCTCCTTATTTCGTCGTGGAGGCATACTTAGGTCTCACTAGACGCTCGCCAATAACAAATGATCATTAACTATTTTCAACGTCCCACTACAGCCGTATACTTATACGCTTGCATCAGTTCAGAGGGTGCTGTGCACGCCACGCATGCGCGGTGTCTCTGAAACTTTACTATTTTACGTAACATCCTATAATTGATATCTGCTGCAAAGTTCATTTAATTCTGATGTTTCCTTCATGGTGTTGCATTTTTTTACAAAATGCACTGTAATTATATATAGCATCTATTATCCCTTTTTCTGTAATGTTAAAAAAGACATCACATATTCTTAAGATCTAGATATGGAAACATATCTGCATTTCTCTTTATTTCCTTTTCGGCCGTCTTTTTTTTCCCCAAAAAAGCACAAAACTGCTAATTTTTTCCTAAAAATTTAATTCCATTCTCTCTCATGACCTTTCTACTACTCTAAAACCCGAACTGTGGGTACTGAATTCAAACTCAGAATCCCTATATGAGATTTCACGGATCTAACAATGAACTACTTACAAGAATTCTTTTACTGGTGTTTTTTAAAAGACTAAAAATTCAATTAATTCCTTGTTTTTCTTAGCGTGGGAAAGGAGCATATTTTCTTGGTTAATAAGTTGATTTAAGAGCCCGAACATACGGCTTAAAATCTTTTCTACAGCCGTTGGCTACAGATTATTATTTTCGAGAGCAAAAATACTAATTATGTGACTCGAAAGCAAAAACGGGAAATTCTAATTAAGTTCAACGCGTCCTTGGAATGTGCATATTAATGTTTCTTGAACCCACATATATACATATAAATTGCTCTTTTTGCGTGGAATTACATAAGAAGGAGGAAATCATATTAGCAAACTCGTTAAGTTTTATGTTTATTGGAAAAGAAAATATAATAACGTACTCATATAAAAATATATGCATGAAAATTAAAACTAGTCACATAAGAGCTTTGTAATCAATGTTAGTAAAGTGGGTCTCTTCTGAACAAGTTATAGTCAAGAACTTCTCTTTTAGAAGTATGCTTAATATTTTGGTTGTTTTTTAAATATTTTGCTTATTTTATGATAAAAATGCTGTATTAAGCAGTAAAGAATTAATTACATACATTTTAATTATTGATGAAAAATAAACAATTAATCTTAAATTGTTAAATGCAAAAGCATTTTTCCATGCATAAAAAGTTTAGTTTTTTGGGGGGGAGGGGGGTTGCAAAAAAAGCACACAGGTGATAATAACAACACCTAAGGAAATAAAGATATTCTTTTCAAAACATATTGTTGGTATTTTCTTTTATTTCGTAACAAAAGAGAAGCGACAAAACAAAACGAAAACAAAGCTAGTTGTGAAATTAAAATAAAAAATGAATGATTCTATTCACTCTCAAAACTGATTCGGAAATTCTATTATCTGATTTTTTTATTTTTTTTTATTTTTGTTCGATGGGAACATCAAGCATTTTTTTCCATTTGAAACTCTCTCATTCAAAATGAAACCAGAATAATTTTTCTAAAGCGTTTTCGAATAAATAACCCCTTAGTTCTTAGTACAATATTTGACTAGTTCATATAAAAAGAAGAAAAATTAAAAAATCCTTCATGTTTTATTCAAAGCTATTTTGAATTTAATTTTGCTAAAACCTTGCAAAATGAATAGTTGAAAAATGGCTCGATGAATTTTACAAAGGGAACGATTAATTTTGATTTTATTTAAAAGCTTTAAGTCATATCTCTCCTTTTCCTCATGTATCTGGTTATTGAACTTAAAAAATATTTTTAGATTTATTAAAAACTTCTATATTTTACAAAAATGTTATAATTTAAATAAGTGCTCTATTTACATATAATCTCCATATTTTTTTCATTGTATAATTGCTTTAAGGACGCAAAAATATTGATTGAATAAAATTGGTTTTTTATACCGTACCAAGAAGTAAATGATTTATTAATTAAATTAAAATAAAGGCGTCCACGTGACACACAACAATTTTCAATGCAAATAAATGTTGACGAGTTTAATTACAGCATGAAATACTCCAACTGAATAGAACATTCACTTCGTTCTAATACATAGTTCTAATTAATCTCAAAAGAAATAAGAAATATTCTACTTTTCATAACAAAAAATCAAGCGTCTCTCTCTCTCTCTCTTTTTTTTTTTTTTTTTTTTTTTTTTTTTTTTTTGTACAGCTTCTAGAAACAAATAATTAATTTTTCAAGCTGTTTTAAATTTTTGTATCCTAGCTTTTTCCATTCAAATGATATAAAAATTTGTCTCTGTAATTATGTAATATATCTATTTCTTCAGTTATATATCATTTTTATGGGCCCTCATTTATAAATAAATCTATTGAAGTATTCAAAATTTAATTAGGTATATTTGTCTAACATATAAAGAGTCTAACATATAAAAAACATAATGCATCCCTTAAATAATCATGCATTTATATCATTGTGATTGGAAAATATTTGACATTTGTCAAAATAAATTTCAATTTAATAAATGTTTTTTTCTCCTACAAATATTCTTTGTGGGAAAGTGAGAAAAATTATTACTTAAAGTCAGGAAACATTTTATGTAATTTTTTTATAATGAATTTTAGCTTAAAATGATATTGTACGGAAAACTAATTCTTCTTCATTGGAGATCTGTCAGTCTGAAGTTTTGTAATTTCTTTAAATTAAAGTACCATTAGCTTTGACAACAAGATTGATTTTTATTTCTTTACTTGAGGTATCAAGAGCAAATTCGGTGTCATTATAAAATGTGTTGAGTAGGATTGTTGGGATTTTGAAAAATGAATAATTTTAATATAAATGTTAAAAAATATTTAGTGACATTTAGTCAAAATGCATTTTTAATCTATTTCCATTTTATTCTATTTAAGAACTAATAGTTTTAAACTCGAAATATATATGCAACTTTAGTAGATTATGATTTTTTTTCAACATAAATATTTAAAAGATATGTGTCAATATGCAGCCGCTAACATTATTACTTATATCAATATGCCTATACCATTTCTATATTAATGGAATCTCCTCTAAAACTTTAGTTTAATACAACAATTACCAGATTAAAATGATATAATTTTATTTTACTCAAAAGATTCAGTTTTAAAAATAGGGATGTATGCATTCTTTTGATGCAAGTTATATGAAAACCATACAGAAAATAAGAATTTTTTTTATTATGTTGTAAATAATCAACTGAATTTGTATGTAGAACAGTTTGAATAATTAAATCTTTTATTTTTTACTAGCAGTCAGGTATATCTAATTGATTATCATATTAAAGTAGATGTCGTCCTGGTTACTTGACCAAGGTTTAAAATTACGAGCTTTGCTTTAGAGCAACATTAATAAAAAAAATCAAATCAAACCAAAAAGCGATAATTTAAATCTAAGCGATAAATAAAAATATAACAAGATAGTATAGCTCAAAAGTTAAAAAAATGGCCACAATAATACAATTGGAAATCTCTGTCTTAAGAAACCAAGATTATATATAGGGTTAAAAATATTTTTAAGAGCAGCCAACCTTCCCTTTATTTGCTTATACAACTAGGATGAAAGTAAAAGAAAATACTGTAAGAATAAGTTAATTTCTGAAAATATTTTTAATAATAAATACTAAATAATTAATGCTTGAAATACTACAAGTTGGGTTTTTCTTAAATCAGACACTGTCATAAAAGCATTAATTTCTATACTGTAATACAGAAAAACACAAAGTTCTAAAGAAATATCGAAAAATCGTTAAAATCTAAAACTGTACATTAAAAAGAAGTGAATACTTCAACAAGATTCCGCCAAAACATCAAAACAGAACAGGACCGCATCTATATAATCCTGAGAATTCTTAAATTGTACCAATTAATTTATTCTTTCTTGATAAGTAAGGTGCTATTATTAATAAATATATATTTATTCCAAATAATTTGAAAATTTTCTTCGTTTTAAAATTTTCCTTATCAAATTATAGACTGAGAGAGATCCTAGTTCATAGAAATAATATTTAAAATGTATATATTTTAGTTTGTTATTATATATTGTGCAGAAATGTTTTAAAAATATTCTTGATATTATTTATATAATTTCATTCTATACTTAGTATCAATTTTTCATTTTTTAATAATCTCTTAGAATTAACAAATTTTTAAAAATACAGCTTTCTTGTTCACAAGCTTTACTCTCCATTTTAAACCTTAAGTAAAAAGTGATGAATTAGCAGGAATTGAAGCAACTATTTAATCCGGTACCAAATCAAGTACAATTAGCAGTTTGTATTGCTAAATATAGTTCTCTTTGTATGTAAGCTCTCTGATGTAATCATGAACGAATATAAAACTTTACATTTTAAAAATCTCTATACTGTACTTTCGAAACGTCGTGTTCTATTATTATTATTACTACTACCACTCAGAGTATCTTACCCATCCTAAGAACCTGTAAATATTTGCTGAACCCCCAATTACAATCATAAATTAAATAGATTCTAAAAAAAAGTTTGACTTTTATTAATTTCTTACAATTTTTAATTTTACGTAAAATTTTTGTAGCTATGTATGCTTCAATATTGTTACTAGTATATAAATCAATTTGAGAACGTTTTATGAATTAAACCTATCTATGCAGAAAACATTCTTGAAATATTCGAATGAGGTATTTCAAATACTTCTAAAAAATTATGGACTATTTGTTTTTATTTTATTTTATTGTATTTATTTTTTTGTATTTTTTAAATAAAGTTTAGATTATAATAAAAATAAATTTTTCTTTCACACTATAATGTTTTAAAAATTATATCTTTGAGTTCATATGTTGCATTCATTTTTTATAATGGTAGTACTTATTATTCCTCAATACACATTATACCCTGACGATGTTATTATCTTTACTTTTTCAATTATTACGCAAGGAATAATAGCTGCAATTTAATTAAGAAGTAAGTTTCCCATTAATGGACTAGTTTTTGTTGCTGAACGCATAGTTTGGAAATTCCCCAAAACAAATTAAGAAACCATTTTTCCTCTTTCTTGAGCAAGGAAATAATTCTAAAATTTTAATGCGATAATAAAAAGGGCAATACATATTCCTCTTGTTGTTTTTTTTATCTTAAAGCATTTTAGTTATGTGTGAAAAATAAAAGAAATGTTAACATAATATCAGAAATCAAATGAGTACAATAAAAACAATCATTATCTTTATCCGTTAACATTATTTTTGTGAAACTTCGTTAATATTTCGATGATAAAAGAGTTTTAGTTTTTAAAATATCATTTTTAATCGGTTTTATTGTGCTTAGAAGACCAATTATATTACTCAATGTTATTTTTACCAAACTTTTAAGACTTAAGAATTTTTAAATGGTTAATGCTTCTTAGTTGTGTCTCAAATTTTTAAGATATTTTTTATTAATTTCTTGGTCGAAATTCAACCACGCGAAGATAAATCCTTTTCATTCACTCAATGTGTTTTATAACTTTTAAATCTACAACTTAAAGTAAAAGAATCGTCCTGTTTTCATAAGTATCTATACAGTAATACCCCAAACTTATGCAACAGGTAGGACTGAATGATAACTGCGTAAGTTGGGGTATAATTTTGCATATAAATTATTTTTATTTGGGAATGGAAAAGAAAGAAAATCATAATTTTTTTTTTAAAGTTATAAAATCTTAGATAACACAAATACAAATTCGCAAACCGAAGTTACTTTGAAGTAGATGGTTTCATAAAGTTTAAAAAAGTAGTCTGCCGGCTCTCAAAGATAGTTTTCTGTCCCTCAAAATTTTCCTTGGCATTTTAATAATTTTTTACTCCCATTTTTGTTGAGAAAAAAATGCTCTTCATTAGAGTCTATATTTTCTAAAATTTGTAACTCTTTTTTTTCATCTAAACTCTGAGGCCTAATATCAAATTCTCAACCGTCATTCGATCTTCTGCTTGAACTGAGTCTAAAGACTCAAGTTCTTCAATGTCTTGCTCATACATTTCTATGAGCTCATCAACTGTCAGTTCCTAATTATGGGAATCGAACAATTCTTGAACTTCATAATTATCCACTTCTGCATTTATTTGAGTGTAGTGTCAAACAAAAAACGAATCGTTAAGACTTGAAAATAGCGTTAGTCCGGGTTCGCGCAAGTCGAAGTATTACTGTGTTTTTTTTTTCAATAGCAATGTAATTACAGTAGAACGTCGTTTATCCGAACGTTTACTATCCGGACATTTATTATCCGAAACGTCAAATATCCGAACCAAAGTCCGGATTCGTTTTCAAACAGTGCAATGCTAAATTTGTTTCCTGTGAGGCCAAAAGTGACCTGAAAACCCAAGGAGAGGGATATTTGGGGAATTTCAGTTGTGTGATTTGGTAAACATCTGCGCGGAATATTAGGTCAGTTTGGGAGGGGGTGTATATGGCTCTTTTGTTGAGTTTTTTTTATGTAGAAACCTGGATAGCACGCGATGCAGAAGACTGTGGATTTCAAATGCTAAATAATGACGAGATAGTGACTTCCGTGCTAGAAGATTTGGACCCTGTCGACGATGAAAGGGATGAAGACGAGGATAACAACAACAACAACAAAAATAGCAAGGGTCCATCAAATGCTGAGGCTTTTCTGCGTTAGAGACAGCTATGGAGTGGTACGAACAACAATCAGAGTGTGTCTCACTCAACTACTGCTGCTGAAGAGAATCAGAGACCTTGCAGTGGAAAAACGAAGGTGTACAATGGTACACGAAAAATAAGTGATTATTTTCCACAATCAAGGTAAAATTGCGACGTTTTGCACCTACTTGACTTTTCTTTCAAGATCCTTTCCCTCATGTGATGATTTTCAACTTTTGAATGGTGTCCAGTATCATATACTGCATGGATCGCATTCGGTTTTCGGTTATCCGAACAATCGCGTATCCGAACGGTGTCCAGTCCCAGTTGATTCGGATAAACAACGTTCTACTGTACTCTAAATATCACATTAGTAATAACTGAATTACAATAACGTACTAAGAATTTCCCATATCCTCTAATAATTCTCTAAAGAAAATAGAACTGTTTGTCATAGATAAACGGTCCGTGAGCTATTAACATTTTAGCATTGGGACTCGATTTTTCGAATCAGTTTTAATCCAGCCTTTATTCGTATTATTTTTTTCTGCATAACAATCAGTATTGCGTTTGAAAAATACTTTTTTATGCCTTTACATACCTTCTCTTGTTATTATTTCCATAGAGTCGGAGTTCCAATCCGAATGTCACTGAAGATCTGTGTAGCGTTAAAGTTTTATCTGTTGATACAGTCATCACTCTGGTGTGGTGTTGAAGTTTGGAGAGTGGTATGCCCGCTCAAAGCTATCCTCGTCACTTGACCTTCGTTCAAAATTATGAGGTACATCGCCAATAGCCCTCGTGTTCCATTGATGTGCAATGTAAATAAACAACGAACTGACTTATTTTGTTGCCATATATATAAACTCACTGCCTCTTAGATTTTTTTTGTCCAAAAATCATTTTTTTAAATATCCGTATTAGTATGTTAGTATTATGTTACACCCGTTTTTTCATAATAAAATCCTGTTTTTAGCTAATCAGTAATACGAACACATATCTTTTCAATTCTGTTCTGCTAGAATCCTCCTGAGCCATGAATTGGGAAATACCTAGCCGTCTTTTCAAGCAGACTGACAGCAGTAAAAGAATACAAATGACAGACGTATTGTCGTGAAAGGTCCAAAGAAATCCAATCCTACATAACGTAAAGGCGGAAACGAAAGAATGGCCGAAGTTCTCCGCATTCCCTTAAAATCCCGATAAGCTTGGAAAACATGTCGTTGAATTTATTTGCATACAGAGGCGTAAAAGAGAACATTAGAGGATAAATGGGATAAGCGTATAAAAGCAGTTTTCATGCAATGTAAGCTATCACAGAGAAATTCTGCTTTTAAGGTGATGAGATAGTAATGATCTAATAATACTTGTTCTTTAGCTGTGTCTTTGAAGGCAAAAATGTTTGTTTTTGTTTTCTTAAATGTTTGTAGAAACAATCGATACGTATTCCATTGCAGTAAGTAGCTTTATCTGAACTGAAATTCTCTTCCTATTAATGTGGTATTCATAAACTTTATTTTATTCTTTTTTAAATGATTCCATCAAACATTTGTAAGCTTTTAAATCAATAAATGTGTTTGATAACTACCTTCATTTGCTTAGAATATATGTTATGGTGCGAACATTTCAACGCATTTGTATGGACAGAAAGTGGATAATGTCCATTCATCCATTTTCTAAAAAAATGTTACTTAAAAGATAATAAAAAAATTTTAATTTTTTTTTATATAATTTGAAAAGGTTTGTTTCAATAATAATCTCATATAGAGGTGCACATTATTTCAAGTAAAAGGATAAATAATACTAGGTATTTTTGGATTGTATATTCCGTCAATAATGCGTTCAGCAAAAATCCTATTAATTAGGTTAATTTTTGAAAGGGCTATTACCTTTAAGGACTTATCATATCACTCTTGTGATGGATCTATCCGCGACTATAGTAACACTTTGGGGACTCTTCTGGGGAAAAATAATTTAATTCAACCAACTTTCACCGAGTAAGGAAGCGTGACTATGTAAATGAAGTATATTATATAAATTCTGTTTTCGCGAGTTTGTGAGTTGGCAAGTAGGTGTTAGCATAGAGTTGAGAGTTAGTTTGTTAGTTGAAGATTGAAGTATAGTGGAATTATTAAGAGGTCTTGGAGTTGTCCATGAAAACGGATTACACCAGTGGATCCAACGACATTGATCAATCCCTATAAGGATCACCTGCAAAATTCCAATGTAGGATCCGATGCTTAAAAAGTACAGGTATCTCTCGTGAGTTTGATTAATTAGAAGTTAGCTTATTAGTGTGCGATGTAGTTATAGTTGAGCGTATTTTGGCAATCTTAGATTCAGTTGAGGGTCCGTAGTAGTATCCCCGTGTTATAGAATCTCACCTCCGCGCTCTACTATTTAATAGCCATCTTAATTAGATTGTTATTGTGTCTAATTTATATTTGGGTAACAATAAATTACTTAGATTAAAATCATGTCTATTGATCATTCAGTTTCTTCCACACACCTAGCCGGGTTTACAGTTAGACAAGGGGTTTCAGAGTCAAGCAGGAACCGACAGGTATTACACTCCTTTCAATGACTTTCCGAGTGGTTATGGTAATGAACTCGTAGGCAGCATTGTTTCTGTCGAGCGGTGGGTTTGAATCCTATGTCAATAAAGACCTTTTTTATGTAAAGGGTTTGTGATGCAAGTTAAATTTGTCGATTCTCAAAGCCTTCATGTCAGCATGGTGTGAAAATATTCGGTTCTTAATGTTGTGATGGATCTATACGCGGCTCTACTAACTCCTTGGGGATTTTTCTGGGGAAACAATATTATCAACCAACTTTCACCGAGTGAGGAAAGCGTGATTATGAAAATTAAGTATATTATATAAATTCTGCATTCGCGAGTTGGCGAGTTAGTTGAGGAGCTAGTTGGCGAGTTAGTTGGATAGTTGGAGAGTGAAGGATCGTGAAATGATTAAGTGCATTTGGAGTTTATCAGTTGAAGATTACTAAGAGTGATCAATCGACGGTGATTAAATCCAGATAAGGATCGCCTTCAAGGATTCAAGTGTAGGTATCGTGATCCTTATTTAAATAGAAGTTATCTTATTAGTGCGTGACGTAGTTTATATTAAGCTTGCTTAAGTTATCGTGGAATCAGTTGAGGGTCCGTATTATTATTCCCAGGCTATTGAGTTTCACCTCCGTGCTCTCCTATCTGATCTGTTATTTTCGTTAGATTATTATTGTGTCTGCTTGACATTTTGGTGATAAAATAATTAGAGTGAATCATGTCAACTGATTATTCAGTTTCTCCTACACACCTAGCCGGGTCTGAGGGTAGACAAGGGGTTTCAGAGAGAAGAAGGAACCGACAAGCATTACAATGTTATGTCCACCTTTTTCTGCTGTGATCTACAAGCAGAGCTTGGAGGGGAAATCATATTTCTTACAATAAAAGTAAAGTATGAAACGAGCCCAATTCCCTTCTACCCTGTGACCCAGCTAAAGGTGTGGACGGAATTAAAGGATCGTTCGCCATAATAAATTCCAATTATTTTATTTATCACTATAATCGACTCAAGCATAAATAACACTATAAATAGGATAATTCAGTCAAGCAACAGAGGGAAGAGACGAGATTCGCGTTTTGGGAGAATACATATAATAAGAACTTTATAATAATGTGGTTCTTCCTTAATATTACTTTACACAGAAGATAAGTACTTAATGTCCACCTAACGACTTTAACACTTTATACATCAACATAATATAAAGTTGACAGTACCTGAACTTAGGCAGTCTTCTAATCAATCCAACTTATCTTTAACACTTCCTGACTGTAATCCTTTACAAGGACCTTTAAATCAATTCTGGTAATCTTCACCGTATAACTATCTTGTCACCTCTTGATAGCTAAACTTCTAACCTTCTAACTTTTCATTCACTCTATTTTCTTCACTTCCAATTCACTAACCTCCATAACTCGCGAACTAGGAATATATATAATAAACTTAATTTGCATAGAACGTTTCCTTCTTTAGGAGGAGATTGGTAATTTTTGCTGACCCAAGAGAATACCCAAAAGCACTGTTAATAGAAGGTCGCGTATAGATCCGTCACAAGTAGTTCCGAATGTTATTACCTTCATAATCTGTACTTTTTAAACTGTTTCAAAATAAATAGTTTTCTATATCTTTTATTTTGTATTTTTTATTCCAAACTTTGAATAAGTCTAAAAGCATTGCTCTCATGATGCACTGACGATATCTGTAGATCCTCAGATAATATAAATTGAAATCTACCCCCAAAGCACCAACTACTGCCCCGGAACTGCTTATTTTCAAGACCTTATATTGTACAAAACCGTCTAAACCTATCATTCTACAAATATAGCAATATCCACCAATATTCCTTCATGTTCTTTATTTGTATGTTTAATACAGAAAAAAAAAATCCTAAAAGTATAAAAGGATTTTTGTTTTTCTTTTACAAATCAAGTTGCATTAAAACATTTTGTTTGAAAATAATTGATTTAGAATGTGGTTTTTAATTATGATGTGTTTCAAGCATTGATAGAAAAGTGTTGTGTAACAAAGTTTGTTGTTTTTATGAAAATCAAAAGTAGAAGAAATCATGGTAAAATTAACAACAAATAGTTTCGGTTTCAGCGTGAAAAATATTAAATTTTAAAATTAAGAGTTGAAGAATATTAATGAATATTAAGAATTCTGTTGTACATTTCCTTAAAAAAAACATTTTTTTAAAAAAGCCTATGCTTTTTGTCATATGAGATGAGAAATAAAAAAATTTGAATATTTGATTGATTCTCATGTCACTTTTGTTTTTAGTGCAGTAGAATAGATTATAGACTTTCATGTGATATAATTTGAGTGAAAAGAAATAAAGAAAACTCTCTAGTTGCGGCCGATGAAGAACGCATATATAGCTATGGGTATTTTGTTAAAACCGGAAGAAGAGAAATTCTTACATACGCCGCCCCCCCCCTCACCCCCCATTGGAAAATGTACTGTTGAACTCATTCAAAAGTATATAAACACAATTTGTTTCATTATTTCCTTTTTATAAAAAGTTCTTCTGTAACACTTACGAATCATCTATCCACCTAAGGTATCCGACTGTTGGCGACAACTCTTTTTTTTTTAAAAGAAAAAGGAGATATGGGAATTTTTTTGTTATTTTTAGACTTGTTTAGTGCATTTTAAGAAAAATGTGCTAAATTTTTGAACAAAAAAGAAATTATTACTACTAAAATGTAAAAAATAGGTAAAAATTGACAAAAATAGCATAAACGCGGTCCATTCTTGTATCAAAGGTTTATGAACAAATTTTCAATTTTTTTAATCTAATGTGTTGCTATTTTATTCATTTTTGAAATGACTTTCAGGATAAGAGATATTTTCTTTTTAACAAAAACTAGAGCACTTTATCTCAGTTAGTATATGAAATTGCTTAAGCAAACAGTGATTATATTCACATAATTGACTGTAAATTTTGTAATAAAACAGTGATTGATAAATCTCAAGGTTGAAAACACTTCTACTATTATACAGAACTTACAGAAAAAAATTTCAGTTAATTATATTCAAAACTTTTTTAGCAATCACTGACCCCGTTTGATTATTTTCAAAAAATCACATTTCGAGGAAAACGCGTTTTAAAGTATGACATCTTGGTTAAAGCAATGGCATCTGCTTTTACTAAAACACTTGTAGTTTTTGTTCTAACGAACGGAAAACGATAAACTTGATATTGTTACGTAGATCGGGGTTCGAGGATTTTATGCAAAATCAGTCTTAAATAACAAGGCAATTCCTTAAGAGCGATGAGTATTTATTGGCGTAAATCAATCCTTGAAAATACAGGATTCAACAGCAAAATTCGCAGAATAATTAACAGAAGGATCTCACACCTTCAACAGCACTCAGGCACAATAAGCAGTGTCTAAAATTCACGTATGTAAATGAGCATTCACAAGCACAGCCGAGCTTATCAAATTCAAGGCAAGTCTTCTAATCGCTAATCAAAACAGTGCTCACTACTCGCTGGTTAAAATCAGACTCGCTACTCGCTGGCTGAAACCAGACTGACCGTTGCGGCGAGTCTCTCTCTATTTATAGCACAGGCCGAAATTTCTGGAAAGATGCGCTCGCTCCACAGATCATGAAATTAGTGCATTTTTCTACTAATTTCTAGAAGAATCCAGAGGGTCCCGAACTCGCCAATGTCGCCAACTTGGTCGCCAAAAATGATGCCAACTTGGCTCTATTGCCAATATTTCGCCAAGTTCCCATTGAATTGCTATTATAACGTAAGGGACGGCTTACTTGTGAATATTACAATCTTAACATGAAATAAATATAGTGTAATATAAAGGCATTGCACATCCAAATCCAAATTATTTACATTATTTTATACAAAATTCGTAACAATATTTTTATAAAGCTAATAAGATGGACCATAAAATAAAATCATAAAAAAATTTGTCAATTTGGGCAAAATTCACAATTTTAGGGTAGTCGGATACCTTAACTCATTCAATAATAGATCTATCATGAGTATTGAAAAATATTCCCCTGGTTTAATTTTTTTTTTATTTAAACTATTTACCCCTAAACTCATATTAAATTTTTAAATTATTTCATCTCAATTCTCATGTTAAATTTTTTATATGCAGCTCGACTTGCCTGAGCTGCTGTATACTCAATTATTGGTCCAGCTTCTCCACCCAACTTAAAAGCAAAATAGCCAACTGTTCTGGTCAGCCAATAAAAGGAGCTCCTCTTGACGCCAATGCATTCTAACTATTTCCCCTCCTAAGTTTTTCTCACCTATTCACGTGGACTAATGTGATGCAACCAGATTGGCTAGGACTCGCTCCACCCCTTCACAATATAATTTTTTTTTCTAATTATTGATTTTTTTCATCCAGTTGTAACTACGAATAGCACATAAATTTATATTAAGTTCAAAGTAATTAATTTCTTTTTTTTAACTACTGTGCTTTAAATTTATTAAATTTAAGTATTTTATTTTAAAATATGCAAATTGATAACATTCACAGTAATTCTAATTCCCAATGATAGAAAATTAAGGTTTAAAGAATCGAGTGCTCATCACCCATACAATGTCAATACCAATCTATAAGTTTGAAATAAAAAAAGAAAGAAAAAGCACAATAATCAAATCCAATGAGAAAAAGAGAAATAAAATAATAATAACAAGCATCAATCTCAATCGAAGTGACACTCTGGTGTTGCTCAAAAATTATGAGACAGAAAGATATGGATAAACTATAACACAAATTTTTGCAAGATGGAACTTATAATTAGGAAAGAACTACACTGCTGGCCACCGTAAATGCAACACCAAGAAAGACAAGAGATAGCACAACAAAATTTATTTTGTAGATAACATGTTGACCAAGTATCAAATGATTAAATTTATAGACTTCTGTGAAGTGTGGTTCCTGCCAGAATCAGTAGCCAGAGTAGCCGCCATTGTTGGAGATCACCGCTGCCAGACGCCTCGGCATTGATTCAAAGAGACTTTGGATGTGTTCTTGGGGTACAGCAGACCAAGTAGCTTCCACACGTTGCCAAAGTTGATCTGGTGGGGCAGCTGGGGGTGTAATTTGGGTCAATCATTGAGCAACCATAGACCACATGTTTTCTACCAGCGAAAGATCCGGAGAGCGAGCCGGCCAGGGAAGCAATTCAATCTGGTGATTGACGAAGAACCTTTGAACAATGCGTGCCACGTGTGGTCGCGCATTATCCTGTTGAAATAGGGCTGTGTCCAAGGCCTGAAGGTAAGGAAGGACAACTGCAATGGAGGACAACACCTTGGAGATGTAGCGCTGACTGTTTAAAGTACCGGCAATGCGTACTAGAGGAGTGAGGGAGTGATATCCAATACCACCCCATTCCATAATACCCGGTGCAGGACTAGTGTGGCTGTGCATAACGCAGCTGTTCAGCATCCTCTCCCCACGGTGTCTCCAGACTCGAATCCAACCATCGTGGTGTTGCAGACAGATGCGTGACTCGTCAGTAAAGACAACTTCATAACATTCTGCCACCCACATCCTTCTTTCATCGCACCATTGACGGCGGAGACGTCTGTGGTTCTGCGTCAAGGGTAGACCAAGCAATGGACGTCTTGCGGACAGACCACTCTGCTGTAAACGGCGTCGAATGGTACGCGCAGACACCGAATGATACGTTACAGACTCAATGTGCTGTTCTATGGTTTGTGATGTGACTGAGCGATCCGTCACCGCCATGCAAACAATTTGCCTGTCCTCACGTGAAGGGATGCACTGAGGTGGATGCGATCGACCACGTCGGTTCGTCGTACTCTCCTGCATCCAACGGTCACATATCCGCATTACAGTTGTTTGGTTTCGTCCAACACGACTACCGATTTCCCTGAAAGATAATCCACAATCTCGGTAAGCCACTATCCTTCCTCTGTCGAACTCGGATACTTGATCAAAAGCTGATCGCTGTTTTCTACGAGACATAACTTATCATTTTTTGAAAAAGCCACAATAAAAACACAATTGCCGAACTTGAAATCGTCTTAATCTCCAAGCCTCAAATAACGCTTTGAGGTGGCGCCACAGGCGTGCGTGATGCGTGTCTGCACTGAAATTCTAATCATTTGCATATCTCACCTCCGCTAATGCATGTTGTAAATTTCATGTTATTTGCGTGCTTCCTTCAGGGTGTTGCATTTACGGTGGTCAGCAGTGTATTTTTATACTCTCTCTTTTCAAAATTACGCAACACTCCGCGCAAGTACACACCTGGATGAGCTATTTTATTTGGCAATAAAGTCACCAGAGTTGGCCCAAATTAATCAGTTAACCTTACCTTCTTACTGGGCTTCAAAATCTTCGAAATGCCCAAATGTTTCGCATTACTACTATCGAATCAGTTCTGCATTTTTAGTCATCTTTGCAATAATGTAAAAAATCAAAACGCTGAGGTTTGAACTAAGACTCTTAGTACCTAAAATAAAATTGAAAAATTATAGCTCATTGTAGCACAATAAGGTGCACGTTTATGGTTAAAATATGTTATTCTGTGAAACGTTTTTACGCACGGGTATAGTTAACGTTTTTAAGAGGAATATGAAAAGTAAATACTCTTTTTTTTTAACTCTTAAGTATGTTCGCGCTATCATTACTTTTTTTTTTCTTTAGAGTAGCAAGTAAAAAATCGTTTAATGTATAAAGAGATCATTGAAAATTAAGGTAATCATTTTTTAAATCTATGTAACTTCGTAAGTTTTAATCAAAACTCTCAGGAATTTAGATTAGTTTTATGACTTGAAATTAATCGAGCTAAAAAGAAAAAAATATTGCTAATGGTAACATTTTTTTAAGATTAATTAAATGCCTAATTAAGCTGATTGGTTAAGGTGTAAAAATTGTAAATTGACTGAGCTTAAAAGTTTTTTGGCGTTAGTGTTTTTTAAGTATGGTAAAAAAAATTGTTTTTATAAATGATATTAAGAGCGCTCTTCATTTTTTTTTTATTCTTTCATGAAGAAAATTCTTATTGAATTGCTAAAAATTTATAATACGCATTACTTTAAAGTGATAATTTTCAGAAAAAAATCACATATTTTGCCTTTATTAATATATATATTTGCTTTTAAAAATTAATTTTCCCTTAAGCCGGGTTCTTTTTCTTGAACAGAGATAAAAAAAATTTGAAGTCTCGAAATGTTGAAATCCTATCCAAGGATTCAAAATATTTTCTAAAAACTTATGCCTTTATTACTTGTTGGGATTATAATAGTAATCATTCACACTTTTGAATCTTCTACAACAGTACTTACAGCTGCTTTAATCTATTTAAAACTTTCCTGAATATATATATTACATATGTAGATATCTATATCCAGCATATACATATATGTATTACTCATAGTGTGTGTGCGCGCGTTTGTTTTAAACTCACACGCATAGATATACACTGGTGTCCAAAAGTTAAGCATAAATCGTAAAATGCGAAAAATATGGAGTAAATATTCGTAAAATGATTCCAGATTTCTTGCTGATATTAATTGGGTGAAGAAGAAACATTGGGTTTATGCAAAACTTTTCAGTCCAATACATCCTGCGCGAAACATCGGCGTATGTCGGAACGCGGAGAAACCGATTCACGCAGCATAGGCAGTTCAGACAAGTTTCGTGCAACTGCTGTGCGAAGGAACGTTGTTAACCATCAAGCAAGGTGAATGATGGCACAAAGACGCTAATCGGACATGTTTACGAAAGGAAGAATCGTTGGAATGCTGGAATCCTCACGATCACAAACCGAAGTGTCTCGAATTCTGAATGTGGATCAGTCTGTGATCTCAAGACTGTGGCAGGGGTTTCAAAGAACGGGATATGTTACCCGACAACCAGTAACAGGTCGACCAAGAGTCCCAACCCCTCACCAAGGCCGATATCTGGTAATAAGTGCGCGACGTCAGAGGGGAAGTACTGCCAGAGTTCTGGGTTCGGTGCTCACAGTCGCCACAGGAATACGAATTTCGAGACAAACTGTTTACAGGAGACTCAATCATGCGGGCCTATATGCCAGAAGACCAGCAGTTTGCATTCCCCTCACGTCTGCGCATAAACGTGCTCGTTTGAACTGGAGTTTGAAACATCAACATTGGAGTGTGGGAGAGTGGGCCAATGTGATGTTCAGTGACGAGTCCCGGTTTAGTCTAAGTAGTGATTCTCGGTGGGTAACGATATGGAGAGAACGTGGAACACGTTTTGAACCAAGAAACATAACGGAAAGACATCATTTTCCATCATAGGGAGTAATGGTATGGGCAGGCATCATGATGGAAGGCCGCACAGACCACCATTTTTTTGACACGGGGTCTGTGACTGCTCAAAGATACAGAGACGAACTTCTTGAGCCTTATGTTCGCTTGTTTCGAGGTGCTATCGGTCCTGACTTCATATTCATGGATGATAATGCGCCATGTCACCAAGCGGTGCTGATTGGTGACTTCCTTGAAACGGAAAACATCCAGCTCATGTCGTAGCCTGCGAACTCTCCTGATTTAAATCCTATCGAGCATGTATGGGATATGCTCGCGAGACAAATTGCAGCCCTTTCGCACCCACCAAGCTCCGTTACAGATTTGAAGAGAGTTCTCCAAGAAGCTTGGAACCGTTTGAGCCCACAACTCATTCATCATCTCATAGCTAGTATGGTAAATCACTGTGCAACGTGCCTGGCTGTCAGAGGTGACCACACGCCTTATTAAACTGCAGCATCAGTATTTTATTTAATGTTTTCTTTCATTTTTTCTTTAAACTGGGAATCCTTGCTATGCTGAGGTTTCTTTCAAACTGCTACTTCGGATAATAAAATTAATTATTATCATTCTTTTGATTTGCTTCCTTATTTTATAACCATTTTACACTCGCATATCACGTTTCCCGACATTCTGATTTACAGTTCCTTCTTTATTCACATAATTATCAATTGTGCCTAACTTTTGGACACCAGTGTATATAGATTTTTTTCCCTACCACAATTGAGAAATAATGGAAGGGAATGTTTCCTCAAATTCCGAGGTCTGTCGTAGATATTATATATTGAGCGACAGTGAGTGAGTGAGTGAATATTAACGTCCCACTGTTCAGCTACACGAGGGCTTTTGGGGACGGTCCGCGTAATTTTGAACCATGGTCAAGTGACGCGGACGACACCTGAGCTGGCACCCCCTCTCTTAACTACCACACCACACCAACGGGAGGACGTTTGAGCTCTCGACAGATTTAACGTGCATCTCTCCCCTACACGGCGGGTCTTCAGGGGTACTGGGCTCGAACTCATGACACGCTTGCCATGATCCGATACCTTGACCACTTGGCTACCGCAGCTGTATATTGAGCAGCAGATGAACCTATGAAATACCGTGTTATTCATTTTTATTTACTTTAATTCGCTCTTTTATTTGTTAAATCTTTCCTTCTAAGAGTTTAATTTGGAATTTACTTAAAATTATACAAAAATATTAATAGAATTTTAAGCCATTCACCCGAGCGCAGAACCGATATACCTGCTAGAGAATTGATAATTCCAGTCTGTCATACAGCATCCAGGTACCTTTGCCTATCTAGCTCTTGGTAGGATTCTTAACTATTCCGGGATGTGAAAGAAAGAATATGCCAGTTCTCTCTAAATCAGTAAAAATCAAGATACAAGGCTGTACAACATAGTTGCAAGATTTCTCCTTAATAGTCGATATAACAAAACACTCAGATGATATAAATTTACAACTACAAGAAAAAAAAATCGGGTCATTAAAAACATGTGCAATAAAAGTAAAATCCTTGGGAAATAGGCTAGTTTTTATGGGGGAAATAATTACAAAAAGAAACATTTAACATACTTTTTTCGAAATGCAAAATGAACAATTATTTTGCTCTTTTTGCATTTCGAAAAAAATTTTGCGGTTTCGCTTTAAGTTACTTTTAAGGTGAAACCGCATCGCTTAAAAAATATACAGAAAAATATTTAAATTAAGAAATAAATTTGAAACAAGATTTGCAGATTTTATATCAATGGGAAATATATATATATATATAAGTTTTCTTTGTTCTCTTAAATATTTTCGATACATATAGAATCTGTATCGAATAAAGTGCAAATTGAAATAATTAAGTGTAACGCGATTTTCAGAATTAAAAGCTTTACTTCTTCATCAGAAAGGGCTACTTTTAAGGCGATAAATTTTCAGTCGTTCAGTTTTAATTAGGAGGCACCACGTGAAGGCAACTGAAACCACCTCCCTCACCTGGAAATGAGAAAGCAGATAGGCTTGCTAAAGAGGGATCTCTCATGTCCCAACCTGACTCTCCCTTGCCTCTGCGTAACATCAAAGGAATCATTTACAGTAAACTGCAAATTAATAGAGTCTCCCTGTATGGTGAAGCAGGTGCAGGTAAAAGGTGGAATATCTTGCTTAACAAAAGTGGTAGAGTTCCCAGTTCCCTGCCTCGATCTGTTGGAGTTGCGTGCTTTCGTCTGCTTACCGGACACGACTACTTGCAAAGGCATCTACATCGCATTGGACTAAAGGATTCTGCTTGGTGCCCTCTGTGAAACCAGGGTGAAATGGATGGTGACCACCTCAGACACTGCCCTATTGTTTTAAAGTTTTTTTGTATAGACAACTCTACGGAGACATATTTTAATTCTTTTTAAGCTTCGTCATCATTTTATTGGGCTGCTCGTCGACTAATGGCAGAGATGCCGAAGACGGGTGTAGGATAAAAAAAAGAATTAAAAGCTAAATTCAGTGAAGTTGGCATACATGAATTTCACAAATGTTTACCTGCCAGGTTTGCAACTCTGAAATATGTTTGTATAAGCTAAGCATATCTAAATTAAAAATTATCAAGATGAACAGTTATTCCCTCTAATAAAAGGAAATAAGTCTATTAACATTTAGAATTGCTGACAATCACCTTGGATTAGTTTTGAAATTAATCACTGCTAACAAAATTTCTCCAAAAGAGAGAGGGTAAATGAGAAAGTATCAGAAAAAATACAATAAAATTATCATTGTTCTTATTTTTTTACCAACGTACCTTTCAAAATATTTTTTTAAGAAAATTGTTTTTATAGTTCCTCTTGAGGCCTGCATAACCCTTTTCAATTTGGCACATGTTAACTTTTGAGTTTTTTTTAAGTAGAAGAAACATTATTAGAGAGAGAGTCGATACACTAAACCCTATTTTATTTTCCAAGATCTCTCAATGATTTTCTAGGAATGTTGTGACGGATCTATACGCGGCTCTACTAACCCCTTGGGGATTCTTCTGGGGAAACAGATTTATCAACCAACTTTCACCAAGTAAGGAAAGCGTGATTATGCACAAATAAAGTATATTATATAAATTCTGTGTCCGCGAGTTTGAGGAGTTTGTTGGCGAGTTAGTTGGTTTGTTGGAGAGTGAAGGATCGTAAAATGATTAAGTGCATTTGGAGTTTATCAATGGAAAATTACTGAGAGTGGATCAATCGACGGTGATTAAATCCAGATAAGGATCGCCTTCAAGGTTCAGGTGTAGGACTTGACTTCATAAAAGTACAGGTATCGTGATCCTTATTAAATAGAAGTTAGCTTATTAGTGTGCGATGTAGTTTATATTGAGTGTGTTTAAGCTATCGTGGAATCAGTTGAGGGTCCGTATTATTATTCCCAGGCTATTGAGTTTCACCTCCGCGCTCTCCTATCTGATCTGTTATTTTCGTTAGATTATTATTGTGTCTGCTTGACATTTTGGTGATAAAATAATTAGTGTGAATCATGTCTGCTGATTATTCAGTTTCTCCCACACACCTAGTCGGGTCTGAGGGTAGGCTAGGGGTTTCAGGGGGAAGCAGGAACCGAATGGCAGTTCAACGTTTATCTGACAGTGGGATATTGCATCGAATTATAATTATTAGCTTAAGGAATAAAGAAAGTGGTACTATAGTTGATTTATATTTCTGTTCCCAATGCAACTCTATGTTTAAGTAAATACTAATTTTTTAAAGGATATTTCAGCTATCAACATTACCAAGATTTTAATAAAAGAGTTTTAAAATATCTGTAAGGTCTACTAATAAAAGTAAGAAAGTACCTATAAAAGTAGTATTCTACCAATATTATAGAGTTAAAATTCGTGACTGGTTGATTTTTTATTAATGTCTCACTATGAAGTAATACTTGAGTCATTGGTAACGGACCTCAATTTCCACACACGCCAACGTTTAGACTTTGAGCCTCGACATACCTAACACGCATCAACCCCTCTACACGGTAGGTCTTTGGTGTCATCAAGGTTCGAACCCACGACTCGGCAGAAATAAGCTCGGAGGGATTTCATGACCATAAACCACTCGACTACCTCTGCCTGAAATGCATTGCACACATTCTGTGCAAACTATTTACCTCCTCACATAAAATCCCCTTCTGATTTTAAGCCTTTTTGATTATTTTTATCCTACTTCGAAAGAATAGTTGATTAAATTTTAAGATTCCCTAATTTATGCATATAATACTTTCTTTCTTTCTTTGAAGTGGCCGCGGTAGCCGAGTGGTCTAGGCATCGGATCGTGGCTAGCATGTCATGAGTTCGATCCCAGTACCACTGAAGACCCGCCGTGTAGGGGAGAGATGCACGTTAAATCTGTCAAGAGCTCAAACGTCCTCCCGTTGGTGTGGTATGGTAGTTAAGAGAGGGGGGTGCCAGCTCAGGTGTCATCCGCGTCACTTGACCATGGTTCAAAATTACGCGGACCGTCCCCAAAAGCCCTCGTGTAGCTGAACAGTGGGACGTTAATATTCACTCACTCACTCATTTTTTCTTTGAAACATTTCGTTCACACTTCTCTCTTCTCTTCGCTTTCTGACTTTTCCTTTTTTTTCTATCACGAATACTTGTAATACCTGTCGGTTCCTGCTTGACTCTGAAACCCCTTGTCTACCTGTAAACCCGGCTAGGTGTGTGGAAGAAACTGAATGATCAACAGACATTATTTCAATCTAATTAATTTATTGTTACCAAAATATCAATCAGACACAATAACAATCTAATTAAGATGGCTATTAAATAGTAGAGCGCGGAGGTGAGATTCTATAACATGGGGATAATACTACGGACCCTCAACTGAATCTAAGATTGCCAAAATACGCTCAACTATAAATACGTCGCACACTAACAAAAAAAAGATAACTTTTAATTAATCAAGCTTACGATACCTGTACTCTTTATGCAGCGGATCATACACTGGAATCTTGCAGGTGGTCTTTATCGGGATTGATCAATGTCGTTGGATTCACTGGCGTAATCCGTTTTCCTGGACAACTCCACGACCTCTTAATAATTCCACTATCTTTCAATCTTCAACTAACAAACTAACTCGAAGACTGTATGCTAACTCCTACTTGCCAACTCCAACGTGCCAACCCACAAACTCGTGAAAACAGAATTTATATAATATACTTCATTTACATAATCACACTTTCTTGGTCGGCGAGAGTTGGTTGAATTAATTTATTTTTCCCAAGGTGTTAATATAGTCGCGGATAGAACCGTCACATACTTAAATAAGAATATAAACATTAGATGATGAAGTAAGACGTTTTAAGATGGGGGGGGGGGGTATGAGAATATAAAATAATACATATACCGTAGAAAAATCATGTACTGCTAAATCTTATAAAATGAAAAGCATTACTTTTAACTCGAAGAAAGTGTGAAATCCTTCTTTCAGATTACTTTTAAAATTTCCTTTATGTTTTTATCTTTATTTGTAGCGCAATGCCTTTAAAACGGAGAAAACATTTATCTATTTTATAATCCAACCTATCTTTTCCTGTTGAATGTTTTCTATATGCATTTTTTTTCTTCTCCTATGGTTTCCTTTTCCCCTCTGAGGAATTGTCTGTTTTTCCTCTTTTGTCGGCATACACTTTTTCTTTGTCCGTTTTCTTTTAAAAAATAATCTTCCAAAACGGAGGGGGGGAGGGTAAGATATTGCCAGATAAATGCTCTGACAGCTAAAATGATTAGTGTTATCGAATAAATCATTTTTTGGATTTTATATTTGGAGAATATCATTTATCACTCAATTTACTCACTTGAAAGAATGAAATTTGAGTATTAGGTCTAATGTTTCAAATTTAAATAAAAAATCTAAGAAATACTCATATTTAAAGAGAAAAATTGTAAATTTAATCATTTGCTTTTTGGTACTCAGATCTCCTCCAGATACTTATATAATTTACTTTGCTTGACAGTCGTGCAAAATATTAATTAAAACATTAAAGGAATTCTTAGAAAGATATGAAGTCTTATGCTATATATTTCACTTTAAACAGACTTGAGTTTTAAAGTTTGTTCATCAATATAAGAAATAAACTATTTTATCGAAAACTCTGAAATTATACTTTTTATTTATTCCATTCATTTATAACGAAACAGACGGCCTTGCTTCAAACATAATAGTTTACTGAATGTACCATATAATTAAATTTAAAATTAATTTACCAATTATTCATTATGAGAAACAATAAAAACTTACTAGCATATATGTATTTAAATAACGAATAACATTCAATATTGGGCAGAAATGTTAAATTTCTTTTTTATATGTATAATTATAAGTTTTAATTTTCAAAAGAAATTTCCTTTGATGTATTAGGCGTCGCTAACTGTAAATAATTTATCTTTTAAATTTTTCATTTTCTTTTATTAGCTATTTCGTTCTTTATTAAAAAAAGGACGAAAAAAATTATTTTAATTATTGTTTGTGCTTATATTAACTTTCTTCTCAAATCCAACTGCCATAAGGGGAAAGTAATAAGTAAACAAGTAAGACCATGAATCTCAGGTATATTTAAATTATTTAATATCAGCTTTAAAATATTATGTAATATTTTGAATCTTCATATGTTTTTATCTTTCTGTTAAAAACAGGTTTTTTAAAAATAATTTGCATTTTCCTCAAAATGCAAATTAAAATGATGTATAACCAATACACCAAAAATGTCATAATTTCCTACTCCAACCAAGTTAACTGTTAAGAACTAAGCGCATGCAAAGATGAACAAAGAAATACAAAAATAATTTTCAACTAATGTAAAAACTTTTTCTTACTGTGTGTATTACACACGCTCAATAACTCTGAGAGAAAAAGAAGTTATTCCCCTCGCTAATTTTGCATTTTTAGTCTCGTTATTTAAAAACGCCTTTACGACTTTGAACGGGAATAAATTTAGAAGTGATCATTTTGATGTCACGTACTTGACAATTACCATTCTTAGAACGTGATTTTCCCGTCATTACCCCAAAGCCGGTCAACATAGAGTAAAACAGCTCGAATAATCACAGACAAAATAAATTAGTTTTTCCTTTTCCAAGACAAGTAATTTAACAAATTTTTAGAAAAAGGTATTTATTTTTAGCTGAAAGAGCATCTGAATTTTTTGTCGCTTCGTGCTTTATTTAACTTTCTAAGCATTTTAAATTATATGTAATTTTATAAAAGTAATGGGATAAAAAATATATATGGTAAATGCTGATTGAGTACATTTTAAGGCCTCTGGAATTAGATTATAAATTTTTTTTACTGTGTATTTAAACAGTTTTTAATTCCTTAATACATAGTCAGAAGTATTGAGCATGTACAAACCTTTAAAATAATAATTCATCGGTATTAATACAGTATAACTATTTTAGGAAGTAAACCATAAATGTGTGTGTGTGTGTGTGTGTGTGTAAGAATTAATCATTTAAATAAAGTCATACATGTGCAAATTTGGAACGATACTATCGCAGTATATGCGAAACAATGTCCTTGAAACCGTGTGAATTTTTTCCTGTGATAATTTTTATCTTTAGATATATGATATGAAAGAAAAACATTCGATATTTCATTTAGAAGAAATTAAAACGTTTATTTCATTACCGGAATTCTTTGATAATCTTAAATGGTGTGATACTAATTTTATATAAATTATAAATTTTTCATTTTTCTTGTAATCATAATAATTAAAATAAATTTAAGTAATATATGTTTAAATGAAATTAAATGAGAGAAAAAAGAAAAAAAGGTTTAACATAATATAAAAATAAAAAGGGCTTAAATATGAATAAAGTGTAACTAACTTCCTCATTTTTGTTTTTTAAATAATGTAACTATAAAAAAATTTTTATCTAAAATATATCAGTAACTTTTATAATATGATGTGTTTTCTACAATGTATGAATAACACTGATTAACAAAATGAACCTAATAAGTTTATATTTTTTTAATGCCGCTCTTTTCACAATACCATTTTATCCTAAATATAAGATCCAGTCTTATATTAATTTTCCTGTAAAAGGCTCATTATGTCTTATTTTTTATGGTCTGTCTTATCTTTCATGCACAATAATTTACAATTTATTCATATTCAATAATCGCATTTTACATTTATTTTAATGCAGTCATATCGTCTTCCTCCGAAACATCGTAATAAAAAAGCTCCTCACAATTCACATTCTAAAGCAGGGGTCGACAACTTATGGCACGCGTGGTACAATTCTCAGTGGCACTCTGAACTACTCAAGAAATATGTCAATTTTTCAGTGGAATTAATTTGATAAATTTATAATGAATCTTACTTGACAAACAACTTCAGAATTGGGACATTTATGGAATTGCAAAAATATCTGAAAGATAACTCTAAACATAAATGCACAGCTATTTTGTACAGCATTGAAGGTCATGGCTGGAGAGATTTAATTGCATGCAGAGAGAAAATTGCATATATTCTGCTTTCCGCGTTTGATTTTATGTATTTAAGTAAAAAATCTTTCTTCATATGAAAAATATTTCGAGCCCTCAAAGAAATTGTTTAACAACTAAATGCTCAGAATCGTGTTAAATTGAAAGTAACAAATTAAATCCCTGATTTTGCGATATGAAATTAGAGCGATGCAGTACCAGGTTCACATTAAAAATTGTATTTATCTTTTTATTTAACGATAATGAAGAGAAATACTTATATTTTATGTTGCCTGTTTCTCTTATTTTAATAAATATATTTGAAAATACATATGTGTACAATTAATTTTTTTAGTTGAAGAACTAGTTATATTTTATGCTGTTTACTTTAAAATAAAGCAAAATTCATATATAATAAAACTGTAAAACTATATTATTGACCTCTATTCTTTAACTCTGCATGCATTTTCTCGGGAATTGAATTGTTTCCAAAATGTCCGACTATGTGGCATGTTAAATCCTATTGATAGATAAGTTTGGCACGCCCCAGCTAAAAGGTTGCCGACCCCTGTTTTAAAGGGTCTCCTCCATCCAGCGTTGTGATGCTTTAAATTTTTCTGGCAAATAGTTTTATTAAAGTATCATTGTAAATGCGTATATATACATTGATATCAATCTTGTGAATGACCAAACTTTTTACTATTCTACTAGGAATCCATTCGCTGATGTATTTCAACTCAAGAAATAATGATTCCCTGAGATCTGATTAACACTTAAACGTCATCCACCTGTTGACTGAGATTATTGTACTACGATTGCCATTTTTGGACAGCTCGGATTCAACTTCTATTGCATAAATCAGTAACATTTTTACACCTGGGGTTTTTCACTATAATTTTTCAGTATCAGAAGGAACCCTTTCATATTTATTTATTCATTTTTTTTACAAATAAACAGTTCTTTTTCTTGACATTCATCTTATCTAAGGATTAGTATATTATTCTTTAAATTATTATTCAATCAAGGCACTAATTGTCCTTTGAAACATACGACCTAGTGAATTTCGAATATTGTATAATCCTTTTATATTCTAAATCCTTATATTCTATACTCAACCTTTTTTTCTGCTGGGCCGCATACATATGTCAACTATTTCACGTGGGCCATACACATATGTTAGCTATTTCCAGCGGGCCGCAACATAAGGATAAAAGGAAGGGGGGAATGCTTTAAGATAACATTGGAAATTTAAAAAATGGAAAATTGATCATAATATTATAACTCCTGTTTTGCTTTTTTTAATTATTATTTTTTATATTTTTAATTTTTGTCACTAACATTAAATTAGAAGCACACACACACATTTGAGAAACACTCCATCCCAATTTCTGCATCAGTAAACAATTTCGTATGATTACCAATAATATAACAAAGTTCATAGGATGTTTTTGTTACCACTGACAAAACTCTTTGTTGTTGTTGTTGTTGTAAAGATTATTCAAGAAAGCCTATTTATCACCTCGTGAAAGAGATCTTCGAGGAAAAATGCCAATGAATGATTCCTTTTTATTGGTATTTTTTAAATACAGCCCTTTTGTGACAAATCAAACAATTACGGATTGTTACAAATTGTTTTTTACTACAAATTAATCAACCTCCCAATCATCTTGAAACGATATATTTTCTTCGAACATTTTTCATTTGCAATATATGAAAAATAGTTAAAAACTAGCTCCACCCATAAAATTGTCTCTACTCTACTGTTGTCTGTTCTCACTAACTGTAACCATTATAAATATAAAAAGAATACTAATTCACACCAGTACGACATCGACAGCAAAAACAAAATTCATATATTTGATTTCTTGACAAAGAATTCCCCACCAAATTTTTAATACTTTGTTCTTAAATAAGTGAATTTCTCAGAGCAATAGGCCATGACCGGGCCACTTAAAAAGGCTCGGTGGGCCACAGGTTGAGTATCTCTGTTCTAATCGGTCACAGACAAGTCGGTTATGAAATGGACCCATGTGTGTTTTATCTGAACTTCGATTGTGGACATTCAGTAATCTCTGGCATTTGTTTAACTGACAATTTTAAGTTGGGCTTATTTGGGGCTTATATTACGAGCTTTGTCGGGGCTGAATGCCACCCCTTCTACTACTGTCTCCCTATCTATTTGCAAATACTACTGGATGTGTAGGCGGACTTAAATGATCAAAAGACATAATTGCAAATCAACTAGATTTATTGATTTTAATTAACACCAATAGTTAGAAACACACAATTCAAATTTAAGCGAAACAAATTAGAGTGGAGTACGAAAAGGGGAATTACTACTAGCGGTATAACAGAATAGCAACTGAATCTAGGAAAGCTTAAACACGCACAATTACAGCTACGCCACGTACGAATATTCGCAATATCTTAAATTAAATCACTGACCTTATCTTCTACATCGGCTGCTCCTTCGTGATGATTTCTGCCTTGCTGACTGGTTAGGGAATGGGTGAAGGATCCACACTCTGTAACACGGATTTTTACAAGTTTCAATCTACTTCTCCTAGCGTAGCTCCACACGTAACTGCTAACTACGAATGTCAACAACTGCGTGCTGACCTACCGATCTGTACTTCACTTAACTTTACTCTTCTATCTCTTCACTTTACTTAACTCCTTTAACTCGCAAAACCCGAACTTATATAATATATCTTATTTGCATAAATCACGCTTGGCTCCCGGTGGAGATTGGTTGAAATAAATAAATTATTTTCAAGGAAATAGAGAAGGTTAGTAGAGGACCGTATAGATCCGTCACAGTTTCATGAAAAATCATGAAAGGAATTAGCTTTCAATTAGGTCTTATTTTCGAGAAAATACTGTAATTTTGTGAATTTAATCTGCCATCTTCACATAAAAGATTAGTATCTTCTCTTTAAAAACAGTAATTTTAATTTTTATAAGGGATCCATCGAGAAATAAAGCTATCGATTAAATCACACGGCAAGAAATATAGGTGATCACACTACGACTGAAATAAAAAAATTTGAAGAAATCAATTAAGTTTGTGATAACCTCTGGTTACCCCTTACATTCTAACCCTCATGTCTATCTGTAAACCCGGTTAGATGTGTAGAAGGAACTAAATAATCTGTAGACATTATTCCAATCTAATTTGATTTATAAATTCTTATTAAAGATCATGAAACAGACACAACACAATTCTAATTAAGGTATATAAACAATGGTAGAGTGTAGAGGGGAGATATTCAAATGCGGGGATAATATGACAGAACCTCAACTGAATCCAAGACAGCTTAAATACGCTCATTTACAACTACGTGGTACACTAATAATTAGCTTTTACTTAATCAAATTACGATACCTGAATCCTTAATGCTTCGGATCCTTAACGGGAAACTTCATGCACTTTCTTTAGCTTGATCAAATGACGATGGCTCCACGCTCTGTAATATTTAATTCCACTGTTTTTCAATCTTCACTAACCACTTCTACTTGCGTACATCAAACGCATCAACTTCAGCTTGTCAACAACTACGTGTTAACAGAACACTTGCTTCACTTTATTTCACTTAACTTAACTTGACCTCTGACTTCACTCTCCTTCAACTCGTGAAACCCGAATGTATATAATATTACTCATTTACATAAATCACGTTTTGTTTCTCGATGAAGGTTGGTTGAAATAAATATTTTGTTTTAAATAAAAAATAAAAAATTAGTAGAAACGCGTATAGATCCGTTACAAGTTCTAAATAACTCGCTTTATTGCCGATCTTTTTAAAGTCTTTGAAAAAGTCATAAAGTTTTACTTTTTGCATTTCAGTGAAAACCCCTGTGGAAATTCCTCCTTTAAGCTGGTGATATTCAAGCGAAACCTGCAGAAAGATGTAAGTAAATTACAGTTTCATTTTTACAAGATTGAATTGAAAGTAATAAATCATGGGGGAAAAAAGGATTTCGCATACAATGTAGGAAGACATATTTAGTATTTTGTACGACCTAATATTAAGTTCTGTGAGGTGTGAATGTGATAAGAGACTCTTTTTTTTTTCAGAGGAAAAAAAACTACAAATGATTATATAAAAAATTCAAATGCTTCAAATTAAAATTAGTTGACGTGGACATATATGAAAATGGAGTTCTTTCATTTGAACTAGAAAAATAAAATGTTAGGCGCAATGATATAGATTGAGATGGAAAAGGGTTAAATTTCAGATTACTATATACTAAATCTGAAAATATGATACCAAGAGATATAAATTGCATTTTCTAATGGTTTAAAAAATACAGCTAATTCGTAAGATTCTTTAAAATATATAGAAACTACTTAAAATTTTAATACATTAAGTTAATGATTTATTGATAAAAATTGTAAGTAGCTATAATATTGTACAATTCAAGAGCCTTATGTATATGAATCCAAAAATTATCACTTAAAATGTTTCGTGAAGCATTTATTAGAGATTCTTGAGTAGTATGGAGTAAAGCACACTTTTTTTTCTTATTAAACCAGAGCAATTGTGTGTTTTGGGATTATACTTTCAATATTTTAAGATTTTTTTTCTCAATCTTTTGGGTAGTAAAAAAATGCAAACTGGGTACCTTTTACACCAAAGGTCGGCAATCTTTTAGCTGTGGCGTACCACACAGTATGACATTTTTGAAACAATTCGATTCCCGTAATAATGCATACAGAATTAGAGAATAGAGGTCAATAACTTAGATATTTACAGTTTTATTTGCATCATTTAAAGATATTTCTTAGCATAAAAATAAACAACATAAAATATAACTATTTCCTCTACAAAAATAAAAAATAAAAATTGTACATATGTTATGTATTTTTAAACATATTTATTAAAATAAGAAATAGACAATATAAGAATTTCCCTTCATTACAGTTAAATAAAAAGATAAATAAAAATTCCATCTTTCATCCACTCAAAAATTGACAAATTTGTAGAGTAATGAAGAGTGCAACTTGAGAATTGTACCTCATGTCAAAGGTTTCTGACCCCCGTTTTGCACTATTCTTCGAACAGTATCGTACGAAAAATTTATTTGATGTAAGGATAAATATGAACTTTAAGTAATCAAATTTCACTGTCATTAAGCCATTTTCTCTTTTATCTCAGGCCATTTTGTTGCTGGTCTTCAAGCACACTTCCTATGTGGGGTTATTTAATTAAGATGTTTGGGATACGAGAGCCTAGACTTGTGAAGGTACGACCTTAATAAATAAATAATCAACCTTTTGACTGTTTTTACCTGAACAAACGTTTCTTTGGGCCCTTTAATGCACAAGTCATAAAATAGGAAAGCAGATTGAAAATTTTGCTGATAAACTATTATGTAGGAAATATTTTTTAAGACAGTTATTGGTATACATTTATTTGGTTACCATCCGTTTAAAAACAAAGTCAAACATCCATATTAATGAATTGTCCCTTACTTTAAAAAGGAAATTGAATCTTCAAACAATATTTAATACTTCTTGACGTAAAAATATTTGCAAAGTACAGATTTCTTTAGTTTTATTTTTTAAAATTGAAGCTGAAAATTCGAGTTTACAAATGGCAGCAGCACATTTAAATACATTTCAAAAAGGGCTGGAAATTCTGTCTTAAACTCAAGCCAAAATTCACTAAGCGAATTTTCAGCAATTTGAAATGTTAAACTTCTTTTACTTGATAATTCGGCAAATTCTTCTCGATAGTTTAATGGTATATGACATAAAATGATATTATATAATCATTTCCATTGAGGCTGAATGATGTATGTAACTGGAGAGTTTTATCTTCAACATTGAAATGTGGAGGAAAGATTTATTAAACTTTGTTTCCTGACACTTTCAATAATTAATTGTAACTTTTAGAAATAAATATTTTGACAGATTATTTTCAGCTATAAGAATATCTATAGCTCTAGCTTTTTTAAAAAAGATTGTACAAGTATTTCTTTCTAAATTTTTCCATACGCCGCATAACTCATTAAATTAAACAAGCAATGTTTATTCAGCTAAATCTATGTAAAATTTTGAAACTGCATATGTTCTTATGGGTTCTTATGGTTCTTATATAAACATATGTTCGAAATATAGTTAAAAATAATATCATGAATACTTTGTATTGTTTTTGGCAAATCTGTGATTTCTCAAATTAATACATCTGTTAAAAACAGAGTTATAAAAGTTTACCGCAGAACTAATGTTTATAAAAAGCACGCTACACCTCAACTTTCTTCAAGAGAATTTTTGTTTGTATTTGACTTTTGAAATCATTTTAAGATAAAAGAATGTACCAATGAATGAAAAAAATATCTGCTCAACGTTTAACTTAGTTATATAGCGTAGTATTAATGTTAAATAATTCGTCTGCATTTGGCATATTCATTCCATGTGCACACATCTCTTTTTTAAATAGATTTATGAGCTTTGGATTCTCTTTGAAAGAAAAAAATATGGTTAGTATTGGTATTTCTATTGTAAATAAGTATGTTTATCTCTTAATATTAAAAGGATAACGATAATTTAAAACAAATTATTTTTAACATCATTGTACCTTCCTGTAGTACAAAAATGTAGTCTTCATGGCATATAATTTCCATTAACTTTCCATGATCCACAAATATGATTTTATTGTGTTGGAACCTCATATTTACATCAAAATTGTTTGAAATAATATTTACTGGTATGAATTAATTCTAATTTACCTATCTGTGAAATCAAAAGTTGCTGAAATCCATTCTCAAAACCTGTCATCATATAATTTAAAGTTAGTCGGTTTTTTTCCATACCAACAAACAAAAAAGTAGTATTTATTATATTTTGGTTAAAAAAGTATATGTCCCTTACACACACATTTAGAAGAATATAGAGGAATCACTACCATTTGTTAGGGATTTTTCGACCAGTTCCGTTTGAAACTTTTTTATCTTATCAGTGCGTTTCTTTCATATGCTTCAACCATTTTTTTACTTCTGTATTCGGAACAAGACCTTTTAAATTTATTGTACTTTACTTATTTTGCTATAAAGGTTATAAACAAGAAGGGGTGATGAAATATTTTTTACTCAGCACTGTGCATATTTTCCAGAGTTCAGAGTTAGTGCTTTATTTCCCATTTTTCCAAAAAAAATATTAATAATAGAATATATTTTTTATACAAATATTTCATGGTTTTAAGAATGGAATTTATAAATTTTTAATTAATGACGCAGGTCCTTTTTATTCTTTTTGAAACTATTTTCAAGTACATTTTTGTTCAAATATATCCTTATTGCTAAGATTACATACTGTTTTCTAAAAATAATACATTTTGGGCCAATTTATGATAAATCTCTATGCACATAAATAGTCAAGAGAGATTGTCGTGGCTGAATGCCACCCCTTCCACTACTGTCTCCCTATCTATTTGCAAATACTATTGGATGTGTAGGTGGACTTAAATGATCAAAAGACATAATTGCAAATCAACTAGATTGATTGATTTTAATTAACACCAATAGTTAGAAACACACAATTCAAATTTAAGCGAAACAAATTAGAGTGGAGTACGAAAAGGGGAATTACTACTAGCGGTATAACAGAATAGCAACTGAATCTAGGAAAGCTTAAACACGCACAATTACAGCTACGCCACGTACGAATATTCGCAATATCTTAAATTAAATCACTGACCTTATCTTCTACATCGGCTGCTCCTTCGTGATGATTTCTGCCTTGCTGACTGGTTAGGGAATGGGTGAAGGATCCACACTCTGTAACACGGATTTTTACAAGTTTCAATCTACTTCTCCTAGCGTAGCTCCACACGTAACTGCTAACTACGAATGTCAACAACTGCGTGCTGACCTACCGATCTGTACTTCACTTAACTTTACTCTTCTATCTCTTCACTTTACTTAACTCCTTTAACTCGCAAAACCCGAACTTATATAATATATCTTATTTGCATAAATCACGCTTGGCTCCCGGTGGAGATTGGTTGAAATAAATAAATTATTTTCAAGGAAATAGAGAAGGTTAGTAGAGGACCGTATAGATCCGTCACAGTTTCATGAAAAATCATGAAAGGAATTAGCTTTCAATTAGGTCTTATTTTCGAGAAAATACTGTAATTTTGTGAATTTAATCTGCCATCTTCACATAAAAGATTAGTATCTTCTCTTTAAAAACAGTAATTTTAATTTTTATAAGGGATCCATCGAGAAATAAAGCTATCGATTAAATCACACGGCAAGAAATATAGGTGATCACACTACGACTGAAATAAAAAAATTTGAAGAAATCAATTAAGTTTGTGATAACCTCTGGTTACCCCTTACATTCTAACCCTCATGTCTATCTGTAAACCCGGTTAGATGTGTAGAAGGAACTAAATAATCTGTAGACATTATTCCAATCTAATTTGATTTATAAATTCTTATTAAAGATCATGAAACAGACACAACACAATTCTAATTAAGGTATATAAACAATGGTAGAGTGTAGAGGGGAGATATTCAAATGCGGGGATAATATGACAGAACCTCAACTGAATCCAAGACAGCTTAAATACGCTCATTTACAACTACGTGGTACACTAATAATTAGCTTTTACTTAATCAAATTACGATACCTGAATCCTTAATGCTTCGGATCCTTAACGGGAAACTTCATGCACTTTCTTTAGCTTGATCAAATGACGATGGCTCCACGCTCTGTAATATTTAATTCCACTGTTTTTCAATCTTCACTAACCACTTCTACTTGCGTACATCAAACGCATCAACTTCAGCTTGTCAACAACTACGTGTTAACAGAACACTTGCTTCACTTTATTTCACTTAACTTAACTTGACCTCTGACTTCACTCTCCTTCAACTCGTGAAACCCGAATGTATATAATATTACTCATTTACATAAATCACGTTTTGTTTCTCGATGAAGGTTGGTTGAAATAAATATTTTGTTTTAAATAAAAAATTAGTAGAAACGCGTATAGATCCGTTACAAGTTCTAAATAACTCGCTTTATTGCCGATCTTTTTAAAGTCTTTGAAAAAGTCATAAAGTTTTACTTTTTGCATTTCAGTGAAAACCCCTGTGGAAATTCCTCCTTTAAGCAGGTGATATTCAAGCGAAACCTGCAGAAAGATGTAAGTAAATTACAGTTTCATTTTTACAAGATTGAATTGAAAGTAATAAATCATGGGGGAAAAAAGGATTTCGCATACAATGTAGGAAGACATATTTAGTATTTTGTACGACCTAATATTAAGTTCTGTGAGGTGTGAATGTGATAAGAGACTCTTTTTTTTTTCAGAGGAAAAAAAACTACAAATGATTATATAAAAAATTCAAATGCTTCAAATTAAAATTAGTTGACGTGGACATATATGAAAATGGAGTTCATTCATTTGAACTAGAAAAATAAAATGTTAGGCGCAATGATATAGATTGAGATGGAAAAGGGTTAAATTTCAGATTACTATATACTAAATCTGAAAATATGATACCAAGAGATATAAATTGCATTTTCTAATGGTTTAAAAAATACAGCTAATTCGTAAGATTCTTTAAAATATATAGAAACTACTTAAAATTTTAATACATTAAGTTAATGATTTATTGATAAAAATTGTAAGTAGCTATAATATTGTACAATTCAAGAGCCTTATGTATATGAATCCAAAAATTATCACTTAAAATGTTTCGTGAAGCATTTATTAGAGATTCTTGAGTAGTATGGAGTAAAGCACACTTTTTTTTTCTTATTAAACCAGAGCAATTGTGTGTTTTGGGATTATACTTTCAATATTTTAAGATTTTTTTTCTCCATCTTTTGGGTAGTAAAAAAATGCAAACTGGGTACCTTTTACACCAAAGGTCGGCAATCTTTTAGCTGTGGCGTACCACACAGTATGACATTTTTGAAACAATTCGATTCCCGTAATAATGCATACAGAATTAGAGAATAGAGGTCAATAACTTAGATATTTACAGTTTTATTTGCATCATTTAAAGATATTTCTTAGCATAAAAATAAACAACATAAAATATAACTATTTCCTCTACAAAAATAAAAAATAAAAATTGTACATATGTTATGTATTTTTAAACATATTTATTAAAATAAGAAATAGACAATATAAGAATTTCCCTTCATTACAGTTAAATAAAAAGATAAATAAAAATTCCATCTTTCATCCACTCAAAAATTGACAAATTTGTAGAGTAATGAAGAGTGCAACTTGAGAATTGTACCTCATGTCAAAGGTTTCTGACCCCCGTTTTGCACTATTCTTCGAACAGCATCGTACGAAAAATTTATTTGATGTAAGGATAAATATGAACTTTAAGTAATCAAATTTCACTGTCATTAAGCCATTTTCTCTTTTATCTCAGGCCATTTTGTTGCTGGTCTTCAAGCACACTTCCTATGTGGGGTTATTTAATTAAGATGTTTGGGATACGAGAGCCTAGACTTGTGAAGGTACGACCTTAATAAATAAATAATCAACCTTTTGACTGTTTTTACCTGAACAAACGTTTCTTTGGGCCCTTTAATGCACAAGTCATAAAATAGGAAAGCAGATTGAAAATTTTGCTGATAAACTATTATGTAGGAAATATTTTTTAAGACAGTTATTGGTATACATTTATTTGGTTACCATCCGTTTAAAAACAAAGTCAAACATCCATATTAATGAATTGTCCCTTACTTTAAAAAGGAAATTGAATCTTCAAACAATATTTAATACTTCTTGACGTAAAAATATTTGCAAAGTACAGATTTCTTTAGTTTTATTTTTTAAAATTGAAGCTGAAAATTCGAGTTTACAAATGGCAGCAGCACATTTAAATACATTTCAAAAAGGGCTGGAAATTCTGTCTTAAACTCAAGCCAAAATTCACTAAGCGAATTTTCAGCAATTTGAAATGTTAAACTTCTTTTACTTGATAATTCGGCAAATTCTTCTCGATAGTTTAATGGTATATGACATAAAATGATATTATATAATCATTTCCATTGAGGCTGAATGATGTATGTAACTGGAGAGTTTTATCTTCAACATTGAAATGTGGAGGAAAGATTTATTAAACTTTGTTTCCTGACACTTTCAATAATTAATTGTAACTTTTAGAAATAAATATTTTGACAGATTATTTTCAGCTATAAGAATATCTATAGCTCTAGCTTTTTTAAAAAAGATTGTACAAGTATTTCTTTCTAAATTTTTCCATACGCCGCATAACTCATTAAATTAAACAAGCAATGTTTATTCAGCTAAATCTATGTAAAATTTTGAAACTGCATATGTTCTTATGGGTTCTTATGGTTCTTATATAAACATATGTTCGAAATATAGTTAAAAATAATATCATGAATACTTTGTATTGTTTTTGGCAAATCTGTGATTTCTCAAATTAATACATCTGTTAAAAACAGAGTTATAAAAGTTTACCGCAGAACTAATGTTTATAAAAAGCACGCTACACCTCAACTTTCTTCAAGAGAATTTTTGTTTGTATTTGACTTTTGAAATCATTTTAAGATAAAAGAATGTACCAATGAATGAAAAAAATATCTGCTCAACGTTTAACTTAGTTATATAGCGTAGTATTAATGTTAAATAATTCGTCTGCATTTGGCATATTCATTCCATGTGCACACATCTCTTTTTTAAATAGATTTATGAGCTTTGGATTCTCTTTGAAAGAAAAAAATATGGTTAGTATTGGTATTTCTATTGTAAATAAGTATGTTTATCTCTTAATATTAAAAGGATAACGATAATTTAAAACAAATTATTTTTAACATCATTGTACCTTCCTGTAGTACAAAAATGTAGTCTTCATGGCATATAATTTCCATTAACTTTCCATGATCCACAAATATGATTTTATTGTGTTGGAACCTCATATTTACATCAAAATTGTTTGAAATAATATTTACTGGTATGAATTAATTCTAATTTACCTATCTGTGAAATCAAAAGTTGCTGAAATCCATTCTCAAAACCTGTCATCATATAATTTAAAGTTAGTCGGTTTTTTTCCATACCAACAAACAAAAAAGTAGTATTTATTATATTTTGGTTAAAAAAGTATATGTCCCTTACACACACATTTAGAAGAATATAGAGGAATCACTACCATTTGTTAGGGATTTTTCGACCAGTTCCGTTTGAAACTTTTTTATCTTATCAGTGCGTTTCTTTCATATGCTTCAACCATTTTTTTACTTCTGTATTCGGAACAAGACCTTTTAAATTTATTGTACTTTACTTATTTTGCTATAAAGGTTATAAACAAGAAGGGGTGATGAAATATTTTTTACTCAGCACTGTGCATATTTTCCAGAGTTCAGAGTTAGTGCTTTATTTCCCATTTTTCCAAAAAAAATATTAATAATAGAATATATTTTTTATACAAATATTTCATGGTTTTAAGAATGGAATTTATAAATTTTTAATTAATGACGCAGGTCCTTTTTATTCTTTTTGAAACTATTTTCAAGTACATTTTTGTTCAAATATATCCTTATTGCTAAGATTACACACTGTTTTCTAAAAATAATACATTTTGGGCCAATTTATGATAAATCTCTATGCACATAAATAGTCAAGAGAGATTGTCGTGGCTGAATGCCACCCCTTCCACTACTGTCTCCCTATCTATTTGCAAATACTATTGGATGTGTAGGTGGACTTAAATGATCAAAAGACATAATTGCAAATCAACTAGATTGATTGATTTTAATTAACACCAATAGTTAGAAACACACAATTCAAATTTAAGCGAAACAAATTAGAGTGGAGTACGAAAAGGGGAATTACTACTAGCGGTATAACAGAATAGCAACTGAATCTAGGAAAGCTTAAACACGCACAATTACAGCTACGCCACGTACGAATATTCGCAATATCTTAAATTAAATCACTGACCTTATCTTCTACATCGGCTGCTCCTTCGTGATGATTTCTGCCTTGCTGACTGGTTAGGGAATGGGTGAAGGATCCACACTCTGTAACACGGATTTTTACAAGTTTCAATCTACTTCTCCTAGCGTAGCTCCACACGTAACTGCTAACTACGAATGTCAACAACTGCGTGCTGACCTACCGATCTGTACTTCACTTAACTTTACTCTTCTAACTCTTCACTTTACTTAACTCTTTTAACTCGCGAAACCCGAACTTATATAATATATCTTATTTGCATAAATCCCGCTTGGCTCTCGGTGAAGATTGGTTGAAATAAATAAATTATTTTACAGAAAATAGAGAAGGTTAGTCGAAGACCGTACAGATCCGTCACAAGATTTTAGATCCGAAAATGAAAATAAATTTTAAAAAACACATTTTGCGCCTTATTATTGACGCTTATTATTATAAAAACTGTAATTTCGGGTGAAATAGTAACAAACAAATAAAAAAAGCTTATTTTGTGATTCAGAAACTATTATTATTGCTACTTTTACTAACACACTATTTAAATTTTTTCCAATTTAAACTATCTGACAAAAATCAGGAAAATAAAAATTGAAGCTTAAACTATATGGCATGCAAATGGCAAAACTTGTGAAAATATTAATAACCATTTTTTCTTTATTCATAATAATTATTTCTTCATGTTTATAATAACTATCATTATAACAAATTTAATTTCTCAAGAATTCGTCAAATTTTCTTTGTGTTTAGCTATTTTATCTTAAAAATAATACATGACATTAATTGTCCTTTAAGAGGAAATCTTGTTTTTATTTTAAGAAAAGAAGATCTTACAGAGAGAGAGAGAGATTTTCTTTTTGCTTGACTGTTGGTAATTTATCTAGAGAAATAACTATTATTCCCATAGAATAATAAATCTCACTAATTGAGCAAAGAATTTTTCTTTAAAGAAAAATAAGATTTATTAAGCCTGATTCAGTGAAATTTCATTATTTTCAAGGAATTCATTTTTTAGATTCAAATCAGGGTTTAAAAAGAAATAACTCGGAATCTATCATAGATAATCTTCTAAAGATAGAGATTTGAATTTTCTAGCTCCGAAAATAAACATTTTCATTTTATTTGAAAAAGAAATTAATGAAACGAACCATCAATCCCCGAGAAAAAGATCTTCATGAGATAAATTAGATTTTTAAAATTGTCTTTTAAATTAACGGGCTTAAAAGGTTAGAATACCGATAGGCTTAGTGCTTTCAAATGGACACTGATAAATGGTGGAAAGACAGAAGATGAAAAGATATCCTGATAAATGATGCTTAGGTTCAATTCTTATACATCATTTATCTCTATAAGAATAAATTTTGAATTCCGTAAAGGCTTTGCTTTTACCCTTTAAAATTCCGTACAGGATTTGGAAGATAAATCCTTTTGTTGAACATGGAAACGGTTTTGCAAAGTCCTTGCGACTAAAAACGTCTTTTGGATATTGAATGATTTCAGGTAACTGTTTATGAGACACTTTCTTTTGTAAGAATTGTACATTTCATGATCGATTTTTCAATAAATTATGCAAATATGAATACTATTATTTTTCGTTTTTCTGTTTTTTATCATCCTACTTTTATGCGTATCATTATATTTTAGAAAAAAGTAGTGACTTTGATTTATCTCATCTATGTTTCATTTATCATTCTACAAAAGCCTCCGAAAGTTAGGGAACTGCAGGCTTTTCGAAACTAACTTCTGGAATTCAAAATATTAAGATTAATAAGACTAACTTTAAGAATATTAAGTCGTATAATCTTTACACAAGGATCATCAGAAAATAAAGGCCGTTCAACTAAACAAAATGAAAACCACAGTATTTAGAGGGGAAAAACAAATTTCATTACATACAAGAAGCTTCCTTCCCTCCCTACATTTATATATTTGTCGTATTATTCAGAATTCTCATAGTACGCTCTTCTGCCACCAGCGTACAGAAGAATATAACAGGGCCATATAAGCCAGGTACTCTCTGCATTCTCCAAATCTTCACCACTTCCAAAACGTTTACCGCCTAAAAACTCTTTCAGTTTAGGGAGAAAATGGTAATCACTAAGATCAAGATCCGGACTCTCGGTCTTTTCTTTGAATGCAGTTAACACCTGGCTTAATGATTTGGTGACAAAATAGTATAACATGGAAATTCTGTAGCTCATGAAATAATGTAAATGTTTAAATGAATGTTATAATTTTGTAAAGAAGTGAAATAAGCGTCAGGTATACAAAGAAATAATAATCTTCTTTTCCAATAAATATTGTGTTTTTCACTTTTCATAGCTAAATTTCCTTTATTTTTTGGATGCCTCCCCATGCATTTAATTAGAAGATTATATATATATATATATATATATATATATATATATATATATATATATATATATATATATATATATAATATATAATATATATATATATATATATATATTACCGTTAAAGTGTGAAATCCGTTATTTCATAGAATAACTGAGTATTTCCTGAAATAACTAGACAAGTCAGTTAAAGTATATAAAATTATTGAATTCTACTATTTAACTAGGTTTTCAATAAAGTAACGATCGTTAAAGTATGAAATACGGTACTCGAAAGTTCTTTGAACCGGTTCCAGCTGCTTTAGGAAGGATTTTTCCGATTAGGAACTAGAGATGGCCAAATAAAGCAATGGTACTCCAGATATCAGTTCAGTATATGTCAGCGAGAATTAATTTCCATTGAAGAGGTTCCAAATATTGACACAACGCTTCAATCTGATGCAATAGCTCAAAGTTATGGTACTGAACAAGGATTTAAAAAGTGCTCGTGAAAAAAAAATGTGTAATGGTAAAAAAGTTGCTTGTTTCAAAAACAATAAGCAGTCCACTCCAAAGTGTCATCACAAGCAATCCTTTCTTTAATAAATAATGAAAAGTAAAATAAGGTATCTCATAAAATTTAAATGAATATTCTCTTACATTTTCTACAGTCTATAAATTTAATCATTTGATACTTGGTCAACATGTTATCTACAAAATAAATTTTGTTGTGCTATCTCTTGTCTTTCTTGGTGTTGCATTTACGGTGGGCAGCAGTGTAAATAGTATAAATTACACAAATACAAAAATTGAATATTTAAATAATTGGATGAACTAGAGCTAATAGATAATAATAATATAACTAAAGGAAATAAAAAACTAATGCTAAAAAACTTGGTTATACTAAAATAAGAACAGATATATATAATGATTTACATATTAAACAATAAGATTAAGTTGTTGGGTACATTATGAATCGGTATAGAAGATTATACATGGGGAAAACCGTTTTTCAACTCGTATAGGTTTCTGGTCAAATATTTAGTGCTAAGACTGCTCTTCCAAGAAGTCACATTGATATTTTATCAGATTTAATTCAAGTGAACGAGATGGCACTCCATTCACCTAATGCTTCTATCGAGAAGGTACCCATCACACAAAGCATTGCTCTATCTGTCCAAGCATTATTGACCATCAGAAGAAATAGTATCCTTTATTCTGATCATCATAACCATCATCATAAATGATATCATTTCCTATATCATTGAATTTTTTGAATATTCAATGACTCTACTGAAATTTGCTACCATGGCTAAAACGAGCTTTATTGGAAACTGAAGATCAACTTAAAAACTCTAAGCCCTTGCTAGATGAGCTTGATCTCTCTGGATAATAAATTAGTTCAAAGGAGAAACATATCAAGTATAAAATGTTTGAAGCATAAGTTCCCGATCGAGTTTTTCCCCGCTTCGAAAAATAAGTTATATTTTTATAAGACTATAAATATTTTTTTTTTATCATTCAGTCTTTCGCGTAACTCAGGGATAGTCAACCTTTTTTGGAAATATGCCATTATCTTATTAAAAAAATTACATGTGTGTGCCACTTTCAACTTTTCTGACTAACAAAAGAATATGAAAAGGTGAAAAAAAGTTACTTATAGGTTTATTATGGTATTTTTACACAAATAGCACATTTTTTATGGAATTCTATGTAGGGGAGTTTAAAAATAATATAATAAATAAAAAAATACAAACTTAGGTTACATCGTTAATAAATTTTCTACATGTTCAATCTGTTAGGTTAGGTAAAGAGGGTTTCTTGAAACATGGGTTTAACTCTAAATAATTATTAAACTGCCAGTAGTTAATGTAGTTTCGAATTTGATTTTTTTTTCTTTTACCAACTTATCTATATTAGGATTAGTTTTCGAAGATGCTAACAAAACTAGGTTTTTTTTATATGTGTATCAGTTAATTTTGAGCAAGATTTTGATTTTATTATGTTCGCAATAGAAAACATTTGCTTACGAACATGTTGATCTGAACTTACAATAATATCTGTTAGCTAAATCATGTAAATTTAGAAAATTGATTGTTGGTACATCTTTAAAAAATTCAATATAATTCCGATCCTTTGCAGCTAAATTAAATTCCTTACATTTGCTTTTCAGTATAGTATAGTGTTGTAGGTTAATAATTTCTATTTGGATTTCAGGTGGGTAATAATTAACGTCTTGCAAAGAAATTATGAAAAAGGATGTATGAAAAGATTAGCATTTTTTATTTTAAAAATCATCGAATCTAGCACTGAATGTATCCTACAGAACAATTTTTTTAATCTATCATAACTCATAGTGTTATTAACTTTGGTAAATAGTTCCTGCATTAATGGGGGATTCATTAATCTTTTTGCTCCAAAAGCGAGACAAATAAAAAAACGAACGCTTATTCACGAAAGAAGATATATATATTCAATTAAGATAATAAAAGTACAATATTTCCCTTGTAATCTTAAATTTAAATTACTTAAATGTACCATGGTATCGGTAAAAAAAGCAGAATTCCAAAATTTCACGAGTGCACTTCCTTTGAAAAGTCAGCACACAATAACAGTCAACGGAAACAAAACAGGATACAGTCAAACAAAAAGAAAGAATAGTCACTCTTTAATAACAATCATAAATTATTTATGAAAAATATAAATTTTTAATAAGTTTGCTGTACCATATAGGAAATTTTGTTTGGTATAGTATTCTCTGTCTCTCTCTCTCTCTCTGTCTTGATATTTTAATATTCTTTTTACTTTAATATTTAAGTAAATGATAACGCACGAGTATACATTTAACTTAATTAAAAAAAAAGAATAATTAAGTATCATAAAAATTGCATTTATACTTAAAATAGTAAGAGAATAAAATTATTTATTTTTACATTTGAAAATGATACATGAATATATTCCAATAAAGAGATACCCATAGATACTGAAAATGTGGAAAGATTTTAATCAGTTCTATTGGAGTTTAAAATAAGAAAATTTCTGACCTAAAAATATCGCCAAAAGAATTTGATAAATTCCTTATAGAGATCATAAAAGATACTGAAATAAATTTTGTGATTTCCAAACTTTCTAATGCAAAAGACTTCAGTCTTATTTGGATGCTTTCAATGGAAAATAATTTTAAGATTACTGACAATTGCCATTGTGAGACACAAGATGCTATTGTATAAATCCCATCTAAAAACAGAAAAATACTCTAAACTCTGTGTAGATAACCATAGCTCTAAATTACTCTATTGTTACATGCTCTCTTATCCAAATATAAAATAACTACAAAGTAAAAGAATGTTGAGAGAATAAGTATAAAAAAGAAGTAAGAAACCATTAAATCTCTTAAAATTGAAAAGTGGCTCTCAAAATTTAAGTTATTTATATTTAGAATATTAAATTATAACTATTGTTAGTTTTCAACTAAATGTAAAAAAATAAGACCATACATAACTATTAAAGCTAATATATACAATTTAGTAAGCATCAATTTTTACATGTTATAGCACAAAAAACAAGTTCGAACTAAATTATTTGAGATTTAAATTACTACATTTTTCACAACTGGTAGGAACCGAAAATATTATTAAAATTCTAAATGTGCATGTATCAAACTATGCTTTAAGAACTAAAATTGGAACTACACACATCTATGCAAAATTTCAATAAATAACTGACACATAAAACTGCATATTTCGAAATAAAAGAACAAAAAAGAATTAATGTAGGGCTTTTTCCCTTAAAAAAATATTATTGAGGGTTTTTTTCTTTCTTTTTTTTTTCCTTTTGAATAAAATAACTTTTGTGATATTTGGCTCCATTTTAAACTTATTTTGCTAAAACATTTATTTATAAAATTCTTAAACATTAGTAGTTGACTCTTAAATAATAATAATAAACTCTTATGGGTGCTCTTTTTATTTAATTTTTACTTCAAATTTAGTAAAATTCACTTTCGCTTGTGGAATAATATCAATATCGTCTTCATAAACAATAAATTTTTTAGTTAAACAGTGACTATCAACAGTATCTACAAACTGTTTCTACTCGTGAATAGAAACATTTCGGAACATTTTCTAATAACCTTATTATCAAATGTGATTGGCTTTTATTCATCACAGCTGTAATTTTGGGGGGAAGATTTAGAGGTATGTTTTTGTACAAAATTTGACACTTCAAAGAAAACATTCTCTAAAACACATCAAATGCAGATATACTAATAAACGTTTGGACTATAATAAACAAATAAAAATGAAATTTATAAAAACTTAAGAGTTGTTTTTTTTTCATTTATATTATAATAAATTATTTTGTCTTAAATTTTCATCGTAGTAGCGTATTTTACTTACACAGTGTATTATTATTATTATTATTATTGTATTGCGACTATATTATTATTCCACCGGTAAGTACTTCTGATTGCGAAGTCTCCTTGTTAGACTTGTTTTTCGTACAGAATTTATGTAATTAATATTACTACTTTTATGGCTAATGCAACCTACATGTATTTGTATTATTGTACATATATGTATGAATCTAATGCGTTGTAGTTTTTACTATACACATTAGTTTTTTTAAAAACATTTCATGTATAGTAACTTTAATATGAAATTTTTGTGTAATTTAAAATGTTATTTATTTTTATTATTTTTTTATGTATGCCTTTTTGCGTCATCATAATTTCATTGTTTAAATGTACTATTAAGTGTTTGGCTATTGATTCAAGTAGCCATGAGATAAAGTAAATTTAAAACATTTGCGTTAGAGATGACTTTGAGTAATTTATTTTGCTTTTCTCCGACTAAAATAGAAACATTTTTCATTTCTATAATAATATTCCACTGAATTTATTTCATACTTTAAACACATAAGTTTCATAAGCCATCATTTCCGTTCGTATTTCCTCTCTAGATCAATTTCTATCTTTACACCGTCAAATTTAACAAAAGTATCTATTTCAAACAAAAAGCAATTCGAAAGTTTCGAATTTCTATATACTTTGTGTAAAATACAAACATCTCGAAAACGAAATGTATCATAAGCTCCAATATAAAACTTCCGATATTTGACATTTTTCAATCTCTCAACTTAAGTGAATAATTCTAACATCAAGAATATGCACTTAATGTGAGGTCGTTTTCAACTACTTTCAAATATATACTGTTTCCCATGAAACGAAATGAAAGAATTTTCCGACTCACTGTGAGAAAAATTTAATATTTCTCGCCAAATATTACTGGAAATGATATCACTTCAATATCCTCTATACACTGCTTCAACTCAGTAAATGAAATAAATGCATTTTTCTCGGCGTAGTGAAAAAGACTGGGTTGCCATGAAAAAATTCACCCGCCTTAAAGCTCGGAGAAATTTCATAGTACATTTACCAAGAGGTTTTTCAAAACCGGACGATAGAAGTGAGCGGAAAAGTAATATATTGCCAATAAATATACCAAACCGTCTCCTCGATTTTCAAATCAAACTTTATGGAGCTTGGGACTATCTACGATAAGGGAGGGTACTACCGATCATCGTAGCTATGAAATGTGAAGGTATTTTTCATCCAGTGCTATTTCATGTGGAGAGCACACTCTTAAAGTGCTTCTCCTCCCCCTTACCCAATTCCAAGAGTGGGGCATAAATTTCGAAGTCTAAAGCACATCATCGTATGTCTGTTTGATGGCGTTATCCATGTGTGAGCTATTTTTAAGATCTCAAAAAAGGAGACCTATAGTTTCGTGAGGGTAATGGAGTGGAAGTCAATAAACGTTACAAATTTAGGCGCCAACGCAATTCAATTTAGGTGTGTTTGTCAAAAGGGTTATAACCCTTTCATCGTTTATGGAGTATTAATACACATACATTATAAATCAATGTAGAATTAATCTGCATTGCAACAAGTTCCAAATTTCTGATGAGATAATTATGGCCAGCAGCCTATATGAGTAAATGCGTACCACCCGCACTTGTATTCTAGGAAAAAAGTTGTAATAAAGCAGCGTTTCTCAAACTGTGGGGCGCGCTCCTCTAGAGGGGCGTGATAATCCTACCAGAAGGGCGCAAGCATATCAAAAAGGCAAAAATAAAAAAAAAATTAAAAATATTAATTTACTGAAAGGAATCGAAACAAAATATATTGCTAGATAATAAAAATACACATTTACAATGAAATAATATACTTATAAATGTATCAGTACTGCCCAATGTATTTCATCATTAATCCATCAATACTTAGTTAAGAACAAGCTTAATAATTACTTCGGACCCCATGAGCTTACCATATACAAAATTTGATAATTTGTCAGGTTTATAATAAAAATAGTATTGCAGCTTTACGTCAAAGTACATTATTGAATTCAATGCAGTGTTATTGTATGGAGGGGGGTGCCATGAAAATTGTTTGAAAATTGGGTCGCAAACATTGAAAGTTTGAGAAGCACTGCAGTAAAAATAATATAATATTTCAACAGAATGCAATTAAAGATTTCTTTACTTGAATAATAATCAGTCATGCATTCAACCGTTTAAAGAGGGTATTTTTAAACTAAAAATCATGCCCCAATGATATGTGGTAAAATAAAAATCAAAGTGGCATACACGAAGGTGGGATTTGGTGGTTCAAACCCTTCCCATAGTTCAACAGATTTTCAATTTTTAGCATAAAGATTATGTCTCAGGGCTTTCGTTTACGTAATTTTTAAAAATGTAATCCAGTGCTTTTCAAACTTTCAATGTTTACGACCCGATTATAAATCATTATTTTCATCGCACCCCCTTCCACACAATAACAGTATATTGGATTCGATAATATATACTTTGACGCTAAAGCTACAATGCGACATTAATTATAAATTATACAATTTATCAAGATAAGCATTAAATTTTTTGTATGTAATTTTATATATGACAAGCCCATGGAAACACTAGTAATTATTAAACTTGTTCTTGACATGGTATTGTTAAATTAGTTGTCAAATACATGGAGCAGTACTGATACATTTATAATTATTATATCAGTGCAAATGTGTATTTTATTTTTTATTATGTCAGAATGTATTTTGTCTTCAAGAATGTTCTCTCAGTAAATTCATAATTTTTTTAAATAATATTTTGTTTTCGACTTTTCGATATGCTCGCGCCCCCAAGTAGGGTTGTCACGCCCCCTTAGGGGGCATGCCCCACAGTTTGAGAAACTCTGATGTAACCTCTCCCAAGAAAAAGATCTGCGTACATCACTGAAAGAGTTATTCGCGTTAATTCTAACAATTTATTCAAGCTAATAAATTAGCTGGAATATCAAAAAGAACCAAAACAGTTCTCAGATATACGAAAAGTTTGATTTTTAAAAATTATTCAAACATATATTTCATGCACTTGACCATTATAGGAAATTGATAATTTGGGTTAGGATGATATTTTCAGTTTTACTTTAAAAAAACTCTTTGCATCTACTTTTCTCTTTGTTTCTCTCTCTCTCTTTCTCCCACTTTTTGTCCTTTTCAAACAGGAAAATATGAAGTTTATTACTATAACGTTTCAATTTGCTTGCAAAATTGAAAGCCCTATTATAAGCCCTTGTATATACTCATCACAAAAATATTTTTTAAATATAAAAAAAAGTAATATGACAATGTAAAGTTCAATTTATTCGTCATTTTCTTGACAGATTTTTTGGTAGCACGCGTACCATAATTTATGCTGATCTGTTATTTATGATCTTTTTATGATAAGCTGCTAAAAGGGATTTTTCATCAGACACATATCGCATATTTAACTATCATAAAAATTTCTATTGTTATTTAGCATTGTTTACGAATATTTTTTCCTGCATTTAAGTTATATTATTTTATGGCCAACGGAAACCTAGATGTAAAAATCGTAAATTCCGATGCTGTTAACTGAGCATGTCAAACTCGGAGACCAAGAGCCGCCTACGGCCCCCGATTAATTTCTTGGCTACCCAGCCAACGTAACAACGTATATCAAAAATTTTACTGGAAATGCTGTAGTTTGATCTTTAAATTTTCTTATTATTGATAACGAACACCATTAATTAGTGAACTGTTACTAGTCTCGTTGAATCGACGCACCATTTTTCCAATTAATATCAAGGAATATTTTAGCAGTAAATAATAAAACAAACTGCCTTCCGTAGCATTAGTCTTCTAGTGCATGACTTTAAATGCCTAATACACCGACCAATGGAGTGCGCCCCTCTCAGGGGTGCATAATAATATATAACATAATAAATTGGGTTGGGGGGAGAACATATCGAAATGAAAATATTATTTTAAGAAATGGTTAATGCACAGAAAGGAAAGGAAAACAAAGTATACATTACGGAGTAATACAAAATAACAAGCCATTTCATAATAAAAAAAATTTTAATGTACCATGTTTTCATACACATTTTCATGTATTGTCATCCACTTTTGAGCTATGGTCCAAATTTCAAGTCTCTAGCTCATCGAGAAATTAGTTTCAAATGAATTCCACCCCGATAGACATACAAGCAAGCGAGTTAGTAAAAACATGGTAAAATACATTTTTACACTGATATAATACACTTACAATAAGATTGAATAAGCACTGTATAATGTAATAATTAACTTATCAATACTGTATTAACAAGTTGGATAATTATTAGTGATTCTCTGGGATTGTATTTCAGCGAAAAGTTTTGCTAAGGAAATTGTAATGCTAGAAATAGGCATACTGAGTTCTTTTTCTGTATTTAGCTGAGATCTATAATTAATTTTCAAAACAATCACCACAGAAAATCTGTAATCCGTTAGAATTTCGTAAAAGTAGGATTTTGAAAATGGTTTTAGTACGCGAAATTCTTTTGTTTTCAGTAAAGAAAACATCAAACAACCCCTAACACAAATTCTAGAAAAGATTTATTATTAAATAAGTTTTTGATTTAATCTCACTTACGGTGAAATATATGAAGATTTTTTGTGTTGCTGCTGTTGTTACTAAGTGCCACCTGTCTGACGATGCAGATCAATGTCCACGAAATTCATCATGGCAAAGGACTAGATGTACGCCTGTCGTTTGCCGTAGCTTTGAGCACCATACAGGTAACAGTACGTTTTGACTCAGTTCCCCTCCAATTTTGAGGGAGAACACCCTAGGGGTGGTCAGGGGCCTCCCACCTCTCTTCCCGACCCACCAACATCACCAGAGGAGTTGCGGCTTGACGGCTATTTAGAGCACCCCCATGACGCAAAGGCACTATACATTTATAACCATCCACGTCTTCTCCGAAATTCTAACTCAGGCCCTACGACACAGCAGTCAACTTCGCTAACCACTATACCGGATGGGCGACAGATTTTTTCATCGGGAGAAGAGACCTTTGGGGTATTTTAAAATGGATCCTTTGCCCTCTCGTAACTTACTACCAGGTAGTCATCAGCAAAGAAATTCTTCTGAAAACTTTTTGACAGCAAAACTGAATGGTTTTCAATGGTTACAAAAACAATATTATCATTATATTATTCTAAAGCCTTGTAAGTTTTAACAAATTCATCTACATCTGTAAACATTTCTTTTTTTTTTTTTTTCGCTATAAATTTCCTGCTCAACAAATATAATTTTCTACAAAAAGTATTTAATTTATTCTTGCATCCAACATTGTGACCGCGATAGCCTAGTGGTCAAGGTAACGGACTCGTGTCATGAGTTAGAGCCTAGTGCCGCTGAAGACTCACCGTGTAGGGGAGCGACGCACGTTAAATCTGTCAAGAGCTCAAACGTCCCCCCGAGGTGTGGTGTGGTAGTTAGGAGAGGGGTTCCAGCTCAGATGTCGTCCTCGTCCCTTGACCATGGTTCAAAATGACGAGGTCCGTCGCCAAAAGCCCTCGTGTAGCTGAACAGTGTGACGTTAATATTCACTCACTCACGGCATCCAACATATGTGTATTGGATTTGAAAATTTAAAGTATTTAATTTACAGAACTGTCAACCAAGTACCCCTTTAATTTTATCACACATAAACCATCTCGAAACTTCTTGGTTTCCGGTCGGTTCTCCTGTTTTCGAAAAATGGTCATTTCATCTCCTAATTTATAAGCACGTTGCAAAAATTTTTTAAATGTGTGACGACCATCTTCCCTCACAATAAAATAGTAAAGCTGAATACACTGCCTCCGTGTCTTTACAATAAAAGTATATGCTTTTGTTGTTGTTACTGAGTAGAGATTCACTAAAAAAGGGATTTGGGGGAAATTACTTCGAGGATGAAGCTATTCTTAAGTTAATGATAAATATACTTATGTCTTAGAAATGTAAGTTCTGTCCTTTTTAAATAAAGGGAGGAAAAGCGATAAGAATATTTTTTCAATATAATTCTAAGTTTGATGCTAGGACTTACATTACAATTACCTAAAAAGAATTTATAGTCCTACAATGTCATGCAATACCCAGGAAAGTGGAAGAGGATAACAAATAGTTAGTATATATATAACGACCCACATAAGACAAATTTTCTGTTATAGATCGAACGATAAATTATAATCAGAGTTATAAAATTTTTGTATTAAATAGGTGAATTTTGCTATATTTTTTGCTTTTAATTTTTATTTATTGCACAGCAGTGCAAAATTACCTGGTTTTTTCAAAGTCCCTAATTATTAACATAAAAAATAGAGCGCATTTATAGTATAAACAATTTACATAAATTTTATATTATACCGTTATTTATTAAATTTAAATTTTTTTTACGACAATGTTTTTGAAGTCAGCTGAATATTATTACGAACGTTTTCTGTATTTTTGTTGGCCAAAAATTTTTAATTGAACGTTTTATTTAAGCAAAAGTCATACAACTTCTACCTTGATTGCACCGATTGACTTTATCATGCTCGTAAGTAATTTACAATAAAGCACAACTGAATTATTTAATCATTACTCAATGATTCTTCAGTACTAAAAATAAAATTGTATAGTTAACAATTTCAAAGGCTGACCACAAAAAAGTGCTTAATGATTTAGAAAAAATAGTTCCCTAATTTAAATTCAATAGTGTCAATCGTATTCCTAATATAAATTCAAATTTACATTTTTAGGCAACTGGGATCATTTTAAAATTCTGATCAAACTAATATACATCAAAGATTTTAAATAAGATTATTAGGCAATGTGGTGCAATTCGTATTTCAAAAGGATATTTAAAATAGCGTGTTAAATGTGTGTGGTTTCGTAAAAAATTATTTCAACTTCTATACTTACTTTTTGGTTAAGAAAGTTAGGAGGTGAAAATATTTTATAAAGTATTTTACACCAAGTCAAAAATGCTTAAATCTTAAAAGCTCAAAATTTTTTACACCAGTTTTTTTTTTCTAATTCTGTTTCATGTATTATATTTTCATAACCTTATTTGATGTCATTGAGAAATATATTAATTTGATCACAAAACTTTAAAATGGTTCCATTTATCTTTTATAAACTCAAAAACTCTTGAATTATAACAGAATGTTTTTTAAAACTTTAAATTTCTCAACCAAAATGTAAGTACATAAGCTTAAATAGTTCTTCAAAAGCCATTACATATATCGTTTTAAATATCGTTTATTCCAACAATGGCTTTTAGAAGTGTACTTTTTCATTTTAAACTCGACAGTAGAGTTGAATTTGAGGACCAAATAATTTGAAGTAGATTTAAGAAGTAAAAAAAAAAAAAATTAAGTTTTCTTTTTGTCTTGGTTTATAAAATTTTTACGTGCATTTCTTCTTGAGAATACAATATTTCAATGTATACACGGACATTTCTTCTCAAGTGACGAATCCCGAAAAACTTAATTTTCGTTGATTTTTACAATGCTGCTAACAAGATATTTCCGCATCTGTGCAGTTAACATCCGAATTCATAGCTATTACTCGGGAGTGGTTTTACTCTTTACAAAACCGTGTAAGAGACACGGCAAATTGAAAATTCAAGAATTACGTCTTTCAGCAATATAAATAACTTTCCTCTTGACAGCTACTCAAATAAAAGCTACTTTTCCAATTCCGCTTTGCAGAGTGCATCTAATGTTCTTGGGAAAAGAAAAGATCCCAGAACAAGCGAAGTGCCCTCATGAAAAATTCATATCATTTCGCTTTTCTTTCGTTTCGTTTCAAGTGTTAGGATCTAACTGAATCATCCGTCACACAAAGTCTTCAGCCAGTGAACATCCTTTCACCACCCCATATTTCATTTCTTTTATTTGAATAAAAGCTTTTACAGTAATATTTTCAAAGGGAACTTTTCACTGTAGCATCTTTCTTGTCTTAAGAAAAAGTCTGTAAAAGAATAAGTTTAAAAAGCTTGCAATTGTATAGGAAGCAGGGTTTGTTGTTTTCTTTTGAAAAATGTTTTTAATTTCTTTGTGACTTCGGATCGTTTGGAAGCCGTGAAGGATACGGTGCGGGAACCGAGCTGCGAGTTTCTAGATACAGCCTAAAATTTTAATTTTCTGTAGTTGTGAAAGAAGAATAAATTATGAGAACTTTTTTTTAACTCTCTTTTTTTTCTGAATTAAAACATGCAGAATACAGTTGATGAAATACATCCTCAGCTCCTCTACCATGAATTTTTGGTGTACTTATTTATAAAAAAAAGTTTGATTTCGTGCTTCAAAAAAATAAATAATTAAAAATATATCACTTAGTCCTTAAGTCCTTAGTTTCAGGATGTTTGTAAACTTTTCAACAAATCCCAGATATATTTATTACACCTCAATCAAAGCGTCTGAGCTATAGTATTTTTATTTGTATATAGCTATTATATTTAATTTTATGTACAAAATGGAATTTATATATTTTCCTTGAATCTCGTAGTTTTACTTAATATAGGATATATAGTATCACAACTTATAAAGGTGCTGCTGCTTAAAAATTAATTTCTTTCTTTATAAATTTTGAAAATAATTTTAAGAAAACTTATAAAAAGGTTTTCGTAGATTTTATACTTTAAATATAAATTTAACTTTAATATTACACCTTTTTCTTTTATATGACAGACAAATTGAAAAACTTCTTTTCTGCGTGCATTCCTTTCCTTTTTCTACTTATCCTGATTTTATGAAAAAAATGTGTACATTTATCGTATATGTTAGTACTATATAGGTGAGATTCGATAACACGAGGATAATAATACGGACTCTCAACTGATTCGACGATAGCTTAAACACGCTCAATATAAACTACGTCTCACACTAATAAGCTAACTTCTTTCTAAAATAAGGATCACGATACCTGTACTTTTCTGAAGTTGATCCTACTCTTGAATCTTTGCAGGAGATCCTTATCTGGATTTAATTACTGTCGATCGATCCACTCTCCGTAACCTTTTCATGGATGAACTCCAAAATCTCTTAATAATTCCACGATCCTTCCTTCAACTAACAAACTAACTTGCCAGCTCACTTGCCAACTCCTCGAACTCGCGAATACAGAATTTATATAATATACTTCATTTGCATAATCACGCTTTCTTACTCGGTGAAAGTTGGTTGAAATAATTATTTTTCCCAGAAGAATCCCAAGGGAATTAGTAAAACCGCGTATAGATCCGTCACAACGTTACATAAATGCTAGACAGAGGTCTTTACTGAAATCTTTCAGATGGTATGCAAAGAACTCGAATCATCTAACGTTACAATCACGTGATAGTCAGGCAACAAATTAACATGAACTAAATTTGTATACGGTATAGCATTTTCTGTGTCTACATTAGAGTACTCAAAACAACTGGATACAGCAGTATTTAATGTGAAAGAAAAATAAAACTGTAATGCGAAAACTTTTTCTCCGTTTCCATTGAAAGACCCTTGCTTATTGAAAATCCTTCTGCAGAAGTTACGTCATGCGAACTTAAAGCCTTTTGCCTCTTCACTGGTATTAGGGTTTCTGATTTCCCGGGAATGTAATTGTCATTCCCGAGAATACATCAAAATTTCTAAAAATTTAAAAACAAGTTATTTTTAAATAAAATCAATAATAATAATATAAAATAAGGATGCATATAAGTTACAAAATTAATTCTTATTTATATAAGGATCTAAAAGGTACAAAAAATATGTAATAAATTGATTATTCATTTTTGAAATAAGATTTAAGAAAGCATAAGCAATTTACACTTTTATCACCCTGGCATGGGAAAAAATGTGACAGTTAAAGAGTTTGTAAATTAAAAATCTCGAGAGAAAAAATTCATATTTGAAAAGTAATTACTAAAATTAATGTTCTTTACTAACTCACGTGCGTTTGAAAATTAACCAGTCAAAACTGAATCAATTATTTCTCTAATGTGTTGCAACTAAGAGATAAATATTAGTTATTGTATTTAAGATATTTTATTTCTGTAATCGTATTCTTGTTTATGGAATAGGTGTATTATTATTACATAAATATAAATAAATAAGAATCTCACACGAAAGTGAAGTTTTGAAAAATAATGAAAAAAAGTTGTGCGCGGTTACTTATAAAAATATTCTCCCCCAAAGAGTTTGTGGGTTCATTCCCTTCTTCAAACTTCTGATTAAATTAAATAGCTCATAATAAAGACAAGTATCCGAAAAAAAAAATTTTAAGATTAAATAAATAATAGTTTTAAGTATTAGTACTTATATTATCCACATAAATCTAGATCTTGGAACTTCGATCACATATTGCTGGTTGGCAACGAAATGCAATTGCTTTAAAAACCCAATATTTCTTGTTAACGAAGCTCGATACACAGATAGACAGGAATTAATCTGAACAGATACTCTTTCCTACGGTAGAGTAGAAAAATTCTCACCCCCAAAGTTCTCATATTACACTCTTACTCCACAGTTGGGGTAACGAACATTCCTTCGTCCAGAAGTTCGGGGTGAACGATCGCAAATTGCCACAGTAGGGTCAGTTAACGATGTCCGAGATTGAAATCTAAGGTCAAGTCAAGTTCCCGGGAAAGAAACCTTAACTGGTATGCTTTAATCATTTTCAAAAAAGAAATGCTTTATTTGTCAACCTTTCACCAACAGGCGGCGATTCAAAACAAATTCAGTTCGATTGGATTTTTCATAGCTATTCTTTGTCGTCACTTCACCTTATACATACAACCTTAAAGAAATTCAAGGAATAAATAGTACCCTTAATAATTGGGAATAACAAGGTAATAATGCCTTCATGGCTTATCTGCTTCATATCGCCTGTATGCTGTAACAGGAGCTTTTTCTTCAAAATAAACTGGCGGATCCTCTTGAACAAAATGATGTTGTTATAGCTAATGCAAGTAAAAACTTCTTGATTGAAACAGAATTAAACAGAACTGATAGTAAGCTGAAAGGCGTACTTTTCTCTCTTTAAAGATAAAATTCAGTTTCACGCTTCTGAACTGCAGGTTCTTTAACAAAAAAGTTACTGTAAGAAGGGGCTCGCCAATAATTAAAATTATGTATATTTAGAAGGCATTATCCCATATAAAAGCATACATAACAGGCAATATCTTTTCACAACATGCATGTGTGTGTAATTTCCGTAATCACTTGATTAATGAAACATAATTAAGCTCTTAATATAAGATTTTTAACTTTTTATCAAGATACTTTTTATTTAATGTATATGTTTCCGGCAAAGTATGAAATGCCGGCATTCTATAGAATACCTAGGCATTCTATACAATGCCGGACGTTTTTAGGCAAAGTATGAAATATGAGATTTAATACATACTTTGCCTAGGCATTCTATAGAATGTCTAAAGCTACTTAGGCAAAGTATGAAAAATGGTCATGATAAGGATATTATATCAATGACTTACATTCCTAAAAGTACAAATGTTATTCTGACAAAATAATGAGACTGCCATTAAAAAAATTATTGTTAAATTGTGATTCCGCTTATACTTGTATTAAAATTCCTTCAGGAGTTCCAAGTTGATACAAACAATCCTATTTCTCTCTCATTACAAGCGCCAATATATTGGCATTCGGGAAAAAATCAAAATTTTGTACTAAAATACTTTTTTTTAAAAAAAATAACTTTCTGGGTTTTTTTTTGGCAAGTTTCACGTAGGCGGATGTACAGTTCAATATCATAACGTGTAATATTTTTGTGTTTGGTTGAAACTTCTTTCATAATTTTATCACATCCCTAGAATCCTTCATTTAATTTTGCTCTTGGCAAATTAAATTCTTAGAACAAGTTCACATCAACAAATTGGGTGTCAAAATTACCGGCGGCAATTGGTATCGCCTACATGGTGCCACACTAAAAAGGGATACCAGCCCCTGGGGAATGTACTAGGTCTGAAAATGGTAAAAGTACCAATATATCTGCAGCCCCATTGGGGAAAAAGAAGAATCCGTGACGTAATACTGTGTACAGTAGTTCTTCCCAATGTTGTTATCTTCCGGACCGAACATTGTTTGATAATTTTACGGCGGCTCGCTGTGGGTGCGACGTCAATTATTTATATTTTAAATTGTTTTGATTTTATAATTTAATTATATTTAAACATGCCTTCTAAGTAAAATTCAGTTGCACCGAAAAATAAATATAAAATGATTTTACATAAAATATAAAGTTATTTCCATGGAAAGTCGCACAAACACGAGAAAAATACACCCCAGTAAATATAATGGAAATAATTTAATGCCCCTTGAATGGCCTGATACCCTTTGATCCATGGACCACTGTTTTATGGTACTGACGCCTTCTTTAACAGTTTAAATGAGTACTTTTATTTTCCGCAAACATCACATCATAGCTATTCAGCAACCAATTGTCCCTGGTTCCTTCTTAGTAGTCATTTTAGCATTTTTTATATCAGTTATTAACTTCTAGTAAGTAATTGCAGTTAAGAAAAAACCTTTTATTTTTTTGGTGCATCAACTCGAATTTTGGGCAACTAGCCGTTGAATAGTTTGATGACCCTGGATCGGTAACCTTTTAGCTGTTGCGTGTCAAGCCAATCTACCAATATGATTCAGTGAACCACACAGTAGAGCATTTTTGAAACAATTCAAAAGTTTACAAATTTGTTGAATAGCGCAAGGTGTCACTGAGAATTGTACCACGTGCCACATGTGACATAGGTTGCTGACCCCTACTATAGACAATGGCTCCTTCTCCAATACTATAGCTTGCTCTACCATTTTCAGATAGCACAGGGAAAAAACAATTTTTTTGTTGAACAAGTTTAAGTAAAATAGAGTATTTTGACATTTCCGAACAAAAAGCAATGTACGACTCGTACAACTAACAGATTCTGTGCCTGAGACACGCGTTAAAAGTTTTATGTCTTGCCAATTGACAATATTCGAAATGAATCTGAGATGTATTTCATACTTTGCCTGTTTCTAATTAGGCATTCTATACAATACCTAGGCAATGTGTGAAATAGGAATCATTTCATACATTGCCGGCTAGATTTAGACATTGTATAGAATGCCGGATTTCATACTTTGCCGGTAACATATGTATTAAAACCAATTTTTTTCCTAAAAATTTTCAATGTTTTATATGTATTGATACTGAAAAGAAAATTGATGGTATACTTTAAAGGTACAGTATTTAATCTTGACTTTCCTGTAAAAATTTATGCAACAGCATTCAAATAATTTTTATTAAGGTATTCAAAAATATAAACTATACTTAATGCACACTGCTGGCCACCGTAAATGCAACACCCTGAAGGAAGCACGCAAATAACATGAAATTTACAATATGCATTAGCGGAGGTGAGATATTAGAATTTCAGTGCAGACACGCATCAGGTACGCCTGTGGTGCCACCTCAAAGCGCTATTTGAGGCTTGGAGATTACGACGATTTCAAGTTCGGCAATTGTGTTTTTCTTGTGGCTTTTTCAAAACACGATCAGTTATGTCTCGTAGAAAACAGCGATCAGCTTTTGATCAAGTATCCGAGTTCGACAGAGGAAGGATAGAGTGGCTTACCGAGATTGTGGATTATCTTTCAGGGAAATCGGTAGTCGTGTTGGACGAAACCAAACAACTGTAATGCGGATATGTGACCGTTGGATGCAGGAGAGTACGACGGACCGACGTGGTCGATTGCATCCACCTCAGTGCACCCCTTCAAGTGAGGACAGGCAAATTGTTCGCATGGCGGGGACGGTCGCTCAGTCACATCACGAACCATAGCACAGCACATTGAGTCTGTAACGTATCATTCAGTGTCTGCGTATACCATTCGACGCCGTTTACAGCAGAGTGGTCTGTCCGCAAGACGTCCATTGCTTGGTCTACCCTTGACGCAGAACCACAAACGTCTCCGCCGTCAATGGTGCAATGAAAAAAGGATGTGGGTGGCAGAATGTTATGAAGTTGTCTTTACTGACGAGTCACGCATCTGTCTGCAACACCACGATAGTTGGATTCGAGTCTGGAGACACCGTGGAGAGAAGATGCTGAACAGCTGCGTTATGCACAGCCACTCTGGTCCTGCACCGGGTATTGTGGAATGGGGTGGTATTGGATATCACTCTCGCACTCCTCTAGTGCGCCTTGCAGGTACTTTAAACAGCCAAGCCTACATCTCCGAGGTGTTTGGAGCCAGTTGTCCTTCCTTACCTTCAGGGTTTGGTCACAGCCATATTTCAACAGGATAATGCACGACCACACGTGGCACGCATTGTCCAAAGGTTCTTCATCAATCACCAGATTGAATTGCTTCCCTGGCCGGCTCTCTCTCCGGATCTTTCACCAATAGAAAACATGTGATCCATGGTTGCTCAACAATTGAGTGGCCGCTGTAGCTAGGTGGTCTAGGCATCGGATCATGGCTAGCAAGTTACGCGTTCGATCCCAGCACTACTAAAGATCCGCCGTGTAGGGGAGCGATGCACGTTAAATCTGTCGAGAGCTCAAACGTCCTCCCGTTGGTGTGGTGTGGTAGTTAGGAGAGGGAGGTGCCAGCTCAGGTGTCGTCTGCGTCACTTGACCTAGGTTCAAAATTACGCGGACCGTCGCCAAAAGCCCTCGTGTTGCTAATCAGTGCGACGTTAATATTCACTCACTCGCTCAACAATTGACCCAAATAACACCCCCAGCTGCCCCACCAGATCAACTTTGGCAACGTGTGGAAGCTGCTTGGTCTGCTGTACCCCAAGCACACATCCAAAGTCTTTTTGAATCAATGCCGAGGTGTCTGGCAGCGGTGATCTCCAACAATGGTGGCTACTTTGGCTACTGATTCTGGCAGGAAACACACTTCACAGAAGTCTATAAATTTAATCATTTGATACTTGGTCAACATGTTATCTACAAAATAAATTTTGTTGTGCTATTTCTTGTCTTTCTTGGTGTTGCATTTACGGTGGCCAGCAGTGTAGAAACGTTAAAAAATTTATATTTTTTATTATTTTTATTAAGTATATCATTTAATATGTGTAAAAGTTTTTTTCATTGTATAATATCATAGTTTAAATTATTGAGTTTGTATTTTGAGTATTAAATGTCAACCTTTATAAAAAACATTTTTCCTCATTCTTAGAACATGTTCCTGTTTACAGAGAAGATGAAGTATAAAGAGTTGACTATAGAACAAATTATACTACAATGTATCATGTATATAATACAAATAAACTTCTGTATATTCATGGATTACTTTCAAATCACACAAATTAAAACTGTTTATTATAAGCGTTTTTAATGGAACTATTTAAAAATTTGATCGATTTACATTGAAATGAGATCAATATTCTGTACTAGAGGTTAAATGTTCATATCCTTTCTTTATTTTTGGTAGTACATCCCAATTTTATCAAGTGACAAGATACAACTTTATTATATAAATACAATATGTGTGTGTAATTTAAGTACAATCTAAAATATTCAAAAAGCAATATAACATATAAATAAAAACAATTTAATATTTTTATTGTGTATGCATACTTTAAATCTAAAACTAACTGTACAGTAATAACCAGAAAAAATGCAAAATTTAAAAGTAAAATATAACTTTATTTCATGAACAAGATGCAATAATTATAAGATTAAATATTAGGAATATTTGGATCTTAAGAAGAAAAAGGTACAATTACCAAAGATCATGATTTATTTATAAATTAGGTATGAGAAAACTATGTTAACATTCATATAAACATTTTCTTTTTCAGGAGCAAAATCTCATTGAAATATAATGTGAGTAAAGCATGCATAAATAATGATCGAAACAGCTTATAACACATGTGATGCCAGTCTTGTCTAAAAAAAATTAATAGAATAGAATTGAAAAAAAAAACAAATTCTAAATTATATGAAATAAGTAAATATGTTTCATTTTACGAAAGGTTTTTAAAAGGGAAATACATGCTAATTTGGTTAATTTAAGAATAATTAATAATTAAAATAATAATTACATCCAATGTGTTCCAAAATTCTGGATCAAAGGTTATAGTTTTCAAAAACCTTTTTCATCAGTATTACCATTTTCATTACCTGAATATGCACTTGTCTAGATTAGAAACTGATACTAATTGACGTAGCGTGTCTGAGATAAGAAATCTGATACAGAGAAATTGTAACATTGACCTCCATGCACACACATCATTTGACTGAAGAACTGCGAGATGGTGAGCTATTGAGATACTTGAGCCAGGACAAAGTCAAATAGATGTGACTTTAGATGGCTGAATGTGAGTCCTCCACGATTCATAGACTTTGGCAGCAATTTCTAACCACGAAGGAACCCTCTGCATCCAGAAGGTTCCTCCAAGAACAGCCACGAGCTTCCACGAAAAAATCGAGCAAGATTCTTCCTGGTCTACTTTCCGTTCATGATGCACTACTGTAGTGTTGAGCAAGCTATCTTAAAAGTGAATCAATATAATTTATTTGTACAGTAGTTATCATAATTAAGGAAAAATCACTGAAATAGCTAAAACTCGCCCAAAAATAAGCCAGTCTCAATGAAATTTGAATATGTCGGTAAGTAAAAGCATCTATCTCTCTCTCTCTAAACGATATTACATTATACAAAATAGTGACGATGCAGTTAGAATGTGTCATTTTTCAGGTGCATAAAATGTCTCAGAGCAAGGCGGTAATTGTCGATGCGGGTCTGAGATTATAAATATCGTATAGCGAAATTATAACAACGACCTCCAGGCATCATTTGACCTAAGAACTACCATGACGAGCTATTGGGAAACTTGAGGCAGGATCAGTTCAGTTCAGTTCCGTACAGTGATATCACTGTACATCTGGCACCTTATGCTCCGAAATGATTTTCAATTTTTTTCTTCAAATAGGATGCAAGGATAGGTCTTGATTATATTGTACAACTGTAAGCTTTGTTAACTTATGCTTCAACTGTGGTTGGTGAAACTAGAGTATTTAGAATCTATTACTTGGTATTTTAGAATCTATTGGTTGTTTTTAAAAATTCTTCGACTTTTTGAATATGCTCTATTGTATCACAATTCGCTATTGATGAATAAGACCATTCACTGTGATTAGAGATAAAAAATTTCAATATTTTACGTTGTGATTGATATTTGTTGCAGGTTAAAATAAAATGTTCACTAGTTTCTGGTACATGACAATCTGAACACAAAGGAGAATCTGTTTGTTTAAAAAGAAAATAAATATCATTTAATGGTAATTTCTTTGCCCGCAGCTTATTAATTAAAACTTCTGTATTTCTATTTTTTGCTGCCTGTCTATTCCATTTTTTAAGATGAGAAATATAACAATAATTTTTATGTCTCTTGCTCTTTTTCCATATTTCTTCGTTTTCGCTTTTGTGTTGATTTTTGAAAAATGTATGTAGATCTTCCCAAGTAATCCAAGGAATAATATTCCAAGGATCTGGAGAGGCTTTAGCTAATTTATCAACCTCTTCATTAATTTCTATTCCTTTGTGAGCTGGTACCCAAATGAATGTAATTGATTGAGCTATTTGGAGACACTCGTGTAACGTTGAATTTAAATTTAATATTATTGTTCTGGATTTTCTATTAATATTAAGGATACTTTTTAGAACTGATAAGCTGTCCGTCAGGATGATATAGTTTTCTGTTTCTGAAACCCAATTTTTTAACGCAGTCCATATGAAGTCCGCTGTAAAAATGGAAATCATTTCTTTCAGTATGTAATTTTGTCTAACTTTTTTCTTGGGGATTAAAATTCCTATTGATGTTTGATTAGTATTTTTAGAACCATCTGTTGCAATTATAATACTGTTATTAAAGTTTGACTGGATATAATCATTAAACATATTTTGCACTATATCTGGAAGATCTCTGTTTTGAAAGGGCAGTTCATGAGTATAGATGTTTATTTTGTGATTTTCATAGATTGGAGGAGGAGGGGTCCACTGAAGAAAATCTACTTTAGAAATACATAGTTCTTGGAGCAGGTTGATTGACTTTTGAAAAGTACTAATTTCTTTTTCTCTATATCTATAAAAATTATTATTTATATCCCAAAATAACCTTGCATTTGGTGACCAGTCTTTTAAAGCTATTTGTTTAATAATAAATTTTTGACAAAGGAAATTATGTCGATTATTGATACTACCATTCATAGATTCCGCTCTTAATACGTCTATCGGAGTGTTTCTTGGGAGACCTAGGGCTAAACGTAATGCAGCATTGTAAATTGGTTCTAGTTTTTGTCTATTGCTATTGCTTGAAAAGGAAAAAAGTTGACTTCCATAGTCAAAAATAGAACGGATTGTGGCATTAATAATATTTAAAAGAATACCAGTTCTGATTCCTATTTCAGGGGACGATAATGCTTTGATTGCATCTAAATATTTAAATCCTTTCTATCGGAGGTAAATAATATGTTTTTTCCAAGTGATATTAGGGTCGAAGATTATACCTAGGATTTTAAGACACTTTACTTCGGGAATAGGTTTATCACATATTTTAAGTATAGGAGGTATTGTGCTTCTTTTTCTGGAAAAGTTGATTGAACTGCTTTTTTCTAGAGAGGTGGACAATTTCCATTTCTTACACCAGGCTGAAATATTATTTAAAGATACTTGTAATTCGTCTGTTGTTTTGTTCCAATTTATGCCGCTATTATATAAGAAAATGTCGTCTGCATAAACCAGAAAATGGCTGTCGTGTTGAATTTCAAAAATGTCTGCCATATAAATCATAAATAGGAAAGGGCTCAAGATGCAACCCTGAGGTACACCATAATTGTTTTTGCTGATTTTTCGAAAAATTGTTCCGCCATTTTATTTGAATTGTTCTTTAATGTAAGAAATTTAGAATCCATCGTAGCAATTTACCTGAATATCCAACTTTTTTTAAATTAGAAACTAGACCACTTGGCCACACTGAGTCATATGCTGATTTAATATCTAATGCTACTAGAATAAAATATTCCTTGCGTTCTCTAGCCAGTATAATATGTTGTAGTTGAAGAACCGTATTAATACTGCTTCTGTGAGGGTAAAAACCATGATGATTTACGTGAAAAATTTTATTTTGAAAGCTGAAATCTAACATTCTGTGTAGGATCATTCTTTCTATTAATTTGGCAACTACTGAGGTAAGTGAAATTGGGCGATATGACGCTATTTCCTTGGGATTTTTGTGAGGTTTTATGAATGGGTAAAATAATTGCGTGAGTCCAATCTTTTGGAATTTGACTAGAAGACCAACTGTCATTAAAGGAATTCAGGAGAAGATGTATTGCTTTGATGGGGAGGTGGTTGATTGTTTGTAGAGAAATTTTATCATGCCCTGGACTGCTGTTTTTTTTATGAGATATTGCTATTTTTAATTCTTTTAAAGAGAACGGTTTATTAATATCTTGCCTATTGTCCGGAATAAAGATATTTTGGATACTATCATTGTTTTGTTTTGCGTAATATTTTAAAAAACAATTTGCTTGGGATTGTTCGTTTGTTAGTATGATTCCATTATTCTCAATAATGTTAAATGAAGAATAGTTCGAATTTGTTCTATTTTTGATTATCCGGATTATTTTAAAAATAATTTTTGGAGAAGAGATTTTTTCACATGTCTTGTGCCAAAAGTTTTCTTTACAGGTTTTGATAGTTCGCTTAAGTTTTGCACTTATTTCTGTATATTTTATCCAGTCCTCTTCTTTAAAGTATTTTCTTGCTTTCTTAAGGAATTTTCTCTTTTTTGTTCTTAAATACCCGCATGCTGCTGTCCACCATGGAGCTCTTGAATTGATCTGTTTTATTTCTGATTCCTGAGATAAGATTTGGGCATTTCAAATTTCTTCTATAATATCTATATTTATATTTTCATTTAAATTTAGCTTTTGTTGAATAAGATTAATAAATTTGTTCCAATTTGTTTTTTGTCTAAAATTATTTGTTGTTGAGCTGTTTGTTCTTATGCAATTGATAATAATAGGGAAATGGTCACTTCCAAAATTATCGGTACTTGTGGTCCACGACATATCATAATTTAAATTTATAGATGATAATGAAAGATCTATAGATGTAAAAATTCCCGATGAATGGAGATAAGTTGGGCTTTTATCGTTTAATAATATTAAGTCATTTTCAATAATCCAATAAAAAATCTTCTTCCCAGACGTATTTGAATTTTTTGAACCCCATATTTCATGAGATGCGTTGAAATCTCCCAATATCAAACTATGATTATCTATATATGATGCTATTTTTTGATAAACTGTCGTCTTTAAAGTTACCCGGTGGGATGTAAATATTGAAAATTGTGATAGGAACTGTATCTATCTGAACTTTGACTATTAAAATTTCTAAGTCTTCGCTAATTTCTGAGAATATTTTTATTGCGCTAATATCTTTGTTTAAAACAATCATTAATCCTCCTCTTCTTCTGATTTCTCTATCGATTCGGAATATATTCTTATTGGGAATTGTGAAATGATCATTTGGGTGTAGCCAAGTTTCTTGGATTATTAAAATGCTTGCTTTTTGAAAAATTTTGGCGTGAATAGGATATCTGATATTTTGTTTTTGATTCCACGTGCGTTCCATTGGATTATATTCATGATTTAAATGGAAAAAAATGTGCAATACTACGAATTAGTTTAAATGTTCAAAAAAAAAGCCTATTAATATTGATTTTTTTCTTTTTTTTTTTGAGAATATAAGAAATTTTGTATATTTATCTAAATTTTTTTATTTTGTTCTATGTACTTTCTAAATTATTTTCTCTTTTTTCTGATATGTTCTTTAGTCTTTTTGATTTTTCATTTATTTTTCTATTGATTCGAAAGCCGTCATCTTGTGAAACTGTTATATTGGATGCAATTTTTTTTAGAGAAGATTCTATTGTGTCATCAAGGATGAAAATTTTAAATTTATTTGAGTTACCATCGCATTTAGTTCTGCCGTAAAACGTTGTACAATTTGTTCTAATTTCTTTTCAAATATGCTGTTATTTTCTTCCAATTTTAATTTTAATTCTTGAAACTTTTTTTCTAGAGTTTCTATCTTCTCAGTTTGCTTATTATAAGTTATGGCCGAGAATGAGGTTTTTTCTTCTTTATAGAGCTTTTCAACTGCTTCGTTTCTCGAGATTTGTTGCTTAGTTTTAATTTTTAAGATTTCGACTTCCTCTTGATATTTTTTACAACTTTTATCGTTAGCTTCATGGTTTTCTCCACAACAGCTACATTTTTTTGTATTTATTTCTTTATACTCGTTTTCAGAGTGGTTTAGTGAGCATACACGGCATTTAATTGAGCTTCTACAATATTTATTTATGTGACCAAATTTCCAACATTTAGTGCATTGTTTAGGTTTTTCGAAAAAAAGGCTAGTTATAAACATTTCAAACCCTATTGATACTCTTTCGGGGATCGTGCTACTTTAATTGTTTTGATAGGTTTGAATCCCGATTCTGTTTTTTTAGTTAACCGTTGAATGTCCAAAATTGCGTAATTGTTATTTTCTAGTTCCGATTTTATGTCATCTATTGTGTATTCCGTGTCAATTCCCTGCAAAATGTATCTACTACTTAGGCCAATAAAGTATAATCTAGAACTTATTTTAAATCCATTAATTCCTTTAATTTTTAATGCTTCTTTGGCGGTCACGCAGCTATTTGTTTTGAATTTGCTATGATTTCTGAATTTTTCTTGTTTTGCTTATACTTTGAATACTTTTCTTAATTGTGAAAGCTTTCATTATTATTTCTTTTAATTTAAGTGGATTACCACTCTGAAAATTATTCTCCGATTTTAAGAAAATTGTAATATTCGGGCTCGTATTTAAATCCAACCTTTCCTCAAACCTGGTCTACAATTCCATATCAGTTAAATTACATCTATATTTATTTAAATCACCCATTTTTTGTACCCTACTCCAACACTCTATTTTGAATTAATACACTAACTTGTGTAAGTTCTAAAATTAAGAAAAATTTCTCCAAAGTTAGATGAAAAGTTATACTAAATAACTTTCAAAAAAAGAAGAAAAAAACTTAATGAGAAACGATCTCACCAATTCAGATCCACTTGAAATCCCTCAACCAACAAAGTTTTCTCTTATTTCCATCTTCATCTGTTGTCAATTGCCTAGAGGCAGGACAAAGTGAAATAGAAGTGGCTAGATACAGTTAAAGTTATTATTTTTTTTGTGGGATGTGAAGCGACAAAGGCTATCATCCCATACACAACAAAAAAATATTAACAAGTTATTTGATGTCAAAATATTTCATCTTCTGAATAAAAAATCTAAATGTTGATCTATTTGATAATACTTTTTCCAGCAACTCTTTGAAGGTGATATTGCAACTGGGGTCAATTTTGAGAAAGGATTTTAGAGGGTTTCGAGGATGGGTATATATATATATATATATATATATATATATATATATATATACTGCAGTTTAACAAGATGTGGGCTAAGTCGTTTAAACAATTACAAACGCTGAAAATTGCATTATATGATAATTTGAATTTATGTAGAAGTCCTGGAGTGATGATTATTTTACTAAAGATTCGAGAGAGAGTGCTTAGAATTTCTTCTCTTCTATTTTTTGTCCACTTAGAGATGATGCCAATGTTTGGAATGTTGCCAAATTTTCAAAATATTTGCTTGAATGAAAATTATTGTTTGCTTTTTTAAATCTTTCTTGGTATATTTTCTTGTTGATATCTTCTGAGGCAATCCAGTTGATGTAAGCAGACTGTGTGATGGATCTTGCGAGGTAAACCGCCTGTTCATTTCCACAATATATTAGAGTGTCCCGGAGTCCAAAGTAGAGTCAACTGATTGTTATAATATGATTGTGTGTAAATTTTACTAGCTAATCTGTGAATAACACTGTGTGATTTGATCGAATAATTTTGAAGGGCAGAGAACAGAGAGGCTATCGGATAATATAAGCAGATTTTTGTTCGAAACAGTCAGATCATCTAAAGTTTGGCAAATAGCCAAAGCTTCAGCAGTAAAAATAGAGTTATTGTGATTAATTCTGTAAGCAAACGAAAAGTTTTCTGTAGATGAAGATGATAGATGAAGTTTGTTCATTTTTTGAAGCATCAGTAGCAATTATATAGAAGTTTTGAAAATCATGCTCAACTGTTTCGTCAAATAATCCCCTCATAATTTGAATTGGTGCATTTTTTTTTCCTGAAATTTGAAGTCGTTGACATATATTTTACATGGGAGAACTGAAAAAAAATTATTATGGAGATTGAAATAATTTGATCACTATCAGTATTTAAAGTATATAGTATATTAACAATATTATTTTTATCTTCTTTCATAATTTTTAGATTCAGAGATACAGGGTTATTGCTGTATAAAGGAGAAAAGATTTGGTTGGAAATTTGAGAAATGAAAAATTTGTTTGCCAGTCTTTTGATTTTATCTGAGAGAATTTCTTGTCCAGCCAATTTCATGAGCACGATATTTGGAGTTCAATGCGGAAGACCAAATGCAATTTGGTGCGCTTTGGTTTGAATGGCATTAAAAGGTTTTAATTGACTGTCAGCCCATTTATTTATGATATGACATGTGTAGAAAAAGGTGTTACAAATGCTATTAATAATTAGTTGGATAAGATTTTCAGCTCTCGGACTATAATGCTTGTAAGCCATACCTTTCAGAGCCATATCTTTTTCAGTGCTTTTCATTTGATGCATAATTGTGTTATTTTGGCTCCGTTTTGAGAAATATACTCTTAGGTATTTAATAAAAGATTGACACAGAGAGGGGTCCCAGCTAATAGTATATTAGGAAAATGAGTGGATCTTTCTGTTCGAGAGATCAGCTACAGTGCTTTTGTCTAGGCTTAAACTTAATTTTCAATATTTACACCATTGATTAATCCTTTCTAAAGTATTTTGTACTTAATGACAAATAATATCAAGTGATTGATGTGAGCAATAGATAAAAATGTCGTCTCCATATATTGAACATTCGACTCCAGTTTTCAATGTTTCAAAAAAGTCACACATATAAATAGTGTATAATATCGGAGATAGTATACTACCTGGGGGAGGCCCTTATGAAAAGTTTTTTCAGATGAAAGACATCCCCTCCATCGAATTTGCAGTGATTTGTAATACAAAAATTCATGCATCCAAAGTGCTATTTCCCCCGTAATACCAATATGTAAATAAGTCCGTCTATGTATGTTGAATCAAAAGCATCTAGGCTAATCCCCACGAAGTATTTTTTATCCAACTTTGCCTCTGTTATTGCTTTGTAAATTATATGTTGTTATTCTGATGTGTCTTTAAAAGGGACAAATCCATAATGCTGCTGAAGAAGTTTTTGTTCTGTTATCAGAAAGTGGGCAATTCGATAGGCTAGAATTCTTTCAAGTGTCTTAGAGAAAACCTATGTTAAAGCTATAGGTCTATAAGAGGGGATTTTTGTCTTGTCTTTGCATGGTTTTGGAATTGGAAGAATTATAGAGTGCTTCCACGTCTTCCAGACTATTGAATTATCAAACATCTGTTGAAATAAGTTTAAGATTATCATGCGTTCACTCTAGTTCAATAGTTTCAGGGATGTAGCTGGGATCTGGTCTGCACCTAGAGTTGTGTTTTTAGCTGATTTTATAGCTCTATTAAATTCAGATGAATGAAAAGGCTTGTTAATTAAGCTATTATTTTGGGCAAAGAAATCCAAAGGAAATGGCTCATGATTAGTATTATTGGATGCAAAATTTTCTGCAAAGAATGTTGCTTGAATTTGTGGATGATAGATAATTCTATTATAGATTTGAAGAAAAATTCAGTATTGATTCAGGATTATTTTTCATAGACAATTTTTTCAGAATATTATAAAAGGTTCTCGGGTTAGAAACATTGTTACAGATTGTATCTCAGTATGTCTTTTTTGCTTTTTTAATATGAAGTTGGAGTCGGCTGGAATATTGTTTGTATCGGATCCACAATTTTGGAGAGATTTCTCGAATGGCCATTTTCCGGAAACATTTTTTGAGTTTGTAAAGGTTGTGATATTTTCTGTTCCGCCAAGGAGGGGAGGTTCTATTAGAGATTTTTTATCTTTCGAGTATTATTTGATATTATATTAGTAATATATATATATATATATTCAGAGAGAGATTGTGATTATACGGAGGGCCAATCCACTTTTTTAATGAGTCGTTTAGTCGGGTTATGAAAATTAAAATATGCGATAACAGGACAATGGTCTCAATTGAAGGAGCGGTCTAAAACGAAAGTATTGCTATATCTGATGAGACTTGAGGAGCAAAGAGTAAAATCCAGGAGAATACCTGAGCCAACATTGTTTCTATGTGTTGGAACATCAGTATTGAAAAGAATAAAATTAGAATTTGTTAACCATTTCAGAAACTTTTTACTGTATTGAGTAGTATGATTGGAGCCCCTAAAATCGCCAAAGTTGAAAACTGGGTCCGATATTGAGTCTAGAAAGGATTTAAGTTGTGTATTATTGTGTCCTCGAGATGCATATAAATTAATCATATAAAAGGAAATGTTATTAATTATGATTTGCAATATTAAAATTTCGCAGTCTGATAGTTGCATATTTTCGTAGGAAATTTGTCTCTCTCTGGCAGAAATATTTATTGGAACTGCTATCAGCAGAGCCCTCCTCCTGGTCTATCGAGTCTATCTTGTCGGAAAATGACTTTACCTGGGATTTGCAAATTGTCATTAGGTTTCAAAAAAGTCTCTTGAAAAATCTAAATATCTGATTGCGAAAAGGGAGGAATATTGAGCCAAATACGCTTGTTTTTTATACTTCTAACAAATCTATTGTAGAAAACGTATAAATAAGATATAAAAGGGGAATTAATATGCAGTTCCAAAAATTTCTATCCTCCCCTTGAGGAGATGATATATAGTTATAATTATAGAAAGCTTATCTATATTTCTAGGAGGGGGGGGGGATTCACAAATCCCGATTAAAACTGCGATTTAGATCTAAGTTTTAAAGTTATCCAAAGTCAATGCTATTGAATGTATCATCTACGTTGTGAGAGGGGGAACTTACGTGTACTTGGAACAGACGTTTCAAATTTCTGTAGCATTAAATTTGCCTTTTTTTCCTGTTAGGTGAGGATGGTTAATTATTTACTTCTATGATATTAATCAAGTGTGTGAACACTGTTTCCATCACCTTTTGCACAGAGTTCATGATGGCTGTAGTTTGCCTTTCTAGAGCTGTTTGAAAATTTGCTACTATGTTTTCTAATTTTTTTTTCAAATTCTTGTATGTTGGGTTCAGGGGCTACTGTTTTTAATGCTGTAAAATAATTTACAAATTGGGTTTCTTTGAATTTAAGTCGTGCTTCTGCCAATGTTTAAGTGATGATTACATTTGAATTCTAGTATTTTTTTTCTTCTTTAAAAGTGCGATAGTTGGGGGAGTTTGCCGAATAATCTCCTGTACAGTTTATGCATTTTGGGGTATATATACACTGTCCGGTGTGAGATTCTCCGCAATTGAAGCATCTTGCTTGGATGGAACAGAAACGTGATAAGTGGGTAAACTAAAGCCTTTACTCCATTGTCGAGGTTTATCTATGAATAGTTGGATTCAATGATTAAAAAACCAAAGCTTTGCGCATTCTGGTATATTTATACCTAGAATTGTAATTAAAACTGGAGAAATTTCTTGTTGACTGTTTAATTTTATAAATCTTCTGATTTTCACTATTTCAAAATCATTTGAGTTTTTCAATTCTAATGCCACATCTGCTAGATGTACGTTAGTTGGGATGTCATAAAGCAGGAATCGTGAATTCTTCCTATATTATTTTAGCTTTTATCGGAGTAATTTAAGATTTGATCAATAGCTGCTATTTGAACTGCGCATACAGGGTCCGAGGTACAAATTTTTATTTTTTCGCTTCGAGTGAAGTACATGTGCGTTACATTGCCATGCCTGGGTGTTTTGCTCTTTAATTCGGCATGTAACATATGGGGGTTCGATTTAGGGATGCTACCTGATTTTTCTGTATGTTCCATTAGGATTATGATTTCACTAAATTTTTTATTGCCTGTTCGCAAAATTAGTTCTTGGTTAGTTTGGGGATTCTTTAAGTATTTAAGGTCTGCAGCTTCTGCCATGTTTTCTATCATTTTGTAACTTGTTTCATCTATTTCCGTTATCCGGAATGAGGAGTGAATCAGCTTGAGTCTCCGTCAAGTAAAATAAATATTGAAAAAAGAAATAGGTAAACTTACAACAGTCCAGATAAAAAGAAAAAATATATATCACCAAAACCTCTTACTTAGAGGTCTAGAAAATTATCTTAAACAGCAAGAAAAGGACAACAAAAAGAAACAAAAATTTTCTTAAGTCCAGCAGTGCCACGTATAAGCACTCACCACCGCTCTTCATCAGATACAGTTTGATTTCGGCATTCACACTGCTACCAGGAATAACTCTGATTCCAAAATGGCTAGATGATTGAATGTTAGTCCATCTGTGTTTTGTTTCCATACCTTTAATTCCCGGATCTGACATTATCCTTAATTTATGGACATGAGTGTAATTGGCAGTATATTATTTATAGATCCTAAAGAGTCTGTTTCTAAAAGTTGTTCATTTTTAAAAATTTCTTTTATTTTCTAAGAAGTACTATACTGTTTGAATTAATTAGGACAAGCATATTTTTCTTTTTTGAGTTGGTATGTGATTACCAGTGATGTCCCGAACTGCCACAAATCGGTTATATCTGCCCAGAAGTAGTGTGAAGGATTGATTTTGATTATAATTTACTCATTTGATTAGTTTTATTGTTTCAGTAGCTCAGTTGTGGGCATTTCAGTGCCGCAGCTGGTGGTTATAATTTTGTGCTCAATATAACGTAAATTACTTTTGCTTGTTCAAAGATGGATACTACTCCTAGGAAGCGTTCTAAGATAATCGCTGCTAACAAACACATTTCTAGGACTGGGACAGATATAGCTACTGCAGTTGGTGTGGTCAAATCAAGGGTTTCAAGAATTTTAAGAGCATTTCAAGTTTTCGGAATATCCTCTCTAAAAGGAAAATGTAGACTCAAACCGAAAACTACTCCAAGAACTGGTAAAATTTTAATAGAAAATAGCAAAATAAATTAAAGTAAGACAAGCACAGACCTTCGAAAGGATTTATTGGATTATGGTGTTGAAGTGAGTCCCTCGACTGTGCAGAAAAGGGACCTGGAAGGGCACGGAAGGACTCGGATAAGCTGGACTCAACCAGGTTTTCTGGTAATAAATTTTGATCCACCAGTGTGAAGGGGGTCCATAGATTTTCTGCACCCAGGGCTCGAAATGAGCTTAAACCAGCACTGCTTCGTACTAATATAGAGATTTTTCAGTCTACTTAAGATGTGTAATGATTAATAGCTAAGATTCTAAAAGAAATCTGTTTTTTTCTCTTTTTTGTCTCAATTGATTCAAACAATTTAATACAAACGGTTGGCAGTTAATAATTTTTTTCTTTGGATCTATTCTCCCTCTAGAGCCCGGTTTGGTAAGGCGAGAAAAAGCATTATTATTTCCTACCATATTCCTTACACATTTTTCTCCAGCTTTACTGAGCCAACTTAGAAAAGACAGAGAAGTATCTGCTCAAGTGATCTTAGTTAAATCAATTGAGTATGGTTCAAAATTACGAGGTCTATCTCGAGTTATCATCCTGCAAATGTGGCAAAATCAACCAATGCAATTATCCTATATAGTTTTTTCTCCAACCAAAACATTTTAAGAGAAGAAGAAATGAAATGAAAAGACGCGTTCTATAGTACACGTTTGTTTTTATTCTATCAATCACGGAGTTTGACTTCTACTTTAACCACGCAATGCTCAATTATGTAAAGAAATTCGTTATTGAATTGACAAACTTTAATACTCCCCAGCAATGTTTCTTGTATAAATTAATCACAAATATTCATTCTGATGTTCATCATTTTAGTTTTCTTGCCTTAACACCTTACTTAATTCTATGTTTCTCAACTGGTATTGACAACAGATGATACTACCATAAGGTCTAGTTTGAAAATTAGTTTTATTGATCATGAACGAAGAGTTATTGTGGAGTGTGTCTGAGATTTTCAAAATGACAGAATTTTATCAAGGCTTTTTATTTTCTGTGTTTTGTTCTCTTAAATCCGGTAAAACAAAATGTATCTTCAGTATTTCTTTTATTTTAGTCTTCACACTTCTATTTATTATAATAAGTCTAACATATTTTACGCCGTCTATATATGTTAGATATGGAAAGTATAGTAAAGAGACACTCGAGTGTAAAAAATATACCGATGAGGAACCTTCCATTAAAGAATGCATCGATTCTAACAACTGTAAAAGAAATTATGAACTCAAGCCCTACATTCAAAAGTACAATCGAATAAGAAGTATAACTGCACCAAACTTCCTTCCAGATACAGCAGATATTGAACCATCAGAAGATTTAATTAGAATTGATGAAGTGTCAAAAGTTTTTCCCAGTAAAAGATATAAGAATGAGGGTACTGGTAAGTGTATTTTTCTCTCATCTATATTTTGGTATTTATATTGATTTATGTATTTTGATGTTTAATTTAGTTGGAATTATAATGTAGACTATTTGTTTTGGACTCAAGGATTTCTGTAGATTGATACATATGTTTAAAACAAATCTTAAGTTAAAGTATATTTATAAATGTTTCCTATGGGTAATTTTTTTATACCTGCATAATTTTCAAAACTTCTATTTCATTTTACTTTTAAGTATTATTAGTTGAATTCAATAAGTATTTTAGTTTTTTTTTTCTCTCCTATTTATAATATTAAAGAAAAGCAGTATTTTCAAGACACAAAAAATTTTTAACATATTGATTGCAGATCACATGAAAGTGCATCAAGTTTCTCAATGGATATTGCAAATTTGTGGAATGAGTTATTGTTTAGGTGTGTAAGCTTTCCGTTTTAATCAGGGATAAGAAAGTCATTCCATACAAAGATGTCTGTGGTATTTATGAAAATGAACATATTGGTCTTGGGGCAACTTGTCACCCGTGTGATTCCACTGGGATTGAAAATGTATGAAAAATTGATTCAGGATAGATAGAACAATTTTCTTTTGTTTCAATGTTTCATGTGGTAATCCAATCGGTATCATCAAAACTTGTAAAAGTACTTATTCATAATACAGTTTATTAGAAGAGTAATGCGTATTGTTACTTAATTGGCTCTTTTCTATGTACTGCATGTTATGTGGCATTTAAGAAATAGTTATACTCCTAGTATCTATTACGCACCATCAAAATATTCTATTCTGTGAGGAAAGGGTTTTATAATAGCATTTAATATAATACATAAAATAAACTATTATCACTTTTGAATCATGTTTATCTTAAAAGTTGACTTTGGAGAACAATTTACTTCAATGTCATGGCATTAATTATCAACACAACCTCATATGATCCGCAGTCAATATGTTAAAAGAGTAGGGGGAAAGGTTTGGGATTTTTTTATGCATATTATCATTACTGTGGCTTTTCCCCCTTGTCTTCTTTTCTTTTAGTGACATACTTCCATATATCAAGTAAATTTTTTGTAAATGCCTATAGAATATGTGATTCTTTTATATTAAAAACTGTATGGAATTGCCTGATTGTAATGATGTTCTCATATGAGGTTACAAACATTAGTTTAGGAAGAATTTTTAGTTAAAGCATAGGGTGTCTCTTTGACTTTTTTTTTTTGCACCTTTAAAATAGGTTACCAAACTATATGTATGTATTGATAGTCATTCAAAATAAACATATCAAAACCAAATGTTTTAACTAATTTATAAAAAACACATCTGTTCATTGTTCAGTTTATTTTTCACCAGCAGTCTCTATTATATATCATTAAAAAAATTAAAAACATGTTTCTTTATAACTGAAAAGGTAATAATATGCGATACATGTAGCAAAAAGTATTTCCTATATCAAAAAAGGTGTGAAAATCGTGTAATACGAAATTGAGGGGGCTGAAATATTTTTCATGTTAAAGGATATTACAAAAAAGTGTATTTAATAAAATTAAGTTTATTAGAGTATATTTTATTTGCATAGATATGTATATAAGTATTATTTTATAAAAATAAAATAAAGCATTTATATATATACAAGAAAGTAATGAAATTTAATACAAAATTTAGGAATACCAAAATAATTTTAGTTTTCATCTTCTGTTTTTGATTAACAGCCTTTTAAAGCTGCATCTTAATTTTAAGCAAAATAGCAGTTTGCTTTCCCCCTAACCTCTTTGCCGTTGTGCTCGTAAAAAAAATTCTAAAATAGAGATAAAAATGAGAATCAAACTCATTGATGATTTGTGTGGTGTTTGTAAAGGTGGATGGTGAAAATAGCTTAGATCAACAAAATTGGCTCATGTCTCAGGATATTCTGAGGGTATTTCAAATCCAAGGTAGCCATCTATCTACAAAGCATATAAAACCACCTCTTTCATTTCAGACTCCTCTTAAATCTCTCCTATGCAGCTGGTGTTTTTGGTATTTTGTGCATTTTCAGAAGGGAGGGGGGAAATCTCTTCGTGTTAAGTGATTTTCATTTTGTGTTAAGAGGGGAAATGCATTAAAGTACTTAGTAGTTTGGCAGGACCACTGTATTTTGAGTTAACTGATATTTCATCTTAAGGGTTTTCACATTAAATGCATTGCCCCTCAGGGGGCTCACCTTCTTTAGGTGAGTAGGGGTGTCACAATCCCAAGGTGCCCTAGTGATCTTTTCCTTTTCCCACGGGGTTTACTGTCTTTGGTAAACACAGGCTTCACGAACCCGGGGTACCCTAGTGATCCTTCTCTATTTTCGACCCTCTTTCTTGTCATTCAATTCATTCTTTCTTTCTCTTCCCGTCTAGACCACAGATATTAAAACAAATGTTTGGCGCAGTTTAGCCGAAATCGGCTCTTGCGCCAATAAACCCCAAAATCATTCATTCATTCATTAAATGTATTGCACTGTATTTATTGAAGTTATTGCCTGTATATAGTGTAACTGAAATGTTTTCCATGTTATGTATAAGTGTAAATATAGTATATTTTTTTAATGCAGAACAAGAAGCTCTTACTGCTGTACAGATGGCTTTAAAGATGAAAAATTCTCAGAAATTTGAAAAGGCTCAAAAATTGTTTCAACATGCATTGGCTTTACAACCCCTTCATCCAGACATTTTAAATTATTATGGGGAATTTCTTGAAGAAAAAGAAAATGATGTCATCAAAGCAGACCATTTGTATGTAAAAGCTTTAACTGTTAGTCCTCAACATATGGGAGCTCTTGTAAATAGAAAAAGAACTTTACCTGTTGTAGATGAATTAGATGAACAGGAACTTGAAAAGATAGACAAGAAGAGGATTGAGCTGATTAAACAGAATCATAACAATCCATCCCTGAAAAGAGTTAAAAAAGAAATTTATTTTCAGCATATCTACCATACTGTTGCCATTGAAGGAAACACCATGACACTTGCAGAAACTAGAACTGTAGTTGAAACCCGTATGAGTGTCCCTGGTAAAAGTGTTCTGGAACACAATGAGATTTTAGGTTTAGAATCAGCCTTACGTTATATTAATAAAACTCTAGTTAATAAAGATACAATATCTGTTTATGATATTTTAGCAATACATAAACGAGTTTTGGGTCATGTTGATCCAATAGAAGCTGGGTCTTTTCGACAAAACCAAGTTTTTGTTGGAGAACATATACCTCCACTAGCTTCTGATGTTGCCTATCTTATGGAAGAATTTGTAGAATGGCTTCAATCTGATAGTTTGTTACAGTTGCATCCTGTTAAACAAGCGGCCATAGCACATTATAAGTTTGTGTATATCCATCCATTTGTAGATGGCAATGGTCGAACTGCAAGATTACTAATGAATTTAATACTTATGAGAAATGGTTATCCTCCAGTCATCATCAGAAAGCAGGATAGATCCATGTATTATAATGCTATTCAATTGGCTAACGAAGGAGATATAAGACCTTTTATTCGATTCATTGCACATTGTACTGAATGTACATTAAATGTATATTTGCATGCCCAAGAATATGGTGCTAAATGTCTAATGGCTTTGGAACCTATAAAACAAGATCATGGTGATATTATTCCATTGTGATGTAAATTTTGGTTAGATTTTCTCAATATTTATAAGTTATATAGAGAGAGAAATTATTTAAGAATTGAATTTTAGCAGTTTATGTAAGTATATTATTTATTGTCTGTATATATTTAAACTCTGCTGTTTGCCAAAAATATTTCATGTTTTTTTTTGTTTTATTCTTTATACTCTTTATACATTAGTTTATTTCAGTTAGTATTTAAGCTTATATTTTTTCTAATGTTTTATACAGCTGCTTGAGTGGCTTTGCTTATAATCAAGAGACTTTTAAAAAGTAGTAACTGCAGTTCTTTGATAATTTGAAATACTCCTGTGTTACTTTTAAAACAATGAATATACCATTTAACTTGAACAGACTGTGATCTGTAGCTTTATTTTTGTTAAACAAGAATTCTTGAAGCTCACAATTTAAAATTGTTTTACTCCAAATCCAAATTGTAAAAAAAATTTAAAATATATTTATATTTTTTGTTAATGGAATATAATTTAACCTTTTTTAAATAGCTTATTTAAATCTGAAAATGTTAAAAAAAATTATCCACAGATGTATCACCCCCTTTGTTGCTCATGCAGTGACCTCTTGCAAATTGGAACTAGCTATGACAGGGGTAAAAATGCCTAATGACTGGTCTAACAAATAATTCCTTTTGAGCTCAGTTATCAAAGGTGCATATCTGTGAACTTGCAGAGGGGTGGTTGAAATTGCATGCCACCAAACCTTCAACAGGAGTGACTCCTTAATGGTGGTGCCCCTGAAATTCAGCAGTATAAGCCCGCATATCACAACCTAAAATTACTCTTTGAATATACCATATGTAAAAATTGCCTCAGTTTTACTAAAATGTCTCACTAATATATCACATTGGTATGGTGTAGAAGTTTGGAGAGTAGAGTCTGTCGTGGACCAGTTGTAAATTAATGGTATTGATGCATCCATCAAATATATCCATTGCCTCAACTAGAGACTGACGTGACAGCAGAAGCTTTTGAAACAATGCTCAGTACAAATGGAAATGTATATCAATTGTAACAATGGCTGGAAAAACAACTGACTCTAAATACGAAGGTAACTCTGAAATTTTTGAGGTACACGCAGATGAGAAGTTACAAAACAAAATTAATGTTTTAATCTGAAAATACAAAGTATTTTAACTCTGCCAATGACTTTTAAATGACTTGCTTCAAATTGTTTAGTGTAGGTTAAATGTTAGACAGAAGAGGAAATGGAGTTGATGCAAGAACATTATCGTGCTATGATTTTAAAGCTGGATTAAATCAATAGGAATGTGTTCAATGGCTACAAATAGCATTTGGGGATGAATCTTCATGTATTGCTACTGTATTCAGATGGTTTCAAGAATTTTGCAGTGGTTGCAATTCTCTTCAGGATGAAGAACACACAGGAAGGCTGCAGTCTGCAGTAATCCCAGATAATGTGTCTTACCATACAAAAAATGTTAATGGATGATAATCACTGTACCTACCAAAAGATATAGAAGGAACTTAACATTGGATCTGCAGCCATACACAAAATTATTCATGAAGAATTACATATAAGGAAACTAGTTTGCCGATGAGTTCCCCATAATCTAACTGAGCACCAAAAAGAGGAGCGTGTCAGAATCATTAAAAAAACCTTAAGTTGCAAAATGATGGTGGCCACCACATCATTTCTAAAATTGTAACGGTTGATGAAACGTGTATACCGTTTTTTGATGTTCCAACACATCAAGAACGCAAAGTATGGGTCTTTGAAGATCCCACGTCAACAATGGTGAAAAGACAATGAGCTATGAAAAAAGTAATGTATGCCATATTCTTCAGAAGTACGGGATTGGTCAAGGTCATCAAGTTGGAAAGACAGTAACAGCAAACTGGTATACCACTAAATGTCTTCCTGAAATTCTCCAAGTTAATGTTAGGGGACTAATGCTTCACCATGACAATGCATCTTCTCATAAAGCTGGATTAACATTTGAGTTTCTTAAACAAAAACAAATTAAAGTGATGGAATATCCACCCTTCTCTCCATATCTAGCTATGTGCAACTTACATGGACGTCGTTTTCATTCAGAAAAAGATTGATGTAGCTATAAATGTATTTTTTCCATGAATTCCAAGAAATGTATGGTTTGAAGCATTTAATCAGTGAAAAATTCATCTATGAAATTGCATATATGCTGGAAGAGACTGTTTTGAACACTCCTAAAATTTTGTGAATATAAATTTAAAAACCTAGGAGTACCTCAAAAATTTCAGAGTGACCCTCGTAGAAGGTATATATGCAAACTTTTTTGCTGTGCATACTCGTGTAACTCTTCTGTTCATTAAAAGATATGGATGTTGAAAGAAGATATTAAATGGTTTAATGCACTATGTAAAGTTTGGTTTTAACTGTGATAATCTTGTAATTTAAAATTTTTTATTGTGTTTATATATTTTTACTTAAGAAAATATATATGTTACTATTAAAGTGAGAAATTTGTTATTTCATAGAATAGCTAGGTATTTCATGAAATAACTGGACAAGTCAGTTAAAGTATATAAAGTTATTGAATTCTACAATTTAACTAGGTATTCTATAGAATAACGATTACTTGATCGTTAAAGTAGGAAATAAGGCACTTGAAAGTTCTTTAAACTGGTTCTAGCTGCTTTGGGGAAGGATTTTTCCGATTAGGAACTAGAGATGGCCAAATTAAACAATTGTACTCTAGATATTAGTTCAGTACATGTCAGCGAGAATTAATTTCCATTGAAGAAGTTCCAAATACTGACACAATGTTTCGATCTGTTGCAACAGCTCAAAGCTGGGGTACTGGACAAGAATTTAAAAAGTGCTCGTTTCAAAAATAATAAGCAGTGCAATCCAAAGTGTCATCACAGCAATCCCTGCTATAATAAATAATGAAAAGTAAAAAAGAATAAAGATATCTCATAAAATATAAATTAATATTCTTTTACATTTTTGTTTTGTTTTAAAGGTTTACACCAGGGGTAGGCAACGCGGCGCCCCCGATCGATTTTTAATGCGCCCTCGCTGGACTTATGTAAATGTATGATAGCCAGAACGATTTACTTACTCTTGAAGCAAAACTTTCCCTTTTTGGTTTGTCTATGTGGCGCCAGAGCACTCGCTTCTAATTTATTGCTTAGATCAGTGTAATCACTATTTTTTATTAAGTAGAATAAAACTAGATTTCGAAGGGAGAGGTTGTTGCAATGTCTCTTATTTTGAATAGTAATATTGATTTTTTTCACTCATGTCAAACGGCAATATACAGCAAGTAGTCAGTTGAGTTTAGGATTGTGCATAGATTAGCAGTTTGCTAAACCTTGAGCGTATCTAATAGCACGCACGTATTTTTTTGTTAGTGTGTGATCGTATTTCGAATAGACCACGCGCAAACCGTGCATTTAAAACTATCAAGTAATCCGAAATAATTCTTTTCTTTTAAAACCCTTCATGGATAAATGTAAAAGAAAAAGAACATATTATTTTAACGATGAATGGGAACATCTATATTGTTTCGTTGATTACAAAGGGAAGTGTATTTGTTTGTTGTGTAATAATAGTGTTGCGATTCTCAAGAAAAGTAATATTGAACGACATTTTAAGACCGTTCATACCAATTTTGATAGTGACTATCCAATGAACTCTGAAATTAGAAGGGAAAAAAATTATTTCTTTAAAGTCTTCAATAACTAACCAGCAAAGTTTTTTTACTAAACCACTGCAACAACATAAAGCAGCAATGATCGCTTCATATGAAATATCGCATTTGCTAGCTAAGAATAAAAAACCATTTACAGATGGAGAATTAGTGAAAGAAGCCATGTTAGAAGCTGCTGATTCACTTTTTGAAGAATTTAAAAATAAAAAGGAAATAGTTTCAGCTATAAACACGTTGCAATTATCAGTACGAACTGTTACTAGAAGACTTGAATTAATTGCGGAGAATTTGGAGGCAGAATTAGCAAATGATATTGAAAATTGTATTTTCTTTTCGCTACAGATGGATGAATCGACAGACGTGACAAATATATCACAATTAGCAATTTGCGTGAAGATGGTATTTTCTGATTTTACAAACAAAAGAAGAATTCCTTAAAGTTCTGCCATTAAAGGGAAGCACCAGAGGAGAAGATATCTTTTCTACTTTTAAAAAGTATAGAAGATATCTTTTCTACTTTTAAAAAGTATATAACAGATGTAAAATTACCTGTACAAAAGTTATCGTCAATTACAACAGACGGGGCACCAGCGATGACAGGTAAGAAAAAAGGATTTGTTGCCTTATGTAGACAGGATTCCTTATTCACGAAATTTATTTCTTATCATTGTCTCATACATCAGGAAATGTTATGCGCAAAAACAATCGGTTTTCAACACGTATTTACGATAGTAACAAAAATTATTAATTCCATAAGATCGGGAGCTATGCAACACAGATTGTTTAAATTACTTTTAGAAGATGAGGACGTTCAGTTCACAGATCTTCTTTTACATACTAAAGTGAGGTGGCTGAGCAGAGGTAAAATACTTGAGCGGTTTATCATGCTTTTGCCACAAATGAAGGAATTTATTGCATCAAGAGGCGAATTTTACGAGAAATTAGAAAATAAGGATTGGCTAATCGACCTCAGATTTCTGACGGATATAACGGCAAAGTTGAATGAATTAAATTTAAAAATACAATGGAAAAATCAACATATCGCTGACATGATTAGTGCAGTAAATGCATTCAAATGCAAGTTAGTGTTGTTGAAATCCCATCTATTGAAAAAATCATTATCACATTTCCCAAATATAAAATATACTGTTGAGAGTTTAAATTTGAATAATGAAAATTTTACTGCTACATCATATTTAGAAATTATAGATAAGCTAATAGAAGAGTTTTCTTCTAGATTTGAAGATTTTGCAGTATTAGAATTCGTTCTAAGATTTTTCATAAATCCATTCAATGTTACTGAAGATTATGTCCTTGAAATAGTTTCAGTGTATTTGGAGCTTCATAATATCAAAGACCTAGAATTAGAAATAATAAACTTGCAAAGTGGTATTATTTTAAAAGCGCATAGTGATAAAATGTTTTGGAACTTAGTCGATGAAAATAAGTATCCTATTTTAAGGAAATGTGCACTAAAAATTTATTCATATTGTGCAACATACAATTGCGAGTCTTTGTTCTCAAATATGAAATATTTGAAATCAAAATACCGAACAAAGCTTAATGACTCACATTTAGATAATTGTTTAAGGACCGGGAACTCTAAATATATCCCCAATTATAAGAAATTAGCTGAAAATATGGTCCCCAAGTTTCACACTGAATTTTATGTATGACAACAAAATATGCGCCCTCGGTGATTTTCAAATTTAGTATTGCGCCCTTAAGGACAAACAGGTTGCCGACCCCTGGTTTATACAATGCTTTTATGAAGCAACAGTTTTTTTTCCCAGCATATATTTTTGTTTATTTAAATATAATCTATTTTTGCAACATTCTTTTTTCCCCTTTCTGTTTAACTAATGTTAGCAATATGAGCGATAATAAATTATATCATCTTCTTTCCCATATTATTAATCAATTATTCATCCAAAAAGGGGATAAAATGTATTTTTCGAGAGATTTTAGCTATTTATGATCAATTAATTTATAAAATATTTTTTAATTTAAGTCTATCCTTAGTTGTTTCATAGAATAGCTTGGTAAAGTATGAAATTTTTCATTTATATACATTAACTGACACTTGTCTAGTTATTCTATGAAATAACTGAATTATACACTTTAACGGTAACATATATACTATTATACATTGCTTAACTTTGGCATTTGTCATTTATACTAAAAGAGAAATGCTGTGTCCCCCCCCCCCAAATAAGATATAATCAAAAACTAAGCTGTGGCATAATTTTTCTGGAATCTTGCATTTTAAGCCCTTGCAGAGATTGTTTACCAGACATTGCCTAATACTCATTCAAATACAACACAGATATATTCAAGTAGTCTTTGTTGTTCATATGCTGTGTGTTGCAACAGAATTGAAAGGAAATTAATATGTTGATCAGATAAGAAAAGAATAATTCCTGCAATATAAAAAAAAAAGAATGCAGTGAAGATTCCAGATATAAGAATCAAGCTTTTTGCACAGAAAAGTTGAATCTTCAAATGCTTTAAAAATGGATATCAAACTACAATAACCTCAGTCAGTAGATGGAGGAGGTAAATGCTAAAGAAGCATAAATATTGATCAAATCTTGTAAACCATTTCTTGGATTGAAAAACATTTGTGAATGGATTCCTAAAAGAACAGAAAAAATGCCCATGCGGTATAGTGGTTAGCGACGCTGACTGCTGTGCCGTAGGACCTGGGTTCGAATCCTGTAGAAGGCATGGATGTTTGTAAATGTATAGTGCCTTCATGGCATGGGGTACTCTAAGTAGCTGTCAAGCTGCAAGTCCTCTCGTGAGATTGGTTTAAGGGGAAGAGAGGTGGGAGGCCCCTGACCACTCCCAGGGTGTTCTCCCTTAAATTTGTGATGGATCCGAGCCAAATCGTTCTGTCACCTGCATGGTGCTCAAAGCTAATGGCTAACGACAAGCGTACAATCTAGCCCGATTGCCATGATGAATTTTGTGTGCCTCGATCTGACTACGTCAGACAGGTGGCATTAGTAGCAACAACAGAGAACAAATTTTTGGCTGTTCACAAAACATTTGTTCTTGCAATGACACCACAGTTAGATTAATCTGTAGAATAATTCAAAGCATCGCACACTGGATGAATGGATTTCTTCAGCAGTTTGAACTGTGATAAGCTTAGAATGTTTTAAAAGATAACATGGCTGTATTTGATTAAATATAAATTATTCTGCATGAAAAAAACACATTCCCTGAAAGTAAACTCTAATGCATCTTTTGATGCAAAACTGAGTCTTATTTTTTGGAAAACACAGCAACTCTTGTTAATTGTATGTATACACATACACATAATTATGTATTAATCCTTAATATTTGGCACAGTGGGAATAACATAAGAAATTAACTTTATTCTTATAAGATTTATGAACTATTTATATTCTTTCATTGTGTAAATTATTAGTACATTAAATTTTCTCTACACCATTCTTGTACCATTTGTTTGTCACTTCATGTAAATTTTTTAATATTTGAAACATAAAAATTTTCTTTTATAATAATTTGAGAACCATTTCAATAAGTATTTTTTTAGCGAAAATACAACTGTTTATACTGTAGTTTGATTTATTATTATAGAGCTATTTGTTTGGTATTATTTTTGTATACTTGCTGAATGAAAAATTATCAATATATTTTAAACCTCTACTTATATACATAATTCTCCATGCTACTTTTTACCTCCCAACATTTGAAAAACTTTGTCATGATTTAAATATGTCTTGCACTCATTATCCTTGTTACAAATTAAAAAACAGTTGCTAAAAGTAAGATGAAGTGTTTTAATTTTTATGTGTTATTTTATTAATGTGTTGTATTAGTATTGCTGTTAAGATTTAAATAAATGTATTTGTGTTCCTATTTTATATTAAAAATTTGAAGTTTCTTTATTGACTAGGACGGTGTTCCTTATTTACCTTCCCCTCTCGAGACCACGAAATTTCAAGTGCAACCCTAATGCTGTTTTCAGTATTAAACATTACTCAGTGGTTTGCAATTTCCCCCAGGGTAGAGAAAATGTATGCTCAGAGTTGCTTGCTAAGGTTTGCATGAAGCCGATTTAATATACTGCGAACTGTTACAAGACCCTGAGGCTTTTGATTTTTGGAAAGTTCTCAGAAGATTAATTGAAAGTTAATACTTTTTTCTGAGCTTGACATTACAGTGTGTCAGGTGGTGTACAGATTTCGTATTTGAATATTAGAAACATTTTGTAAACATACAAATTAATTTCACTTTAAAAAATACAGATTTTGTTAAAATCTATGGATGGCTGTCTGTGGGGACAAACTAAAGAGCATTTGCTACTACATTCAAAATTATATTTTGAAAAGACATGCAATCTCTTCAGATGTGCCATAGCTGAAAACGTTTAAACATGAATCTGTTGATTAAGTATAATATTATGCTTGTTTATTATTGGAAGAAATAATCGTCAAAGCAACTGACTCAGTTAAGTCTACTTTTTGTTGATAGATTAGATATGGAGTCAAATATTGTGTTTAAAACCTGTTCATAGGATTTGAAATACTTTACTTCAGAAACTCGTAGAAAAATTACATTTCTTAAATAAAAGGGTGCATCTAGTGACAGAACAGGTTTTAGTTAAAGATTATTTTCTAAATTTATTACTTTTAGGCTATTTATACCTGGTGTTAAGACATGGATGTAAGTAATGAAGAATAAGGCCTGAATTTTGAGATAATACTAATATAAATTCATATGATGCAAACCTTTTCTGAAACTATCCTTAAAATTTAGTGACATTCAAGAAAGACTCAATCTTTTGCTTTAATGTGAAATGAAGTTTTTGGCTCTATGTTAAAATGCAGGGAACAAAATATGGAACAAATTTTATACAAAAACTGATTTATCAGAATATAAATGCATATATATTTAAATATATCTTTGTCTTTGGGGTAATAAGGCCAGAATGCAATATACCATTATTACTATGTAGTTTAAAAGTTGTTGATATTCATAGATAACCATAATAAATTGCTTCATTTTTGCTCCATGTAACTAATATTGCATAATGGATGCTAAGTTTTGGGGATTATTAAAATATATTTTTGACCAGTAGTCTCACTAACTGAAATTACATTCAACTATAAAATACAGAAGATTTAATATACAGAGGCATAAACATGCAAACTTTTGATTTAAGAAATTTCTTTTGTCTTAATGTTTGGGATTATAGAAGTTATTTTACATAGATAAGCTTTTAATTTAGTTAAATTAGATTGTGTTCACTTTTTGAAGCAATCTATTTTTCAAAAGAATGTATGTAGAAAAATTACATTCCTTTTACTTAAAGGAGAGAATGTGATTTATAAACTAATATCTAAAACTTCTCCTAAATTCAATGATAAACTATTTTTGTATTCACTATCTGGAATGGAAAAAGAAAGCATAAATAGAATACAAAATGTCATTTTAATTTTATATCATAATTTATTGCTCACTTTAAAAATACTCGTTTTTTCAGGTATGAAAATTATATAGAATAAAGCATTGAATTATAGAAGATGAACTATTTTAATTGTTGAAATTTAATCATTGGAATAATTCAAATCCCAATTTCTAAATGAAATTCGATAATTTTGGTGAAAGTTATCTTTCAAATTGTATGCCAATTTTAATTAGGGGAATTGAAATTTTTCATTTGGCTTATTCTCTGGTAGTTATAAAAAAAACCACCATATGGCTCACTATTTATTGCCTTCACTCTTGAGTGTATATACATCCGAGAAAAATGTACAGTAACTTCCAAAAGCATAAGTTGAGGTCTCATACTTCCTAAGACCAGCTGATTAAGATTAGATCTATCAGGACTCTTTCTCTTCACTGGTGTGGCCTAGATGTGGAATGTATGCTGTCCTCGTCACTTGCTTCCAGGTTACAAAATTCTTCCCCAATTGCTTCTTGTGCAATGTAATTTTAAAAATAAACCCTAAATCTCTTTTTACAAGTATCAAAGCTATAGTGAAAAAAAAATTAAGTTTTAGTATTAGAATATATGAATTTAACTGAAAGAGTGACATCAAGGTACCATATTCATATTTTAAACTGTGTTAGATGTTGAAACACTGTAAAAAATATCAAGTGAGTCAGTATTGTTCTGAAATACTACAGTATATAATTATGAATTTTGTATAAATATTCCTATACACACACAATGAGAAATTTCATTAAATCGTAATTCCTCAGGTTTTAGTGAACTTCTACACTAATGCTGATATTTGTTTTAAAAGAATAAAAACATTTCTGCACAACAAATTTAGGAGAAATTTATTGACTTTTACATATATATATATGTTGAAGATTCGTGGCTCGCACTATATGTATATACACACAAACTTTGTATATAGTTATGTAATATCTTCTCATATATCCAACATACAGACAGATCTTGAACTAACAGAGCAATGCTATATAACTAATTAGAGCCTTATATTTTGATCTCTATCAATGCGTATTCTTTCACACAAAATAGGCAATAGACACGGACTACATAAAATTTTATGTACAATAACAATTATAATAAATCGGGAATATTCAAAACAAAAAGCTGCAAAATAGAGCAAACAAAAGTATATAAAGTTCAATAAAACAAATTTTTAAAATATCAACAAGACTAGATACTACAATAGAAAAAATATGACTTTTTAATAACAGTTAATGTAAGGCTGTTTTGTAAAAGCACAGTTTTCTAATGAGCAAATCCAAAGTCACCTCAGTGAAAATATTTCAAAAACAAAATGTGAATTCAGAAAAATATCAATTTTCAAATCTCCAAGAGTTTTAATATATAACGCAAAATAGGTATGATTTCATATGTATTCAACATAACATATTGATATGTTTTAATTGAATGACTTACATTTTTGATATATTTACCAATTTTAGAGGTGAGAATGGATGACTAATATTTACACTTTTTCTCACTAAAAATACATTTATATTCAACGGCTATATTTCATATTCTGCTTACTGTGTGTAATATTTTTTTAAATATGCCTACATGTCTGAAATTAAAATAATACTAGTTCATTCTAAAGCATTGCTACAACATTCTCATACTATTAGCCTGAGCCATTGAAACTTATGTTAATTTAAAGAATATTAGAATTCCTGTGTAATTCTGGAATTAGAAAGAACATGTAACATATCCAACAAAAATTACATAATTTTGTTAAGTCGTTTGTATAAACAGATTTTTGTAAAATACTCTTTATTTATATAAACTTTCATAGAATTATTACATATGAAAATAAAGAATTGTGATTCAAAAATTGACTAAAAGTCTAAAAAATAAATTTTGATTTTCTTGAACAATTGATTATTGGAAAGAGTGTAAAACTTCAAACTGTTTATACCAAATGTTTAATTCTAATTTATATAATTTTGCTGTATAAAATATATTTATCTTGTACATTATACAAATGAAATTTATTTTCTATGAAATTTTTCCCTAAAACAATTATGTGTATACCACCTAATATGAAATAAAGGTACTGAATAGTATAATACCATGTGCAATATATTAGGACTAAAATTTTCTTTAAAAAGTAGTATGCATGAAATGTTTTGTTTATATAATTACTTATTAAATTATGTAATATCTACAATGAATGATAAATTAAAAATTTTGGTGACATATCAGTCATGCAACTTGTTACATTTTTTCAAGGTCAAAATGTTATTTACCAAGACATTATTTAAACAATATATGAATAATTTTAAGAAAACATTCCAGAGCCATGCATCAATATATTATCTATTAAATTTGATAAAAATTATATTTCAAGCTTTATACATCATAAATTAAATATTTAATGTAATTATGAAAATAATTCATAGGAAGATTTGTTTATCATAATAAATGAATCATTTCAATTAATTTTATTCTGAATATTCTTAATTAAAGAGTTAAAAATACTAAATTTAAGATACATAGTAACTTCCAAGGAAATATATTAATATAAAACACAGAATGAGTGTTTGCCACAAAGAGTGCTGGCATTCTCAAGGAAATTTTATATAATGAAGTATCCAAAGACACTACAGTTTATTTACTGGTATATAGAAATAAAATAATGAAAATTTATATGTATATAAATATTAAAGAAATAAATAAAATTTTCCTTAATCTAATGTATTAAAACCATGCGATTAATATAATAACATTACTTTTTCAAGACAATCTACAACTATGCATTCACTTTAAATTTTTAAAAATAATAAGTTAACAATACAACTCTGAAATCTACCATAACCATTTATTATTAGAAAAATGAGGATATTGACATTTTCAATAAGAAGCAAATTATATCTAAATTATATAAGATTTAATATCCATGATGAGAAGCTATTACAATTTTTAGAACACAGCAATATTAGAAGTGTTAAATAACATTTTACATGAATAGGGAAAGGATTAACACTTAACCCTTTATCTACCGATATAAGAACCATCGGTCACTTTAAAAATATGTAGAATAACTGTTTTTTTTTCAAATACTCTGATATTTTTAGCAGGAATATTCTTTTAAATTCACTCTTCTAAAATATATGGCAGTACAAGTTCTATGATGAGTATTTAGTGGGGAAGGCGAATAGTTTTATAGCAGAACTTGTGTTTTCAGCTGACATTTTGATCAGATTGCAAAGATTAACATTTTTGTTCTGAAAAAGTAGTTAATGTCAAAAGATAAGAGCTTTATTTTTTTTGTATGTTAATGAAGACTTTAAAATAAATAATCAAATCGTTTTCTAAGTGAACAGTGTATATAATTAATTAGCTCTAATAGATTTAATTTCCCAAAGTTGAGTATTCTGTTTATGTATATCTATTAATTTTCAATGCAGTGATTAAAAAAATATATACTGCAGTTTTTTTTTTTGTGCAATAAATCATAATGCGGTAGATAAAGGGTTAATGAGAAAAACATAGAAATATGAATTAAAATTTTAAAAATTAAACAAAAAACAATTGTGATAAAAATCATAATTTTTATCTAATAAGAATACAAAAATATGAATTACCTTATACCTAAAGATATTCTGTTTAACAAAGATGAAAAGTTTCTAATTAGTAAATAATCTACAGATCTGATTACTCATCTAAATCTTACTAAATGTGAAAATGTATACTATTACATCATTAACATAAAAATTATAAGCACTCGAATATTTTTTAAGTGCTTTAATGATGACTTTTTCTCCTAAGACTTGTCTGTCTTATATTATCTTCTGAGGAGTTTATGAAGAACAATTACACTTTGAACATCATAATGACAATGAAGCAAAATCTAACAACAGTGAAAGGAATGACAGTATATAATACTATAGTAACAAGTTAAAACATGCCTAGAGATGAAACAGTTATAAAAAATTCATTTAAAAAACCCACAAATAACAGTCAAATATAAACATTTAAACAAATTTTCAACTAATTTCGAAATATCCCTAGAGCAATTACAGTTATTTTTCTAGAACAATAGAGAAAATGCATGCACCCAAAAATAATTCAGGGATTTGCTCTTTCATGCACTAAATTAAGGAATGAAAAATGAATAAAAAATATCACATTTAATTCAAAACAATTTAACATGACAAGCAAATACTGCTGACTAGCTGCAATACTTTGACACAGATAAATGTTACACAAGAAAGTAAGAAAATAAATGAATTTTCTACCCATAAAAAAAAAAAAGAGTATGTACCCTTTTTATTACAGAAAGACATTCGTTCTAGCTGCTTTGAGGAAATTTATTTTCATTAGCATTCCCTTAATACGATATACTCATCCTTAAATTAATTTACATGTATCATACAGAAAATAATTACTTTTATATTAAACACATGAAGACAGACAAAAAATTCCAAATTTTAAATAACATCAATAAAAAATTAAACACAAAATTGCTATAAATAAAACATTTGCTTCGTATTTCCACCACAATTAAATACACAAATGAAAAACTTAAAAAGGAATACAGTTACAAATAATGACAAAAAAAAATTTTGTACTAATTAATGGTTCACTTTGAATTACCAATAAACTTCCATAAAATTCAATACTTATCCTTAATGCAAATAACATTGACTAGATTATTCTTTTTAATACCTATTGAATCCAGAGCATAATTCATTTGATACAGCAATATAGGCCAAACTAACTTGCCCAACTTTAAATATCTGTAAAAAGACTTTTGTCTGTAAACAACTTGCATTCAAATGAGTTACTTTTATATGAGGAGAGAAAAATGGTAACCAAGAAAATCAATAAAAATTGTAAACGCTTATTTAAATATAAAACAATTTATGAAGGATAAAATACATTTTTAAAATAAATAATTTATCAGATGTGATTAAATTTTAAACACTTAAAATACTGACATAATAAATCTGTAATATACTTAAGCATAAACATGAAACATACTTCAGCTTAAAAGTTTATAAAAATAGTACACTAAAACTATGTTTACAACATATCAAAATAGAAAATATTGTAAATGTATAAAAAACTATAAAATTTACAATCACACAAAAATCTAGAGAATTTTCAATTAAAAGTTAAAGAAATAATGAATAGCATTTAAAATAGAAAGAAACAAAATTAACAGTATTCACATTATAAAATACTATTAATGAAAAAAAAATCTAAGTTTTTAATAGATAAAAACAACTATTGATATTCACTCACTTAAGCTTCAAAACTACTGATTGTACTTGGAACATAACAGAAATTTTCTGATACATTTCTTAATGTAACAAAAATATATATATCAATGAGAGAGTTAAATATATAAAATATTTAACTCTACTATTATACTACATTTTAAACAAGCTGAATTCTTGCTAATAATTTCAGCTTTGTACAGTTATCTGTTCGTGTATGTTAAAACATCCTTCTAATAAATATAATTACAAATATAATAATATTTTGTATTTAATTTCGTAGTATTTATAAAAACTATTGCTAGGAATGTAAGGCTATCACCATTCATGCGTTTTTTAAAGGAAAATATGGAATGTAAACAATCATCCCAAAAATTAATTTAAAATTACAATGGAATTCAATGCATGCATATTAAGTAAAAATAGCAGAATGCTTTTATAAAGATAATTTTTAAAGCATTATCTTCAGAATTAGGAAGACATTGGAGCACCTAAAACATTAAGAAATTACCAAGGGAATTTCAACAAATTCATCATAGCATCTCTGCTGATATCTTAACAGATTTTATTGCACTATTTCAAAGAGAGGGCTAAATGACAATTACACAATATAAAGATATTTATCAAAAATTCAAACATACATTATACTTTCGTAATTCAACTTTTGTGCCTCAAATCCTTCTTACAAGAATTTAAAAAAGAAGTTTTAAAAGAAATAAATTCATAATTTGATAAGCATTTCTGTAACGAAAAATTATTTACTATTACATAAAATTCTACTTAAAAGAAAAAATAAAACAGTCATATAAATGTCTGATCTTGGTTATATCAATAACAGAGAGCAACATAAAAGAAAAAATTAAGAAATACACACCATACTTCTGATTTTTAAAACTTTTATAAACACATTGAGAAAATACTTTAAATAACATCTTTTCAGCCATCACTGAAATCGCACACACAAAGTTGCTTAGTATACAATATGCAGTTGTATATAATTACTTTAATATTGTTAGAGAAATGCATTAATTTCATGCTAGTAAAAAACTTTAAATTATAAGTAAAAATGTAGACATCAGACTGAATTATTACTAAGCCAATTAAAATTTTGTAAAAACTAAATTTTATATAAACCTATTTCTGATAAGTTGCACAGATATAATTTTCTGAAAAGTGTGCCATTAAATCGTCCCTTTTTTTCTATAAAATTTATCCAATAATGTTCTTTTAAATATTAGGTTTTTTTAAAGATATCCTGTTTTTGAACATAATTTTGTAATAATTTTAAACAAATTATTACATTTTTAAAAAATTGTGTTGTTTATTAGAACATTTTTAAGTTTCAAAAACAAGAAAAATCAAATGCCAAAAAAAGTAGCATCAAATAACATGCTGCTTAAGAAATCTCAAATAAAAATCCATATAGATCACACTTTTACTCAAAAATGTATATATTTCAGCTAATTTTTCTAAAAAAATAAATTAGATGGTGTATAATATCAATAATGGAAAAAGCTAGTAATAAACATGTATAAAAATACATAAGACAAAATTCTAGCAATCATAAAATGCACAAATGTAATGGCATTATGCATTATCATGAACTATTTAAAAATGAAAGTAAAACAGAATATAAAAAAAATTTACATTTTCTTTAAGAAAAATGAGATTGCGTAAAACACATGGTCCAAAAGTTATGTAAAATAAGCAAAAATTATAAAACAAACAAGATAAAAAAATTATTTCATAAGCAAAATATTTTTAAAATGCTGGTTTTAGTTAAAATATGACTAGAAACACATTTAGTCATACACTAAAAACAAAAAAATAATTTAAAAATGTCAGAATATAGTTGCATTTTTTTCATTCAACTCATACCTTTTTTTTTTATCAAAAATAAGATATTTATGAATTAAAAGAAATATACAAATACAGTCCCTTTTTTTACTCCTTTATACATTATAGAATGTTTTGTAATTTAATAAAACTGCATTAAAGATCAAGCTACATGAGCTGCCAGTCTTTCAAACAGAAATAAAATAGAAAAGACAAAAATACACAAACAATAAATAAACATTACACTTGCTAAAACATCCAAATAAATGATTACATTGTAGACTAAACATCTAAATGGCAGCGATGAAGCAAAGACGGTCTCAAAATGAAATAGTATGAAAATCTTCTTATGTATCATAAAGATCTAAAGCTGACTGTAACTTCTGTGCAATCTGTAAGTACGAAAGAAAATTAATTAATAAATTTTATTACTTATTACTTTTGATAAATATGAAATAAACTTCAAAGATATTTCCTAGGACAAAACTGACTTCCATCAATTTTTTAAAAGATTCAAAAAGGAATGTGATATGAGTGAATACATATTCCTTGAACTCAGCTAGGATACAGCTTCCAACTTAATTTGTATAAACAATGCGTACAAAATTTTAATTGGAAATATCAAAAGAGTGCAACATATACATAACTTAAAAACATATTATTCAAACTACAAAAAAAGTAAGATGTTGCGTGATTCCAAATAGCTGAAAATATTTATCATAACTTTCATATGAATAATTTCATTAAAAAATTAAAAATACAAAAAAAATGTTTGGTATAATTTGACCATAGTACCTTTAAAATGGAGGATATAATGAGATTTGATATAGTTTAATTTATCATATAAAGTACTGTGTAAAAAACGCCATATGGGTTTCAAATAGTTATTGAAATTTCATTGGAAGCTGGTTTACATATATAGCAATCATGTTATTATAATACTAAATATTTAATATTATTTCATACTAGTACTTATGAGCTATCCAAGTTAATCAACAATAAAAGTATAAAATGATCAAGCAATATTATTTTTATTCCTTTTTCAAATGACCATAATTCAAGTTATGTAAATGAGATCAGATCATTTTTGCAGCTGAGCTAATAAATACAGTTTATCCTCAATAGTTGTTTATTAGCTCTATTTCAACAGAACAAAATTGGATACTTTTGTAAAATTACAGAATTAAGATTAGTTACAAATAAGGCAATTTTCAATGAGCCTATAAGATTAAACTTAGATCAAATGATAAAAGAGGCATCTGATATCTCCCTCTCCAAACAAGTAAGACATATATGCAATAAAATTGATGCAATCTTAAAAATTATAAAATGAATAACCTTTAGCATGATTAGTGTGAATTTTTCCATATGACGAGCATTACGATAGTATTGAATATTTTTAATAAGATTGTACAACTATCTTCACAGCAAGGAAGAACCTTTTTCATTAGCAATCTAGAAAACAATTGCACTTTGAAAAAAGTGCCCAAATGCATCAAATATGTAATAAATAAATCTAGTGAATGGATTAAAGAATACTATGCATTTCATCTATTGAATCAAGTTATTCCTGATCCAAGCAAACTATAAGTGTTCAAGCAATGTAATCCATTTACAGAATTTTGTATCTTAAAAAGTCTTATGATGGGAAATAATATTGCTATTAATCTTAGCAGTGTTAAAGCAATCACTAAGTACATACAAAGATATAGATTTGAAATATTATCTTCCTGCTTTCTCTTCTTTCAATAATAACAAAAGGGTCATGATGTGCCCTTGTAATCAATGAAAATGCTGCATTCATCTCTGAAATAGATATTCATGAATGTGAAGCAGAAAACAAAGAAACTGCATTGGAGATGCAAAAGTTTTCATACTCCCTCCCTCCTTTTAACCTAATAATGCTTAGGAGGAAAAAAGCCCGGATCTCTTCCTCACTTTCCCCATGCCACCAGAATGAGTTTCAATGGTTTTCACCAACAAAGCCGCAGGCAGAAAAATAACTGAAGTTTTACAAACCTGATACATAATTGTGAAATTTAATGATCCAGTATTAAATTTTTAAATATGACAATACAAAACACCCAAATTAGCAAGTTTAATTTCCAATTTAACTTTTTTGATTCGATTTCTACTCAGGAGGACAAAACTCTAGACAGTTTTCCTTTGTGGCTCAAACATGAATCAATCTCCCTTTGCTTTCCTCAGCATACAATAAACTAGCAAATGGTACTACTTTTCCCAGGAAAACTTGCTCTGATCTCTTAACATCCCAGTATTTTAATTACAAAAAACTAGTTCAATTAAGTAAATTTAATTCAATAACTATACAGTATTTTAATAATAGAAAATCCATAATTTTTTGCTTTGTCTTGTGTTAAAAAAATATTTTAGTCTTAATAATCTGATTTTGTTGAACACAGAACATTTTTAAAATAAGATAAAACGAAATTAAAAGATAGAGATATATAGAATCTTAACTGACTATGCAATACAAAGTTATAAAGTAAGCTAAAAGCAAATTGATATTGAAAATAAGATTACCATGCACATTTTTCAAAAGAAATACTAAACATTAATAAAATCTTACCAATCACTCAAAATTAAAAAATAATAGAACTGTAACTGTGTCAATGGTCCATAATTTTTTCTATTAGGCATGCAAAAAATCTAATATTTAGTATAAAAAGCAATTTTCCAAAGCATTATGTCAAAATGTATTGTTTTCAAATTAAAAAAATTATTTAAAGTATCTTACACATATTGAGACATAAAGTTACAAAATTACATTATGCATTCCATTGCAAAAATTCTTTCCAAGTCAATAAAATATAAAGGCAGTGTTTAAAAATATTAATAAATAAACTTAAATGTTTAGTTGTTCATGATTTTTAGCCGAAACTTTACAACAGCTACATCCGAAAGACAAATAATGGGATATTACAATTGTATTACTTGATATTAAATTATGTAAATAGATAATAAAGTAACATTTTTAAATAATAACTTCATATAATATAAAATATTTTTTTACAAAAATAAGTTATTCAGATTCTAAACAATACCTTTAAATAGAATTTAACCTGTTCCTGAAGGAAATTTTGTATCATATCTTTGAATTCTCCTACTTGTTCTTGCTGAAAATGTGTTATTTCAGCAAGCACAGCATAAGATATAATATCAGTGCGCCGAGCTATAGCCATAACACTTTCTTGTGATAGTTTTCCTTCTTCCATTAATTTCTGGTGTTCCCTTTTTTTCTGTGTAGCACCCTAATACAGAAATATGAAGATAAACTTTATATATACCATTACCAAATTTTGACAAATTAAGTAAAAAATTGAAACAAAATTTATGTTCCACTTAAAAGAAACTCCAAAATTAAACACAATACAGATCTTTATTTTATACTAAAAGAATTCATTCCTTTTCTATAAAAATCCATCTTAAAAATACAGAAATCAAACTTCTTCATAAAAAACACACATGTAACACACAAAAAAAACCACAACATTTAAATATTCATTAGTATTCAATCACCTTTCAAAAACTGAGTATATTTTAAATTTAATCCACTAAGTGAGCAAAAAAAACCCATTTAAACATAAAAGTTAGTTCTTTTTTTTTTTTTTCTTTTTTTATCTGAATAGAAAAAGTAATGAAATTATTAGATTTCTTAATGTTTGTCTTTAATGCACAACTTTTCAACCAACTTTATTACATAAATTGTACTTGCAAACACACAGAGCAAATTCTTCGTCACAAATATGATCAAAAAATATCATACACATAACACAGTGTGACCTACCTACTAACAAAAACGTCTGTTAACAATTTTCAATAGCTGTCAATCTTTTAAGACATTAAAAATACATTTTTGTATGCCGAAACAATACTAGATTACTACACAATAATTAGTTACAATTTTAAAACCAGAATTTAAAAATTGAAACAAATTGTCCTGATAAACAGGATATGGTAACAGAAAACAAAATCGCTTGTTTTATCCAAATTTTGAAGGCATTTTTCTTTCAAAATATGCATTTACTCCAAGTATTGCATCATTACAGTGATTGGTAACGATTTAAAATGTTCAACAACACCAGTGTCGCCCATCCGGTGTAGTGGTTGGCGATGCTGACTGGAGTGCCATAGGGCCTGGGTTCGAATTCCGGAGAAGGCATAGATGTTTGTAAATGTATAGTGCCTTCGCAGCATGAGGGTACTCTAAATAGCAGTCGAGCCACAAGTCCTGTTGTGAAGTTGGAGGAAGGGGAAGAGAAGTGGGAGGTCCTTGACCACCCCCAGGGTGTTCTCTCTCAAAATTGGGGTGGAACCAAGCCACAAATCATACTGCCATTTGCATGGTGCTCCAAAGCTATGGCTAATGACAAGTGTACAATCTAGCCCAATGTAATGGTGAATATCGTGGGCCTCGATCTGACACCGTCAGACAGGTGGCATTAGAAACAACAACACAAGTTTTAAGGATAAGAGAATTTTCAAACTAAGAATTTATGTGGAATGTATTTAAACCTAACCTGTGTGGTGACTGCATAGGAAAGAATATTCCCAATGTAGCTCATGCACGTTGTAGAAGGCGACTAAGAATGGGTACCCAGCATTTGGGGGAATAGCCAAGCTTCTTACCCCTGAGAATAGTATCAGGAGACTGGTCCTCCTCCCCTAGTTAGATGTTGAGTGAGGGACAAATAACCTCCCCCTCATCAAAAATTACTTGTTTTAAAGTTTGAATTGGAAGATACCCCCAGTGCCTTTTCCTCTTGTAAACAAACTCATAAATAGATAAACCACTTACCAGTTTTGCTCGAACACCGCTCGGGCACTTGAAATGGCACTTCCCTGATTTGCCCCAGCGGATCTCGGGCAACACTTTTCTCTACTCTAATTCTGATTTGCCCGTTTAGTGTGTATAAAGTTTCTAACAGATGTTTCTTAATAGTAGACCAAATTAGGATTACAAAAAAATGTCTAAACCGGTTTCAGAGTTGGATTTTGCTGCAATTTTTTGGATTGATAAGGCGGGAATTTTCTTTTTATTAAATCAGTGTACCGCAAGCTACAAACACAATTTCTTTTAAATTTGGAGCTTAAATATAAGAAAAATGAGTGATTATGAGAGACTCATAGCACAAAATAATTCTGATATTGACTCAGATAGTGAGTCTGAAATTTTTGTAAATGATTCTGGAAGTAATGAAAGTTTGTTATTGGACTTCTCTTGTGGAGTAGATAGAATGGATCAGCATCTCACAAATTACCCAATAACAAAAAAAAAAGAGGCAAGAAATAATGCAAAAAAAATATTCTTCCATGTTTTAGATACATCATTGTGGAATGCTTTCATTTTATATCTGAAATTGGGAGGAAAATTATCTCCCTTGAAATTCATTCTTAATATTATAGACCACCTTATTGAAAGATATGGGGCGGTAAATGAGAAAAAGAACAACCAACAATTTTGCCCAATCCCTTTACGATTGACAGAAAAAAAACTTTTAAGAAGTGATTCCTCCCACCAGCAAAAAATTGAGACCAAGGCAATGTTTTGTGTGTTGTTCGAAAAGAAACACAACATTTTTGTCCCAATTACGATGTTAAACTATTATTGTCTCCCTGTTTTAAAATTTACCACACAAAAATAGAAATTTAAGAGAATAATTAACTGTAAATGTACAATATTATCTTTTTAAATCTAACATGCATTTATGTAAATTATTCTTTTGAGTTCACTTATTTATTCAGAAAAAAGTTAACTTTAAGGGAAAATATGTTTTTTTTTCTATGAAAACAAAAATAAGCTTATTTCTTTAAATTCCATATTTATAATTTTTCTTACTGCTGATTTGAATTTATATAATTGATTTTATCTTAAAAATTTTACAAAAAATATGCTTATTTTTTTACATACGAGAGAAAAAGAAAACTATTAAGTGGTTAATGGTTGATTTTTGGTTTACAGAATGTCTGCTCCCTCTGTGGTTCTAGAGCCCTGCAGGAGTTTATACAGCAACTTGATTGGTATGAGATAGCTATTGTGGCATTTCATAAGTTGAAATGGACTGGAAAGGGGGAAAGTTGACAAGAAATGTCATGTCATGTTTTACAGTTGCCATGACAAAAAGCACTTAGAAAGAACTGGTTTCTTGATAAAAAGGAAAATAAAATATTTGCTGCTGTTGTTGGCGTGCCCATGATGTGCAGATTAATAAAAAAAAAGATGTTTTAGATCGCTCTGAAGCTGTCGAATGATTTGTGTAACTTCTTAGTCTGTCTGTTGAGATTTTCATTCCTTTTACAAGCTTTGTTCTAAGTTTAGTTATTATTGATGCTATTGTACGGTTGCCATTTAGAGCTGGAATGGAATAATTGAATAAGCCTTCGGCTGGCAACTGCACTAGGCATTGATGAGGGTCGTGATTAGATGATTGAGGACAAGATCTGAATTATTTGGCAAGTCCATTGGCTTTCTCATTACTGAAGATATTTACGTGGGCTGGTATCCATTGTAGTGTGCAGGATCTCTTTTCTGTGATAATTTTGTCAATGGATTGGATAATTTTGTGGTCGATTTGGCACTTGCCCTAATGAATGGCTTGCAGCGCAGATCTTGAGTCTGTGAGGATGACGATGATGCTGGAGTCTTGGAAGCTTTTATAAAGGAAAATCTCCAATGCACTCTTGATAGCAATGGGTCATAAGTGTAGTTGGATGTGATTTTCCCTACTTGAATTTTATGGCACTCATGCTCTCTGTTTGGAGAAATAAAGAAGACACCTGCACCTCCTCTATCAAGATTTGAGTCGGATGAGCCGTCAGTGTAGGCGATTGCCAGATTTTGAGTTTGGGTGGTAAGTTCTTCGATGATATGGTCGCCTTTTTCTTCGATTACTGAGGCAGGTTCTTTTTTAGTGCAGGGTCGTAGGAGGTTTAGATTTACCTTTATCTGTGGGTGAAGATGCAGAGTGTGTCAAGGTTCTTTTGGAATATTAGGTGACTCATGCTGTAGGTTGGTATTTTTTCTGATTTCCTGGTCTTGTTGCAGCGTTAAGGATCTTTTGAGCCTAGATCTATCATGCCACGCTTTGAAAGTTCAGCTGGAAATATCCAGGAGGCTTCTTATGTTATTTGTGAATTAAATTGTAGATTATTTTCTTCTGCTTTCTAATGGGTGAGATCACATTCTTTTTCAGCTATTCTGTTGTTCGTAGATGAAAATTTCAGTGATGATTTTCGAGGCCCTGTACTGGATCGAGTCAATATTTTCCTTTGTCATAGGCTTAGCTGGTGCCCAAATGGGTGCAGTGTACTCATGAATAGGCCTAACGATGGAGGTTTATGTATTTAGAAGTGTTTTTGGATTTGAACCCCAAGAAGCATCGCAAAGTCTCTTAAGGATGTTAAGCTTTTTAGTGCTTTATTTGAAATATGATCGAGGTGTTGCGAGAATCTTAGCTCTGCATCAAGAGTGAGACCATTATTTCCGAGCTGAAAGGCTTGATGATAGGATGGAAGGAGTTTCGATTTTTTCTGTCAGTTGAGAAGATGCAAATTTGTTTTTATCTGGATTAATACTGAGCTTAAGTTCTTTTGATCATGTTTCAATATGTTGCATGCATGCATTTAGGGCTGTTTGTGAAGTTTCCAAGTTTGTGTGGGTGTGCCACACTGCAATGTCATCAGCGTAGCAGACCACTTTGACATCTTTACTTAAATGGTGGTCGATCCTATTCACGTAGAGGAGGAAAAGGAGTGAGCTAAGCACAGAGCCCTGGGGAACACCAGCCTTTGTATAGTGTGTGCTTCAGATGGAGCCATTACTTTGAGTTTAAAGCTTCTTTTGCGAAGGAAATCATTTATCCAGATCAAAGTGTTTGATGATATGCCAGTTGCAGAATGATGTTGATCAGTTTATGTCTCCCTTCTATAATAATAATAATAAAACATCTAAGTTTGGCTTTTAGGGCTATAATGCCAAGTTTATGCAAGTAACATATTAAGAAGAGATTTTCTATGACAACACCATTGACATATATGCCTCTACTGAGGACAAGGAAGATGAAGAGAAAGTGTTATTTTATGAAGAACTTTTTGAATGTTTTAGGAGCTGCCTTTTAGTTGGTGATCTAAATGCTAAAATGTGGCAGGAGAGAGAGTTCAAACCCAACACTGGTGTGCATAGTTCACATGATAAATCAAATGATAATGGAATCCAACTCATCGGGTTTCCTATTGCACATGGCCCAGTGATTGCTAGTGCCTGCTCCAAGCATAAAAATATTTACAAATATATTTGGAAGTCAACAGATGGTGTGATTTTTAATCAGACTGATCATATCCTTAATGATGCTAGACATTTCCCTAATTTAATTAAGGGGAGCTACTATAGATTCGGATCATTATTACTTCTAACTATAATGAGAGGAAAAATCTCCAATGGCTAATAAAGAATGACTTAAATAACTGCTAAGTTTTGATTATAATAGGCTTAAAGAGGAAAACACAGGCTTAAACTTATAGTGGCATTGGAAAAGATTAGTTCAGAAATGAAAAAGTAACTCTTGATCTCGAAGACCTATGGCTTAGATTTAGTACAACAATATCCGATACTGTGGGTGCAGTGCTGGGCTATAGAGCTCAAGGGAGGCGTAGAGACTGGCTTGATGAAGAATGCATATGTATAAACAAACAAAAAGTTGTTTCATTAAAAAAACTGCAACAATATAGTAAAAATATGAGGTAGAGGATACTGTGAAGTACTAGAGTATGAAAATAAGAATCTTAGAACTAAGAAAAGAACTTTTGAGGGAAATAGATCTAAAGATGTTGAACACCTGATGAGGTGTGTGCTTTGCGTTTTATCAGGAAGTCAGTTATTTTAAAACACTGTAAACAAAGAATCAATTTCTATAAAAATAAATCAGATGATATTTTCAGTATGAGTACTCGAGTTTTAAAAAAATAGGCTCAGCACAATTTCAGGATCTTAATAAATTATGAAAATGTGCTGAACCAATTGGGTTGTAAATATACTAATTCTTTTTACTTAACATAAGAAACCCTTAGCCAATTTCAAGAAATTGACGCCGCTGAATTTTGGCAGGAAACAGTATGAGCAATCAAGGAGCTTAAAAACTGCAAAACGTCTGGGAATAATCGATTTCGAACAGGCAGAATTACTACAATATAGAGGACCAAGAATTATAAGAGTTTTTCCATAAAATTATTCAGAAATTGTTTGGTCTTTTCAGAAGAGGACAGAGAATTAGCTTGTATGCCCAATCTACAAAAAAGAGTGAGAGTTATATTAAAGTTGCACTAAAAAGCTGCACGAGGGCTATTGGCGACAGACCTCGTAATTTTGAACCATGGTCAAGTGATTGGACACCATGGAGCTAGCATCCCCCTCTCCTAACACCTCTACACCACACCAATGGGACATTTGGCACCAACGTTTGCGCCTCGACATATTTAACGTGCATCGGTCCCCTCTGCACTGCAGGTCTTCAGCGGTACAAGGCTCAAACTCATGACAGACCAGCCATGAGTCCATTACCTTGACCACTAAGCCACCACGGCCATTTATAAACAATGAGATTCTTTGGTTAGTGAAAACTGTAGAAAGAAAAGTTTACTGCACATTTGCTACAAAGCTTTCTCTAAATTACTATACAAGAGCATTGTTGAAGTAATATAATAAACAGTATGCAAATAATACTGTTAGTGACTATCAATGTGGATTCTGTACTGGTAAAGCTACTGTGGACCATATCTTTCGACTTAGACAAATTATCGAGAGATTCCATGAATTTAATATTGACTTACAACTCCTATTTATTGACTACATATGATTTAACTGATCGCAATTAATTATTTATAGCTTATACATGATTCTGATAGTCCCATAAAGCTCATAAATTTTGTTAAAATAAGTAAGCTCCTTCCCTACAACTTTTTGTAAGGTCCTCTAATACAAGAATGCCTTTCTAATGGCGTCTTCATTAATTAGGGAGTTAGACAACGAAATGCCCTATAAAGCCTTTTACTCAAAATTGCATTGGCTAGGGTCATAAAGAAATCTAAAGTAAACACCAGGGGCAGTATTTTTAGAAAATCTGTTGAAATGCTGGACGTTTGCAAATGACTTAACTCTGATGGCTAGATATATAAAAGTTATCTTTTTGAAAAATTAGAAGACATGAAAGTTAGACTAAGCCAGTGAGAGTTAGAAAAAATGAAACTAAATATATGACTACTATTGGAAATACAGGGTGGCCATAATTAAACTGCAAGTGTTCAAGGGGTGCTGGAGAACAAAACCACTGGGAATATTCCAGTGAAATTTGGTATCTACACGTTTCAAAACATGCACAAGTCAAATATGCAAGAAAAAAAGTCGCGATTTTCACCCGATAGATGGCGCTGTTTCATGTTTCTATGCTTATCTACGGCATATATGCAAATTTTAAGCTCATCGAACAGTATAAAAATAAGACCACATTGAGTAATGGTCAATCATGACTCTGAATGAGAAGGAACGTGGATCGTTAGTGAAGATATTCTATCAGAATGGTAGCAATTATTCAGCTACTCTGAAAGAATACCGGCGTATGAAACAATTAAGAAGAGGTTCAATGAGTGTGTCAATAGATTGAAAAAATATGATTTTTAAATTTGAAGAAACAGGAGAACTGGGCATTATTCCAAGCACCAAGAGAGCGGCGCGCGTCTCGTAAACCCGGAAAGAGTGCAACAAATTGATGACTCTATTGCTACTACGAGTAGCAGTTCAGGAGCCAGTATGCTGCAAGTGAGCACAAGAAGTGTAGCTCGGACATTAACTCTTCCCTCGTCAAATGTGCATAAGTGTTGCGCCACATTCTTCGGCGTTATCCGTATAAAATTAAAATGCTGCAAGCATGTGATTGCATCTGGTGGTTCGCTTATTGAGCACATCATGTGATAATTTCATTGAATAAATAATGGTTTAATTGTTTCCCAAAGCGTCTTTATGGATAGTTTAATTTGTGATCTTAATTTATGTTAATTTTTGATTACATGATACTGTAAACAGTTAATTACTGAAGCGAATTGCATGGAATTTTGATAAAATGTAAGTGCTGTTTTATATTGTTTATATGCCTCTTAGAATGTTATTATGCTCTGTCTATTGGTTTTGGAAGTTGTTTACGCCCCCCATGAGCGTTGAAATACGGCACAGTGCCATCTGCCGGGTGAAAATGGCGATTTTTTTTTTCCTTTGCATATTTGATTTGCGCATGTTCTGAAACGTTTAGATACCAAATTTCACTGAAATATTCTCAGTTGTTTTCTCTCCAGCATCCCTTGAACACTTGCAGTTTAATTATGGCCACCCCCTGTACTTACACCTCAACTCATCTCTTATCGGGGGGGGGGGGTTGTTAATGAATTTATTTATCTATGGAATCAATGTTTAATAAAAATAATATCTCGCTTGAAATAAAGAAATGAATTGTAGTTACTAGTTTAGCGATCAACCACAATAAGCAAATTTTCTTAATTGACAATCCAACCATAACTGAAGATGGCAAACAAAAGAAAAACGAAATTCCGACCTTCAGCTCTTGGCTCTCCGAGCCATGTACTATTCACTTGGCAAGCTGTATTCATAATGTTATGTATTATTCTGATTTTAATTTTTTAGTTTAAGATCTAAATAAATTATATGTTGAATTTTAATAGTGTTTTAACTATTTAATTTTTAACACGAATTGCACCAAGTGTTCAAAGAGCCAAATGTTTGTTAAATTAAAATAAGCTGACTCAATTCGACTGGATATGTTATTCATGTGAATGACAGTAACATTCTAAAAGAAATCTTTTAGACTAAACCATGTAGCTCCAAAAGAGGAGAAAGACCTGGACTGATTAATAGACGAAGTAGTTGATGATTGTTTAATCCTTAAAACTAAGAGAATTGGAGGAATTTGGCTGCCAGTAAAGGAGGTAAAAAAATTTTGAAAGAGAAAGCCTCAGCATATCCTGGGCTATTGTGTCATGGATGATGATGATAGTTAACAAAATTTTAAGATTAAATAACTTTCCTTGAGCACTGCATTTAAGATAATGCTATGCATAGTCAATATTTTTACAAATATGTAAAACAAGGACAAGGTGAACATTCAATAATATAAATTTTAAAACTAATTCAAAATTATGAGAAAATATTAACTGAAACCCTAAATTTAAAACGAAATTTCATAGACAAGTCTGCATCTACACAGAGTTATAAGTAGAAATGGATGCAGAAAAGGAATACTTCTGTACTATTAATTTAATTTTTTTAACCATTAACTGTCATAACACCTCTAAATTAAAAACCAAGGAGAGTAAAAATGTAAAGCAGTTAATTACTTATAGAAAGTTTCTTCAAAGTTTGTGTACCTCAAAGTTTTAGATAAAGGCATTGTATTAATCACTTAACATAGAACCAATAACTTTTCAACTTCTAGAAAAACATTTAACAAGTTATCCTGAACTGGTAAAAAAGCCTAATTAAGCAACCTTACACCAAAACTCACTGCTATATTCATAAAATAAAAATCAGATTATTTTTGAATGGCAATCTTTTTTCAAGAATTTAAGATGATTTGAAAGCTCCTTTTGAATAAAATAGGAACTAATGGAACAGGAGGAAGAGTTTTGAATAATACAAAAAATATAATTAACAATTGATAAAAGAATATAGCTAACTACCATCTCATAAAGTATGATAGATTCCAAAATTTATCTGGATTTGAATTAAGCTTTATATAAGTTCTTAGATATATAAACATGTACAATAACCAAAATTTTTAAAAAATGCAAGTTCACTTATTTTTAATTATTATTATTTTTATTAACAAATGAAGCAGAAAAAAATCATATTTAAAAAAAAAATTTTTAAATGCTTACCTTCTGAATTTGAACAATTTCGGGCCATGATGCTAAAATACCTTTATATTCGTGCAAAATGTCTCCAAATGGTTCTAAATCATTACGAGGCTAAAGAGAAAAAGACAAATCTAGAATTTTCATTAAGCATGTATGAGAGCACTAATGTTAAAGAAATATTTTTTTTTGCGGTAATACAGTAAATATTACCTTAAAATACGTATAACAAAATTATTGGCACAAATTTTAATTTATATCAAAAACTATAAATTAAAAAGATTAGAATGATATGCTACAAAAAGTTATAATATTAAATGCCCTCCATTATACTTTAATTCGTAACAAAATCTGATCAACTTCCCAACAGAGAAAAAGCATAGAGCTTCAAGACAATGACTTGCAACACTTCCAACTTATATCCACTTTTTCATACATTGAGCTTGCGTTCTCAGCAGCAAAAAATCATGAAACTAAAGTGATTTTTACTATTGAATTTTTAAAGCTTTCCCCCAAATTGCAATAGATTGAAATAAATTTTATAAGAACCTATTTTAATAGCTCTACAATAAAGCCATTCCCTCCCCCCCCCTTCAAATTTTGACATTCTATTCAGGAAATTTCTGCATTATGGCAATGTACAAAAGCCCTCCTTGATCTTTCTTTTCCAATACTACTTTCTAATTATATCTTCTAGGCGAAACATTAGCCCCCCCCCCATTACTCGCACTTCTTTGCTTTCTAACAAGATTTATCCAATCAGAGGAACAAACAATTTTTTTCTTTGACATCCAATCATAAGTACTAGTGTTCTTTATTCTTTCAAGAGTTGCCAATCCATTGGTAATATATCTCCTTAAAAAAATAAGCTTTCCCCTCTGATCTTCTAAACCATCAGATTCTTTTTAATACATAGAGAAATTGACTTTTTATAACATATCTTTTCTCCTTGTTATGTATATACACATTTATCTTACTCAAGAAACTCTACAAAGTATTATTTTTGCCTGATAGTTTGATATTCTCTTAAATGAAAATTTTGAGTCAAAATTAAAAAAAGATTGTGCAAATTATATAAAACTTTTCAATTTATCCCTTTTCTAAGCAATAAAAAAAATAATGAAAAAAAGTTGGACAACTATACAAGGCACTTAACACAAGACTTATGGACTGAGCCAATTTGACTCATTAAAAATTTGATTACTATAAATATAAAACTTTAATATTATTCTTTAAAAACATACGCTGGTTTTTAGTGAGGTAATGAAATATATAAAAATGTTGATTCCTCTTCTCCTGCAGACCTCTTCATATAGCATTATCGAATGTGGTATACCTATTTTTATGGTTGTGAACCCTTTTGACTCATAGAATGATTTGTAAGTTGATCACTTAACATATGAAATTTATTGCTCATATCAGACCTGGGCAACAATCAAGTCGCACATGATTTGTTTATCTTCACCTTTTGCTTTCCGTACATACAATGTTTGAGTATATGCAAGAGTCATCATCACTTTTTTTGCTACTCCACTGATTATTACCCACTTCTGTTATTTTGATATATACATCGCATGTAAGCAGTGCATTTTTATTAAAATAATACATAATTTATACTTATGTAAAATTCATTTTTTACAAGAAAAATTTGATATGCAAACGAAATTTTGTAATTTATTTGTAAAAGGTATTACAATTCATATTATTTTATCTGGGAAAAATCAGAAAAATTTTCTTTTATTGAAAAAACTAATTAAAATACAAAAAGACCAATCAGATAATGAATCAGATGCCATTGATCTTTGAATTAAAGGAGGAAGTTAATAAAATTTAATTTTCAAAAAAGCAGTGAAGATGAAGATCTTCAATATATAGCTCCTAGCAAAAAAAGAAACAGGGTTATCATTTCTGATTTTGAAACGGAAAGTGATTTAGACACTTTCGATAGATCTTCTGATAAGGAAATTTCAGTTGAAAAAGATGCTGATGGACTTTACGAGGAAAATTGAACAAAGAGACCACTCAAGTAAATATTTCAAGAAAAGATTTTATTTTCCAATTGGTTGAAAAGCTAATAGTCATAGAAATTTCACTTGTTTACTATACTGATAATCAACAGAATTTATAGGAATCAGAATTCTAGTTACAAGGACTCAAAAATCAAGAAAAGAAAAGAAAACTTTTATTCTTTTATAAATCTACCAAACACACATTTTGAAGCAGGTATAATATATTAATCATAAGAAAACTCTAAAATCACAACAGAATTTATTTACTCAAGTACCAAATATGTGTGCATGATTAATAATTTTAAGGTATGAAATTAAATTTCAGCATAATAGTGAATAGTGATGAATTTCTTACAGCCATTTAATTTATGTACAGACAAATGATTTTGAATTTTATGGGAGAAAACTGTCACACCTGTACTTTACAGCTCTAGATAATTAATCCTTTTAAGCTATTATACAAAATATATTTAGAGCTGTTCAAGCATTTTAGTTAGTAAAATATATAGAGATTTTTTTTAACTGATCTCAATGGGCTCAATTCATGTGACGTCATAGTCACACAATAAAAGCAATAATTTGTTTCCAGCTAATCAGTTCATGTGTTTTGTTGTTGCCAACTTGTGCTCTTTGTCGAAGCTTTCTTTTAAAAAGTACATTAATAATAACACACTCAAATAAACGAAAAACAAGGGGTTTTTTTTTAAATTTTAAAATCGTTTTGAAGAAATTTTTTATAATATTCTAACAATTTTTGAAATTTGCAATTTTATCTAAGTTTTACAATCAGAACAACACAAATAATTAATTTAATGCCTGTTTTGAATTCAATGGAGAACACGTGTTTGTCTTTATCACGTGACTGTCATGAATTGAGCTCATAGGATTTGAAGACAAATCTTTTAACATATCCTCACATGCGTAACAGAGAATATTAGGGTCACCCTGCAAAGTCAGGTTTTGGACCCCTAAAAATCCTGCCCCCCCCCCTCCGGGGAGCGGGTTTTGCAGGGTTGTACGTCATGATACTCCATATTCTTACTACCAGACAAAGAAATTCAAAAACTGCACAAACTTTTTTTCTATAGCAATGAAATGCTAACCTTGCCTCTCAAAAATGAAATTTTACATTCTTACACAGTAACACATTCTACATTTACAATAAATATTTGAGGAAGATTTCTGTCACTCCCTCATATATTTCTTAATACATTACTTGTTTATAATGCATTAAGTTACAGCTGTAATCATTTCTGAGGATTATTCGAATATTCCTGATAATACAAAATACGACCTAGAGTTAAACATGCAAAGTAAATATTTAATTTGATCACATACGTGAATTTAAATTGTTTAAAATCATGCAAAAATAGAAGATAGTATGAAATAACTGTATGCCATAGCTAATTATGATTAACTACTTAAATATATACAAATTAGGTAATTGAAGATGCCCCTTATCTAAATGGTTTGAGGAGATCCTACCAGCCAACTTTTCAAAATGAGAAAGTGTAAAAAACATGGGAACGATATTTTAAACAAATTCTTACAATTCAGATAAAGAACATTTTAAACTTTATAAAACAAAGAAGGATTACAAATATTTTTTAAATTGACATGATGAAAACTTCCTAAATTTTGATGAGAAAACTATTCATGGGGCGCTCTTCTTTTGCATCGCATGATTTGCTTTATAAAAACTCATGCACACTAAGGTAAATTTAAAGGCATATATATGTTGTAACATACAAGAAAGCAATGATGAATGGAGAGTAATGATGCTTTTATGAAAAATATTGAGAATTTATTACTCAATGTTTAGGTTATATTTATAAAAAAATTACATATAAAGAAATTAATGATCAAGTTAGAAGCTGATGTCAAGACTACGACCAAGCAAAAACCATCAAGTACATGAATGCTTTAAAAAATTTCTAACTTCTTTATTGGTGAAAATTTTGACAAGCACTTAGCAACTTTTAAAGATAAAAAGCATTTTTCCCTATTTGATTTAATTCACATTACACTTTGGAGCAACTGGAGGACTATTGATGATGCACTTCATACTCTTGAACCAGGGTCAAATGACGAGAATAACACCTGGGTCAGCACTCCCTCTCCAAACTTTCACAATACACCAACAGGAGGACTTTGAGCCTCCATAGATTAAACATTGCAGGTTTTTAGTGGCACTAGGACTGCATTACAACAAAATTATATAAGTTAAACTAAATGTCCATTTTTTTTTTAAAAAAAAAAATCCATACTATAATCCAGTAAAATCCATCCTTGAGCAAGTTTGGAAATCCAAAAAGATCACTTTGAATTAGACATTTTTCATGATTAAAGTAAGTTACCATGATGGAATATAATTTGTAGTTTGTATCAATGCTGCCATTGGATGTTGTTGCTAAAGGATTGCATTTAATCATATGCTCTTTTTGAATTTGTCTCTATTTTTGAAGCTATTTCATTAATCAACGAAAATGTTAGAATACTTGTGCATCCATACTACTAGATAATAGCAGACTTTGGAAACATTTACCAAAAAAAGAGGGTTGGCATGATTAGTTGCTATCAAATGGAAAATTATGTTCTACAAGAAAAGATGTAAGCAGTTTTTTAGCCCTAATTATATTTAAGTGGACAAACTTCCTTAAGGAAAATGATCCAATTTTGAGCAGCTGCTACTTGAATTATCAGTTGCAATGAGATTTCGAGTTTTTACAAGACATGCAATACCATATCTGCCACTGTGACAAATGCATGTCAATATGACATTCGTCATAAAATGCACATTACGTTAATAAAATCGAATTCTTTATAGTATTCTTTATATGTTTGAAAATAAACAATTTTGCCTTTGTTAGACATTGTGGTAACAATCTAACTAAACTCAGTGCCACAACAACCCATAGAGAGCCAAGGCTTATTTTGCCCATGTCAGTGTTTTAAGACATTGGGCACTGAAATGCATGAACAGATATTCTGGTCAGATGATCAGTCTAATGCAAAACCCTCTGTGCTTAGTTCCCAAGCAAGCTTGGCACTCATTTACCAACCCCCTGAAGGATGAAACCTGGACCTGTGACATGGAAGCATGCATGGTAATAATCAAGGAAAGCAAATCAATCAGCAGTATGAAACACAGAAATATAAACCAGCAAAGCGCTAACTGAATTGAGTTCCATTTTCTCGAATCGGGAACCAATAACTAACATAAAACAATATGCAAGAGGAAAAAGACAAATTTCATAAAAAAATTTTTAACTTAGTTCTTTAGATTTCATCTACTTATTTTTTGGTCATTATGAATATGAAATAATAAATAACAGCTGTAAAGGAGAAATAGTCAGTAGATGACTTAAATAAATTTTACTAAAATGCAGTAAAAAGAACAGTCAATGTGCAAAAGTAGGCAGGTATGAAAGATGCATTTAAATGTTGAAGTAAAATATTCCTAAAATTTATAGGATTATTTTTGATGTTCAAGTTCTATAGCTGAAAGAAAAACGAATGATATATAGTGAGTGCAGGTGTGTGATTTGAATTATTGAAGCAGGACAGGCAATCAAAGATGTTGCTCTTTTCTCTGATGTTGATCATTCAGCACACTTTTGATCATGAAAACAATTCTAAACAAGTGAAACAATTGTTTGGAGACCAATCAAACAACAAGCCTTCAGAGTAGAAAGCATCCATAACGTGAACTGGAATTTCAATAATAAGCAACGACCAAAATGCACATTTTTATAGGCAGTTCTGTGATGACAGGATGAAGTATTAGTCCTTGTCATTTGAGATTCTACACTGCAGCAGTTGGGATGCCTTTAGACATACAGTCTCTGCATGTTCACTTCCTCCAACCTTTCTTCGGAAATTGAAAACTATTCCAATAAATAAATGGGTATTCCTCTCATGATCACTAACTGATTCTTCATTGACAAATAGTAAAGTTTGAAAGAAGGTTAAAGTTAATCACATGCATGTAATATAAATTTTTATTATTTTTGTTAGTGTACTTTTTTTTTTTTGGCTGTATACAGCAGTTTGATAAAAATCAAAAGTGATATCTTCATATAACTTACAAAACCTTTTTTTTTCCATTTATGTACACAATTTTTTTAATGCATAAATATGTTTGTTACCATAATGAACACTTATGTTAATCAAACTTTACATTTTTGTCGATTTCATCAATATTGCTTAACTATTGGAAAATAATGTAGAAATTTACAAAACACAAAATGTAGAAGTACAAGAATTGATGAAGAAATTTAAATATTTACCTGATCACCATACAAATCACCAATTTCTTCGTAAGTATCTCCAGTAACTTTGATAGCTTTAGTTAAATCAGTAGAATCTAAAATTTATAAATTAAAATTGCATTTAAAAGTAAGAAAAATGTGTTACAATAAATAAATATATCCTTAAAAAATCTCTTACAAGGAGAAGTTTCCATTTCAAAAGTGTCACCTAGTTCTTTGAAAGAAGAAGCCAACTTGTGAAATTCCCTTTTGTAAGCTGAAAATAATGAATTATGTGAAAAACAAATATTGGACAGATTATACAGAAAACTGACAATTAAGGTACAGCTGTGTGAGTGAAAGAAAACACAGAAACAAAAAATGTATTGAGTGCAAGAAAAAAAAATTTATTTAATTTTAGTTCATATTATAAGAAATTAATAAAATGCTCTAAAATAAATGAATTGAATTTTTCATTTTTATACACCACAACATTAATTCTAAATCAGCTCACAGTAAATCCTAGCAATAACACTGGGCAATAAATTTTCAAAAGTTTCTGCTCCCGATATGAATGTAGTAAATTCGTGATGAACATAAATATGACCAAAAAAAGCTGCATTTGCTAAGATCTTTTGAAATTCATACGTTTTGTTTACAAAATTTTAATATAATATGTACTTATGTATGCATGTTAGCAATATTTTAATCTGCTTTGGACTTTCAAATTCTTTTGGCTTGTCACTTGTAATGGACATGGTGAGTATCCTTCATGAGCGTCCAACAGTAGTAAGCCAACACTGCCATTCACCAAATCCCCTGGGACTGTTTTTCTGTGTTTGTAAAATACTGAAGAGACATTCACCATGCATTCTGCAGTTATCACTGAAGAAATTCAGGTAGAAGTCCAGAAGTGGATCTTTAAGGACATATTGAAGAGGAAATCCTGAAATAAGAATTGGAATCTTCAACAAATTCCATACCTTGTCATTTCCAAAGAAGTTAGACACTTGATATACCACTTCCCAAATCTGTTTTTCTTTATTCCGAAAAAGCTCGAATCCGAGGTCCCCCAAAAGCTCTTTTAATTTTTGTTACATTGAGTCAAAGGAATTTTTTCATGTACTTGAATAGTGATTCATTCTTATCAATGGCTTTCGCAAAGTTTTTGACCAGGCAAAGCTTGATGTCCAAAGGGGGATTGATGATTTTACACAGTTGTGTCACAGATGGGTTCTCTACAATTATTTCTCCATGCTTAAGAGATGCTCTTTGAGGTCAATTACCTTTGAGGTAGTGTGAAGCAACTGATTTGCTGTCCCTTACAGAAAAATCAATGGTTTTGTATATCCTAGCTGCAAATCCATCAACAGACACTACCTTCATATCAGCACATCTACCAGCTATACTGTAGTTAATCATTTTCAAAAGCTATATTAGACTATGGTAAGTCTCCTTCATGTAGACAGTATGTGCAAAAGATATGGATGGAAGCTGGCTCTTGACATTCAGCAAAATCACCATGAAATTCAGTTTTGAAGCATCAATAAACAACCGCCCTTCTTTGGGCTCATGTGCAATGAGTTCTTTTAGTTAGCCATCAATGTCGCTGTAGAACACAAGAATTTCATCTCTTTTAAAGCAAGATTTAAAGAGAGAGGGCATGTGCAAAATAAAGTCACTCGGACATTTTTTTTTAGAAGATTCCACTGTTGAAGCCTAGAGATCAATATCTCCACCCTGCTTTTCGAATGTTATAAATTGCCAAAAAAAAATCATTCAATTCAACCAAAGTAATTTTATGTGGAGATGTTTCATCAAAACACAAAAAGTCATCACCATGCTTACTGCCACCACATGTTGATGTTGATGCTTGAGGAAAACTATGAGACATTTTGAGATCCTCCTCGTCAGATTTGTAGGAGGCTCAGAAATCTGGTGTCCTTTGCCTTGTGAAACAGATCGCAGAGCATATGGTACATTGGGAATTCAGTGGCTATCTTCTTTTTCTTGCTGAAATCTACAGAAGCTGGCGACACTATACAGAAATTACAGTAATCAATGTGATTAATAGTCTCCTCCAGATTATGCATTCCCTTATATCAACTGGATATAAATATCTATGGGACATATTATTCAAATGAAATAATATAACACATGTAATGCATACAAAACATTATATTACAGTACCGTTTTAACACAAAACACAATCTCTGCAATGAGAGCCAAACAGCTTTTCTCAATGTGATATTCGTGTTCAAACGTTTAATTCATTCAAAAAATTGAGTACTTTCACCTAAGAAACAATTTCATTGTTGTCTAGCATAATTAAGAAAAAGAATATTTACAACAAATTTGATAAAAAGTTAAATGTTTTGTACTTGCAGAAAAAAAAACATTACTTTAGGTAGTATAATAGTTTCCTCATTGTTCAATCAACTTATCATCTCCAAACAATTTTTTCTTTATATTTTGAACAGATTCAAACAACGAAACTATTATGAAACTGATAAGATGAGTGTTTTGAAATATTTCACTCTCCATTTGATGGCCCCTTCCAGCATACCTAATATCATTCAAATCATTTACTTTTTTCCACAGAAAGCGAAACAACAAATAAGTTAAATAGAAATATTTTGAACAGAAGCACTACAATAAGTTAAGGTCTCATTAATAATTTCAACATAAAATTCATATTTACAATTTTAAGACACAAAAATAAAATATAATCGAAACGGTGAAAAATACACACATTAACTCCTTCAGGACCAGCGAAAGGAGAAAGCGTTTCCCCGGGCCCACGCATTCCAAGAGTAAACGCACACACGGGACAGGGCGAATTTCCCTGCTAAGCCTAATTTTATTTAAAAATCCATGTAAAATCTTAAATGCAATACATACACTAAAATTTATATTTTACTATAATTGATAATACCTGAATGTACAGTAGAAACATGTTCGCTATTTTTGAAAAAACAACAGCGAATTTTAAACAGAATGTTTTCATTTTAATTTTAAAAAGTACTCTTTTCGAACTTTTAAAATACTATCTTGCAAATATCAAACGATAAATTTACTCACACATAAACTTGATGCGGTTCTAACTGATACAAATCTTTTAATTAACAGCTAATGTATCGTTTTTTTTTATTTTTATTTAATCCTTATAATGCTTTTGATTTCTTTTAGGATCACTTTAGTATTATGTTTTCTATTTTTATGGTCGTGGCAATTCTCAATGCGATAGCAACGAAAAATAATCGTTTGTTCTATGAAGATCTGCCTTTTAAATGTCTTTTGAGTATTAAAATTATTGATGTAAATATGAACCACAAAGAAAATAAATACTGAAACTTTTTTTATGAATGCCTGATTCCCAATAAACTAATAAGCTTTCCTTTCTTTTTTCAACTTAGTCAAAATAAAAACAGAAGAAATCCAGAAAGCCTTAAAACTAAAACCCTTAAATGCGCTATTCTCTCGAAAAATCTAAACATGTACAGTTGTTTACACATTCATAAATATCCCCAATTGAATTTTAAAAAACTGGGAGCCAAAAGCACATATTGAAATTCAAAGTTTTGTGAAGGATTATTCGAAAAAAACGGACTTTAACCACCAACTCTAGTGCTTTGTAAAAATTAACATAAAAACGTTTCAAACTTTGATCACAACAGTGTGATCATGGGCCTCAGAGAAGGGAAGCGCAATCACATATATGACACCATGGGCCCTGGAGGGAGAAACGCGATATAAGTAATCAAGGTTCTGAATGGGTTAATAAAAGGAGTACAAATAAGTTTTCCCTGTTTGACGAAAGATGACCCCACCAGTAAGTTATGGTGAAAAGTTACTGAAGTAAAATGTCATATCGTAAAGTAGGACGTCAGGCAACACCACAGCCTTGAAGTAATATAGAAGTCGTCGTGAGTGAGAAAATTTAAGAATGGTGAGTTTAAAGTCGAAAACTAAGAGCGTATCGGAAGACCAAAAGAGTACTAAGACCCAGAATTGGAAGAATTATAGGAGGAAGATTAGTGTCAAACGCATTTACATTATGAGTGACTCAATAATTTCACATTGTTTAAAGTCGTTGAGAATAATTCAAAAGTTCCATATGAACTGAAGCCAAAAAATGTTGAAGACCAATTTTGCACTTATGAAATATTGTTTTCCCGGCATAAACCAAAGAGGAAACTAGTGATGAAAAATTGATCCACTACAATAACCCAAAGAGGGAATCGTCCACATGGCCATGCTTCAGTATTGACAGCCAAGCTGAATATTCATGGAAAAAACTGGTGTTGTGTAATTGATGGGATTAGTTTGGTGATCCCACCAATTGAATTATAAGTTATTCCAAGAGAACGAAACCACATTAACTGGGACTCTCTACCTAACACAATTCATGAGATTGAGCCCAGCACTCAAGGAAAAACGAATATGCTAACTACACGACAAAATTAATCTTCTGTATAATTGCTTGTCCACAAATTGCGGTGCCAATTATAACTTACTTGGAAACACTCAATTAGAAATTGCTACCCCGTCCTACGTATTCACTAGACATAGCCTCTTCCAATTATCACTTGTTTCGATTGATAGGAGAACTTCACATCATACGACGATACCGAAAATTGAGTCAATTCATAGATAGCCTCAAAAGTTGAAGCGTTCTTCCGAAGCGGTATGCGTATGCTGCCAGAAAAAAATGGGGAAAAGTAGTGTCTAGCGATGAACAATATTTTGAATAAAACATAATGAACAGTTCTTTCACAATAAATGCCCAATTTTTTATTAAAAAAATGGTAGAAGTTTATTTGTAATCCTTTTATAAACACAATCCTCATTTTTTAAGATATTATTTTGACTCTACATAATTGAAGGGGGGAAAAAAACTTTAAACAAGAATTTTAAGAAATGTCTACTATCACTTATCTTACAAGGATCCTATGTTAAGGAAAGGATTTAAATTTAAAAAATACCACAACAAGTATTCAATGCCAAACCCAAATTTTACATTTGAAATCAGATAATTGCTTGATGTGTGGTTCTATTTCAGCAATACTTTTGAAAAAGATAATTTTATAATTCAGTAACTCTTTAAAATTCAAAAATTCACCATCTTTCACAGTATTTTGTAGATAAAAAGAAAAGGATTAAATTTGAAAATCAACAGTTCTGATAATCCTTGTATTTAGAAACGACATACATAAGAAAAAAATCAATAATTGCAAATAATGCATTATCAAATATATTTCTACAGGATATGATGCACAAGTTCTGGGGCTACAATCACCTATGACCATCAAAGCATGTAGTTAAAATGCATTTTAAATAGTGTTACTTTATCATCCCTCCCCTCCATATACAGGATAGTTTCGTCCATGTCGTGTGATTGAACCATGCACACAGACATTTTGTACTGAGATAGTCATATTTGTTCTGCGACATAAGAAACGTGGCTTTTCCAAAACAATTTTGTAGAATTAAATTTTGTCAGTATTCGGGTAAAACATTTGCAGAAACTAGAAATGTTAAGAAAGGAGTAGAGTGATTCTACGATGTCTACATTGAAGGTGTACAAGTATTGGCGTTTTAAAGATCGTAAAATGCAGCAATGGGAAAGTCATGCAAAGATTTTCTTTTTAAAGGAATAAATTGCTTACAATGTATTCATGAGGGTAGAACAATGAACAAGGAGAGAGTATTACTTAGAGATTTTACTTCATTTGAGAGAGTCCATTAGTCATAAACGGCAAATGTGGCAAAATGGATAATGGTACCGTCTGCATTACAATGTACCTGCACATCAGTCCCAAATGGTCTCAGAGTTTCAAGCTAAAATTGATATTTAAGTGCTTCAACATCCAGTTTATTCACTAGACTTAGTTCACTATGATTACTTATTCCAATGATTGAAAAACATTTGCAGACATTTTGCATCACATAAACTGAGGTCAAAGCAGCACTGCAGGAGGCTTTGTGGATGATTGTAATAGATGGCATCCGACAGTGCTTTAAGAGAATGCACAAAGGCATAATTTTGAAAATAGCTGTGCATCAATATTTTAAAATCTTCAAGGTAATGATGTTTACACCATATAACCGAATTTTTGGATTCTGCTATGTATTATGTATCTGTAATCAGAAGAATATAAAGCTATTCGCCATGTAATTATAAGATTATCTATATTTCAAGTCTTACACAAACAGCAGATTAACATATAACTATTCATTATACCTATAATAAATGTAAAAACTTTGAAAAATATTAACTTTTGATACCACAATAATATTAAATCCTTGAGAAAATGGCACAGTTTAGGATTACGTATGGGAGTATAGGCAGAGTTATATAATTATTTTGTGTCGACAAGTCATTTTTCTCCTTTGTTTTTGTGTATTTAAAATGCATCAGGATATTATGCACCCCAGGTTCCAGAAAGTAAGTGTTTCACTATGTATATATTCTATTTGTAGTTTCATTTAATTAGAAGGCAGTTAAAGATAAAAGAATAAGGGTAAAAAGAATTCCTTGGATTTTCTTTGTAGTTTGTTGGAACAGTTTTGACTTAATGCCTCTTATATGATCCCCCCCCCCAAAAAAAAACTGGAGAATTCCAATTCTTTTCTCTTCTATGATACAAACCTGTATGATAGAAAGTTGTAGAAAGAATAATGCTAATGCATTATTTCAGTAAATTAGTTTCATACAATTAATGCAATTTTTTTTAAAAATAAATCTCATTTTGAGTACATAATAAAATCAACATTCACTATATAAATTTTGATTTTACATCTCAACTTACAGCCAGAGTACTTTTTGCACAACTCCTGAGCAGTTCCATGCAGTTGTTTTACAGTATTATCCATTTTTGCAGAAAATTTAGAAAAGTTTTCAACTTGATTATCCCTAAATAAAAAATTGATTTTATTATTTCTTTCATATTTTTTTTAAATAAAAAATGCTTTTTTTTACGATGAACACTCACACTTGAAAAGGATCTAAAGGTGCATCTGGAGCTTTGATTGCATGGAAATATGAAGCACCAACAAGTTCATCCCTTTCAGCTCTTCTTTTTCCAGTTTTCCACATCTGCAGAAGAAATTACAATCAAATTCCTTTTTCTATGCAATAACGTTGCAAAGTAATAATAAATCATGTAGCAAAGTTTGAATGTTTATGTAAATAATTTTCAAGAATAAGGTTAATTATCTGAAATATACAGATTATTTTTTTTAAATTGCCTATTAAGAAACTAGCAATCATACCATATACAGAAAAGTAACAAAACCAAAAATGCAGGCATTTTAAGGTATGAATTGAAAAATATGAAATGAAATTTAAGCTTTCACATTTCAGTAATAGTGATTAAATTTTGTAAGTTTCAAATGGCACGTTTTTAAAAATTGGAATGTGATTTTCACAGTGAAAAAACACAAATGACACAAGACCTGCAGTGCAAAAAACACCAGTGTTGGGCAAACTAAAAAAACAATTGTGGAGTTAAGGGAAAACAACTGTACCATGCCACAGGAAGCCAATTTCTTTTTGAATGATGTTACATTCTATACCAGGGGTACACAACCTTTCTTTCCGCTGGGCCACATACATATGACAGGTATTTTACATGGGTTGCAACATGAGAAAAAATAATATAAGGCCAAAGCAGCATTGGACAAAACAAAATTGATCGAAATATTAAAACTTTCAATTTTGGGTTTTATATTATTTAATACTTTAATTAACCTTTCTATCAAGCAACTAACAAAAAAATATTTACTTTTTATGCATTTTTCACTGAATTATGGAGAAGTCTCAATTTCCTTTTATATGTAACCAAGCCTCTTGTTTACAATTTTACTACTAAAAAAAAAAAGCAAATTGATAGAAAAATTGATATATGTCATTGCTTCATTGATGAAATTTTCGGCTAAATTTTTAATATATTGTTCTTAAATAATTTAATTTTTTACTGCAATGGGCACTAACCGGGTCAATCAGTAAAGGTCACTTACAGCCTGCAGGTTCAGTATCACTGCTTAATACTATAACTTTGGCTCCAAACCCAGACAACTGAATCTCCTTTGAAACAAGACAAAGGTATGCAGATTTTCAAGATCAGTATATGACATGGGCATGATTTGAAATTATCACCTTTGGGAAAAAAGGGGGGTATTTGGATGTTGCATCTTGCAACTTAACTTCAACAACATGAAATAACATGGTGAAGTAATAAAGCTTTATTACTTGGAAAAGGGAAAATGCTAAGTCTGAAATATATTACCAAATTTGAGGCTCAACAAGTACATGTTTCAATGTTATCCACCAACAACTTCAAGAAAAATATTTTTCTTTACCCTCCTTTCTCAGACACTATTGGTTTATTTTACCTTTTACTGAGTCAGTGTCCAATTACGGCATTTTTTCACACTGCAAGTTTACTCCAATGTCATTCATGCCTTTTTATTCGTACTGGTACACATCACATTACAGTTTTAAAAAATAAGATGATGCCATGTGAAATTTCTGGAATTTTCACTATAATGTAATAGGTAGAGCTGAATTATTGTTTTTTGCATTAATCATAAGTGATTACCTGAAAATACATGTATTCAAAATTTCATTCTATTGCCATGAGGGACTCGCATATCAATAAATTTTTCTTATTATCATTTTATATGTAAACTATTTTCAATATTATTTTTGAAAGGAAAAACATTTATGAATCTAATATGAGAAAAATTACACAAAGTACCATAACTGCATATCTCTGTTAATGCTCTCTCAACATAAATTTAAAATGTTACAAAATAAGACCTTATTTTAAAATACACACAATTACAATAACCAAATAAATTTTAATGAATCAAACATTAATCATGAGCAGAGATAATTTTGATTTACAGTTAAATATGAATGCTTTGTCCAAGAAATATACTTTGAAATATGCAAAAAGCAAAAAATTCAAAATAAATCCTAGAAGTTTACGATTTTGCATATGAGAAATTTAGTGATTTCCAAACTTAATTTTGAGTCTGAGCATCATCTGCAGCATTCACAAAAGCAAATTAACTATAACCAATATGTAGTTCAAATAAAACTTGAATAATATGTTCCAATGGTCAAGAAATGTAGAAAAAGAAATAACTAAGAAAAATTAAATCTCTTTTCCACTGTGTACAACACTCATTTCTTACTTACACCTGAAAACAGGATTAGATATAAATTTAAAATTTCGTAGATATCTCTAGTTCAGTGATTATATATTAAAGAAAATGAAGGAAAAAAATTATCCCCATTTAAAAGTTTTTAAATTAAAAAAAAAATTACATGTCTAGTAAAAAATATTGAAAATACTAATACCTTTTCGTCAGTACATGTAATAAAATGTTTCCAGACATCGCAATGACCAAGAACAGGATGATGACAAATTCGATTCACCCACATCTGAAGCTGTATCATGCGATGCTCTATAAACATATCTTCATATCTTCCTGTATTTAATAAAAGTAAAAATTAAACATACATTTATGAAAATTTCCTGAATAAGTGTTAGTGATAACTGACTTGATATTTTTTTTTAAAAAAATTTACAAATACAGTAGAACTTCGTTTATTGAAACGTTTATTATTCGGAGTGTCAAATATCCGAATCAGTTTTTTTCTTTTGTCAACTACATGTAGTGTGTATAAATACGTTTTCAAACAGTGAAATGCTCAACATTTGTTTTCTGTGAGGCCAAAAATGACGGGAAAACACACGGTGAGGGGCATTTGGGGAATTTCAGTAGTAAGATTTGCTAAACATCTGCGCAGAATATTAGGTCAGTTTGTTTCCAAATGAGGGGGTGTATACATGCTCTTTTGTTGAGTTTTGTTGATGTAGAAACCTGGATGGAATGCAATGCAGAAGACTGTGGATTTCAAATGCTAAATAATGACAAGATAGTGACTTCCGTGCAAGAATCCGACCCTGGCGACGATGAAGTGGATGAAGACGAGGACAACAACAATGAAAGTAGCAAGTGTCCATCCAATTCTGACGCGTTTCTGTGTTAGAGACAGCTATGGAGTGGTACGAACAACAATCAGAGTGCTGTCCTACTCAACTACTGCTGCTGAAGAGAATCAGATACCTTGCAGCGGAAAATGTACAATGGTGCAGCGAAAAATAAGTGATTATTTTCCATAATGAAGGTAAAATTGCGACATTTTGCACCTATTTTGCTTTTTCTTCAAGCACGTTTCCCGCATGTGATGATTTTCAATATTTGTATAGTGTCCAGTATTATATACTGCATCGATCGCATTCGGTTTTCGTTTATCCGAACAATCGCGTATCCGAACGGTCCCGATTCAGATAAACGACGTTCTACTGTAAGACATTATTATCGCCTTATAACTCCATGTAGATGTACAGTAGTGAAATTTTAATCCTTTGATTACAATTATTCTTGAAAATAAATTTTTATACATTACCATTCAAAAACTGTTAACATATTTAATTTATGATTAAAGTTAGCAAAATGTCTAACAAATAACTGACAGGAGAATTGTTTTGGTAAAAAAACATAGTAGCCACATTACGAAAGATTTCAATGACAATTTGTGCTGGTGTATGTCTTACAATACAAAAAAAATCTTTGATACTAGTCAAGTGTTATAAATAAGTAAACAGTTATTTTCTACACAAATGTAAAATTCTCATAAATTTGAGCAGATATATTTCAGGAGTTCAAAGCAGCTGCAAGTACTTCTAAAGAAGTCCTCTTTTAAATCTGATAACATATAAATAATCAAGCTAAGTAATGAATCCGTAAGTCAGAGCTGGTTGTGAGCTTACTTCAGAGAAATAATGAAATATGAGAAATTTAATTTAAGATTGATTTCCAAATATGTAAATCAATTTAATTAAATGCTTTATCCCAAGAAAAATCACATTTCGGTTACTATAATTTGATCAAATTCAATTTAAAGTGTGGTTTAAGCAGTGCTTCCCCCTCCTTTTCTATTTTTTGGTTAATGAATAAATGATTTCCAATCATGATTAACATACACACAGGAAAAGGTAAAAACTTAGCTTTCTTTATCTGAAATATTTCAGAAAAAATGTGATATAAGAAGAAACAAGTATTTAAATATATATATAATGTTAAGAGTTGGCATACTTTTGCAGTATTCAAGCGTTAAGAGAATAAATTTTATTAAATATTTGATACAACACAAAAGACAAAGTTGCAAAACATAAAAAATTTAAAGTATTAAATAAGCAAGCAAAATCATTGAATTTACTTAAAATTCAAAATAACATTGAGCCTTCAAACAGATAGTAAATAAAAATACACAAAATAATGTTATGTATACACATTATCTCAAGCTAACCCTTTTCAGTTACATAATATATAACAATAGATATAAAACTCGAAATTGGATCCTCAGAAAAAAATCTTGCCTTAATCAACCTTAAATACAGAACACTGATATAAACTTACTATTTTAAATTGATGAAATCATATGTAGAATGGCTTTTGAACAATACAGTTAAATACTTTAAAAAAAAAAGAAGTAGTAAGTAGGGTTTTTATAAAATACCTGAAAACTGCTTCCCAGGAAGAGGAGGAATTGGAATAAGAGCATATTTAGTTTCTAACCTTTCATGAAGCCAATCAAAATGCTTAAAACGTCGGCTAACCTCAATGTTGGAAAACTGCAAGAGTAAAGTACAAAAATTTTAGTATGCAAGATGAACACTACCTGCATTTACTAAGAAAGAGAGTGAACAGTTAATTAAGATTATAGAAAAATCTTTCCTTAAAACTAATGGAAAATGTTGTAATTACAAGTAACAATTTATAAATAATAAATTAATGTTTTCTTATCAAATAATAGAAGATATTTCCACTTATAATAAAAAAGCTAATAGGAAGACAAAATAAAAATGGTTGAATCCTAGTAAGTCAAAATACAATTTTGATCCAAAACAGAGTTAAACTATTTTGATAATACCTACCTTCCCATCTTGACACTTAGTAAGCTAACATGAAAATATCTAAAAATCAAATGTATTTATAAATACATATGCATAAATGAATGAAAATTAAATCATCTAAGCAATCAACAAGTAAGGTAAAAATTGTAATGCATTAAAATACCATTATATTGAAATAAAGAGTACAAGTATTTAAATTAAAGATATAAAAATAACAGCAAAGGTAAAATAAAGATGAAAATGCTGTAGAGAATTCAAAATTCAAAAAATTATAATTTAAATACTATGAAAGATGAATCAGAAAAGAATTTCTCCAACTAGGTGAAGTGCTTAGACATAAAATATTCCAAAACCAATGCATCACTAAGAGCTAAACAATACAAATAATGCAATTTATAAATATAATCACTTGTAATATCCCATTTACGCAAAGAAAATAAGTATAACTAAATTTTAAGCAGTAAAATAAAATATAATTTTTCATGAATTATAGTATTATTCAAATAATTTTAAGCAATTACTAACTGGAATAAATTCAGAAAATATATATTGTTAAAAAAATTTTTATTTTATACATATATAGAAAAGTAGTTTTTCAAATACAGGTATTAAAATCTATTGATTTACAAAGAAACTAATATCTTATAAAGTGAAAATCTGTGTTGTAATTTTTATTAGTTTCTGGAAATGTAATCTGTGAAAAAAATTCATATGTTTTACAACTTAATCATTGATAAACAGATTTTGTAACAGAGCTTCTCCTCAAATGGTTCAGTAAAAAATATATTTTGCGAAAGTATTCAAACATATTTGCAAAATAAGGTTCACTGTGCTTCAAAGTAATCACCATCTAATGTTATGCACATTTGGCAACATATGTAAAAGACACTACAACCATGTCGGAAGGCATTTTATGGTATGTACTTCAATTCGGCGATCATGTTTTATAAAATCTCCTCAATCATTGGAAATCTTTGTCCATCCCAAAACTGTTAATACCACTCATACACACACTTCAAAGATACAGTGTCTTGTCCACACATTACTAAAAGTACTTGAAGACAACATTTTGTTTACTTTCCCAGGCTTAAACTAAACAAAAAAAAAGCATGTTGACAAGTTGATCTGTGCTGTTTTTACAAATCCTTTCAATTTATGTGTAGCAAAACAAAATGTCCAAATGAAACACTACACATATAAACTGTTACCAACATGCAAAGGTTATTCACCAAACTTTTTGAACAGATGTTATATACTAGATACATACATACAGAATTTCAGTTAATTTAATCTGAAACATTCACTTACTGATGGAGTGATTTGATAAGCTATGTAACTTTTTAGTCCTCTCAATTTGCTTTCCTTTTTTGGTTTAGAAACTGTGCAACTATATGGTTCACCAGATGTTATCCATCTTACTTCTCCTTCATCTTCCTGAAATTAATTGAATACATTTACAAAATCACATAACATTACATTAGTTTTATACTTGAAAAGATAGACCTTAATATCACACCTTTAATATATCATTTGTCTTTAGCATTTCTTAAGCCCAAAAACTAAAAAAGTATCAAAATAATACTGTTATAAATAATTTATAATATTAGAATTGTCAACTGGTGCAAAAGGACAGTCATAAAAAAAACTTAATAAATGCAGCCATTCTTATCACAGATGAGTCATATTAATATTAATGTAAATACCTAAAAAGGGGTTTAAATTTATATATTAATGAATCAATTATAGCACAGTTCATAGCCGGGGAATGTGCGCCCTCCATGAGTGATATGTGCAGCCTTCATATAGAAGCTATATTTATCTCTCTCTCTCTCTCTCTATATATATATATATATATAGTATTAATATTGATATTCATTAATTTATATAACAACAATTTGAAAAATTAAAGAATTAAATAAAGAAAGGTATAAATGTAAGATTCAATGGATGTTGACAGTCACAACCAATTGTATATTTCAAAAGATAAAATACCACTTAGTGTAATACAGTAACACGACCGGAGTTATAATCGGATCTCTACAAAAGGGGGGAAAAACTACTTTTTGATATTAGTGCTCTTAGAAAGACGATTGTGAGATGTTTCTCAAACTTGTACCATGCTTTAGTCATACAGTTGTTACACTTACTTTGTGGTTGTACTAGAAAAAAAAATATTATTGTATTTCTAGCAAGCATATTCTTTCAAGTTATTTTTACAAATAATGTCAAATTGCAAGGAAATAAAACAAAACATTTTGTACAGAATAGGGTTTGATACAATAAAACATTTTGTACAGAATAGGGTTTGATACAATAAAACATTTTGTACAGAATAGGGTTTGATATTTTTTTTTCGTCCACTTCACAGAGAGAGAGAAAATGGTGTGTTTGTTGAGCTATAAGGTTTAATATTTTTAAAAAATTCACGAAAATAAACACTTTTGACACATAAAGAAAATAAATTCTTCAGTTTAGAAGGCAAATCTCGATCAGTTGCACTTCAAAAAATCAAAAACATCAACAAGTATTTTAATTTTTTTTGCTTGCATATATATAAAGTGAGTTTTTCTAAAGCTGCCTAATTAAAAATTAACATGCCTTCTAATGGTAAAAAGGCCCCCTACCTCTGGTAGTTATTTAAATTCTATGTAGGAATTTACACATTATAGAACCTGATGATTCAATTGAATTAGGTCAGGAGTAGTTAGTCTAAAATAGCCTATATTTATATTTTATATAAGAATATAATAATTAATTCTCGACATTAAAAAAAAACATTTTGGAGTTAAATTAAAAGTAATTTTAAGGTGAGAAAACCAATATACAAAAACTGACAAATATTGAGAAAAAAATGCTTAAAAATTAATTAAAAAGATTAATTTTTATCAACCCATAGACATCAGAATTGAAATGCCTTTCCAGCCATAAGCAAGAATGCTTATTTTTCTTAGCTGTAATCAGAGTGCAAAAGTTGTTAAAGGTGCCCCATTTTTCTTTTCTTGAATGATTGCATAGTAACAAATTGTTTCACTAATAATTTATATTAATAAAAAAAACTTTTTGTTTACTTCTATTGTTCACATTTAATTTTAAAATCATTAAACTACAATTTAACAATTTTTTCTAATAAATAGGTTTGAAAGTAAAATGATCTTATAATTATTTTATTTTAATACTTAATTTTTATTAAAGCAAGTTTAAGATATCAAACTAAATACAAAATACTTAACAGAAAAATTACACCTTTATTTTTTATTGTGAATATTCATATTCTATTTTTACAATGCATTATAACATATAAATATTTATTTGATAAAAATTAGATAATTTTTTCAGAAAAAAATACTGCAGTATATTTTGAGAAAAAGAACGTGAAATCATAATAAAAAATCAATTCTGCCTTTATATCATCTTTCATACTTTAAATATAAATTTAAAAACATTATAAAAGTAACTGTATATAAATATGAGATGTTTAAACAAGTCGATAAATAAAAGATGCAAAAAGTTAATATATTAACAGCATATATTGAGCATTCATTGACTTATACACTAATTTAATGAATAGGGTGAATTTATATTCCAAATGTTATTACTTAATAAAAACATGTATATAACTTAAAATGTTCACAACACTATAATTAATTATATTTTCCTAAGCAGTATTACTTGGCAAGCAGATTATTAAGAAATAAAAAAGTGTGTGTGTGTACTTATGTATGCATGTAAAAAGTTATACTTCTTTAGCATAACAAGATAAAAATCTTTCTAAAAATTTTATCTTTCGCATTATCCTACATTTGTAATAAAAACGACACTAATAATAGAAAAAAAGGTATTTAGTGCATTGAAAGTTTTATTATAATGCATTATCTAGTTGAATAAAGTTTATTTAAATATCATAATAAAATTATTTCTACATAATTAAAAAAATGGACAACTAAAAGTTTTGCAAAATAAAGTTATAATATATAAATAAAATTTACAGTTTTAATGAATAAGATGCACTTTAGATGCTTGTAAATATACAAATTTCATAGAGAACGTGAATCCATTTTTTGCATACATATTTACGTTTCTTTTCAATTTTTTTATTGTGACTCGTGGAACACCCAGGTTCCGTGGAACACAGTTTGAATTGAGATACCCTACGAACTACAAGGCATTTGGGGGAACCTCATTCCATTATTAGAAAAATATATCCTGAAACAATATTTAAATTTAATCAACTTGTTATAAGTACTTTATCAGATTGTAAAATTATTGTATTTTTTTATGTAAATAAAAATCTTTCTAAAAATCTTGAGCAGGGCAAGCTGGGCCAAGGACGAAAGGCGGCCACGAGCAGAATTGAACAAAACCAACCTTAAGTCAATCGGACCAGCCAAACCAGAGATAATCATGATTTAAATAAATTTAAACACCACCGCATAGGGACAATAGAACCAATAACATGGGTTCATCGACAGACTGTATCTGGAGATTAAGAGAACCGAATGTGACACCTGAGACCTCATATTGAATGTCTCGGCCGGAAGAATCGTTCGCAAGAAAATTAAGACATCCGCCTGAAAAGCCCCCAAGTTATGGTAATTTTAAAAAAATTTTAAACAAATAAAATAGAAGCAAGGCACCACCAACTCGGAACTCGGCCTGGTTGTGGGGAAACACAAAAGGAATCCATTCGAATCAGTCCGGAGTCTGTAGTTGCCAATGGGGCGGCGCTAGCTTTGGAAAGGAAAACGAAACTAACTCCCCCTGGGAGGTGGAAGTAACTGTGAGGTAAATGGTCACATCCCAACAATACTCAGCTTGGGGAAAATTGATCGATAGATATGATAAAAAGATGCAAATTGTTTATGCTTTAAATAAAACATTTTTAGATCAAAGGGGTATTTATCAAGTAAATATGGCAAATTTAAGAAATTTAGTGGATACTAGTGACAAAGTGTTAAGAGGATTAAAGGCGTAGGGAACTGAAGCAACGAACAGAGACCCTTGGTTAATTTAAATATTAATTCAAAAATTAGATGCAGAAACGAAAAGACTCTGGACATTTAAAACCGCCGAGAAGGATTTTTCTATTTTAAAGGAATTTTTAAGAATTTTTAAATGTCAGATGTTCATCTCTGGAATTAATGACTTGTAATGAACTCTGAAACTAAAGTACCTACTAAGTCTAATTTTATTGATAGTGAAAATAATCCAAGAAGTAAATCTGATAAGAATTGTTTGAAATGTTCAGGTGTACACAACTTATTTAGATGCATGAAATTTTTTAAAAAGTGGATTTAATTGCTCGGAAGAACTTTGTAAAGCGAAATTATCTTTGTTTCTTGTGTTTAAATAGTCACAAGCTTAAGACTGTCCTAATAATTATTTAAAATAGAGAAATGTCAAGGTAAACATAACTCTTTTACATAAAGATTCTAATCATAATAGTGCATTTTTGTTAAATGTCAATGCTAATTGTAAACAAGATGCTGATAATACCCTTAAAGAAAATATCGGTCAACAAGAAGTGTCTAATTCAGAATTAGAGGTAGCAAATATGACGCTTAACTCGAGTACTTTGGTAAATAATGCAAAATGCGTATCGTTTTAACCTGCAACAAAAGTTTTCCTATATAATAGCAAAGGTGGTTCATTTTTAATTTGGAGCGTTACTGGATAGTGGATCCGAATCTAGTTTCATTAGTGAAAATGCTATTAACATTTTGGGATTAAAGAAATGTAATGATAGGTTATCTCTTAACAGAATTCAAGCAGGAAGCACATGTGGTTCGGTGGGTTTAAAGATCGGGTCAAGATTCTGTGAAAATCGGTTAACAATTAAAGCATATATATTAAATAAAGTTACGTCTCAAATTCCCCTTGAAAGGGTTAATATAAAGTTATTGGATTATTTGAAGGGTATTCCTTTAGTGGACAAAGATTTTTCAAGACTATTGGAATGTGATGCTGTTTTAGATTCTGACTGTTTCTTTTCTATTTTGCGAAATGACAGAATCACTGGGTCTAAAGACAACCTAAGTCTCTGGACAACCTATCGCTCAAAGCACTATTTTTGGCTGGATTGTAGCAGGTAAAATTCAAGGAAATTACAAATCTCATTTTATGCAATCGCGCATCTTATTAGAGTTGAAAATGAGTACAATATCGATTCTATATTACAGCAGTTTTGGCAAACAGAAGAATTGCCTCTTAAAAAGCTTTCATTATCAGAGGAGGAAGAATTTTGTGAAAACCACTTTAAAACAATTTATAAAATTGTTAATGAAGGTAGATTTGTGGTTAAGTTACCTATTTATAGAGACTAATCAATTGAGAAATACAAGATGGATGGCTGTTTCCAGGTTATTGGTAATGAAAAATAAATTTAAATCCGATGCAGAATTTGAATGGAAATATAAGAGTTTTATAGAAGAATATGAAAAATTGGTCAAATCATATGTTGTCTAATAAAGAACTAGATGCAAAAATATCTTATTTTCTTCCTTACCAAGCTGTGCGAATAAAGGATAGCATTACAACTAAACTTAGGGTTGTATTTGATGCATCATGCAAGCCTCCTAACTCTAATTCAGTAAACTCTGCTTTAGGAGTTGGTCAAATTTTGCAACCAGATATTTTTACCCTTCTTGTAAGATTTAGATTAAATTAAATTACTTTTATGGCTGTGAATTTAGAATTAGTAAGTGATTATATGTCCAAAACTTTTATTGATGCATTAAAAAAGTTTTGCTCATGAAGGAGCACTCCTAAGCATATACATTCAGACAACGGCACTAATTGTATAGGGGCTTAAAGTAAACTAAGAGAACTATTTAAACATTTGTCTAAAATTACAAGTGAGGAAAAGGTATGCTATTTTCTTTCTCAACAGGAAATTGAATGGCATACTATACCACCTTTGAGTCCACATTTTGAAGGACTTTGGGAGGCTAGTGTTAAATCAGTAAAGTTCCATCTAAAGAGAGTCGTGGGTAGTACAAACTTTACTTTTGAAGAATTATATATACACTGCTAACTCAAATAGAGGCAGTATTGAATTCGAGACCTTTAGTTAGACTGGCGGATAATGATATAGACAGTTTAAATGTTCTAACTCCATCTCATTTTTTAGTGGGGGAAGAAATTAAAAGTCTGCCTGAAACAGTAAAAGAATCTAAACTGGCATTAAAGGGACTTTGGGATATAGTTCAGAAATTAAAATTAAATTTTTTGGGGATATTTTTGATTACTTAAATTCTATGCAAGGGAGAACCAAATGGAAAAGTGGCACATCGAATATTAAAATAGGAGATGTTAAGATAATCTTCCTCCATCTGTGTGGCCTCTTGGAAAGGTCGTATCTACCCATCCAGGTAAGGATGGAAAAGTTCGGGTTGTCACATTAAAAACTACAAATGACTGTATCAAAGACCTATTTAAAATTATCTATATTACCTGTGCCTCAAGAATAAATTCTTGATGGGTGGGAGTTATGTTGGAATTTGCATATTGTTATTTATTTTGTAATCTTTGAATGTCTAATTGGTATGGTAACGGTAAAACCAGATTGCTCTCACTATTTATACTGGTGCATCTAGCACCATAGCTTGTAGTGAATGAATTGTGGAATATTAAAATTATGAACTGCGGAAGACTTGTTGTTCTTTTAGTCATGGTACACAATCAAGTCCATACAATATTGAAAATGATTACATAATAAAAGAACTAAATTACACAAGTATATTTGAAAGAAAATTTATAAACACATACCGTTATTTCAACATAATCTTCTGCAGATACACTAACACTTGTTTCTCCTAAAATAAACATTTCTCCTCCAGATTTCACAAAGGCAGAAAATCTAAAGAAAAATATCAATAGTTGGAAAAAAAATCAGAAGCAAAAAAACATAAAAATTATAAGTTGCAGCAAACATAACTAAAAATGGTCGAATTGCTAGACTACTAAGTATTTATTTGTAATATGAGATTAAAAATCACAGTGTTGGTAAAAGTATCATCCCAAAGAGTAATAGGTATAATTATATAGTATATCTAAGATCAAAATTCATTTTGGGATCATTTTTCTCCCAGTGTAAAATAAGTAAAAATTTTATGAATAATTCAAAGACGGACATTTTATATCTAAGAATCAAAAACGATAAATTACATCAAAAATTGGGGAGGGAAATCATGGTGTGACAAAGCATGGAATAAAATCTCATCAAGAATATTTTTTTTAAAAATTGATCAAAAATAAAAACTGCAATGAAAGATAAGTTTTAAGGCATGTACTTAAGATTATACTTTCATAATGTTACGAATTTTGTGTAAAATAGTGTAAATAATTTGTATTTGGATGTGCATTGGATAATGCATTTATATTGCTCTATGTTATATTTATTTTATATAAAAATTGTAATATTTGCAAGCAACGCCGTCCCTTACGTTACAATGGCGATTCAATGGGAACTTAGCGAAATCTTGGCATAGAGCCAAAGTAGGCATCGTTTTTGGCGACCAATTTGGCGAGTTTGTGACTATGAATTCTTCTGGAAATTAGTGGAGAAATCATGATTTAAATCATTAGTTCATGATCTATGATGCAAACGGATCTTTCTACAACAATCTGTGAGGCCTATAAATACGAAGACAGTCGCCGAAACAGTAGTAGTACGGTTATGACCAGTGATTAGTTAGTCTTTTGTTTTGACAAGTGATGAGTTAGTATTGTTTTGACTAGCGATTAGAAGTCTTGGCTTGACAGTGAAGAGTTGATTAGCGATTAGCTCGGCAGTTGTTGAGTAGGACGAGTGGTACTTGTGAATAATCTAGCCTACTTGTATTTTAGACACTGATATTGCCTGAGCGCTGTAGAAGGTGTGAAGGTATGATATTTATTCTGCGAATTTTGCTGCTGAATCCTGTATTCCAAGGAACGGTTTTCCGACAATAAATTTTCATCACTCTTAAAGAACTGTCTTGTTCTTTGCGACTGATTTGCATAAAATCATCGAATCCCGATCAATACAACAATAACAAAGTTTCAAATTACTTCATATGTCCTCTTCAAGAAGGTAAAGCAGTTTCTAGCAGAAAAAATATTTAAACAATTTAAATTTAAAATGAATTACAAAGCTCTCATTTATTGTCAACAAAATGAAATCAATACAATGATAGCAAAAAAATATAAAATTTAAAAATCAGTTAGCAATTTTACTATCTTATGGTAGGAAAAGACTATATTCAAAATTAAAGAAACTTTTTAACTAGACTAAAGAAAATAACATAAGGAAGAAAGATTAATGGCAGAAAAACCTTTAAATGGAATGGAATGAACTTCTAGGCCATTATTTTTAAAGAATGAATTGATAACAAGTAATTATCCAGAGACAGCTGTTTTCCACAAAAGGAAAATTTAGGGAATTGTAGAGCTTTAAAATTTTAAAAAGTACCAAATATTAAACACTGCACAGGAGTTTTTTTCTTCCAAAACTCAGCCCTTTTACAAAAATGTAAAATCCACAAGTCATCATGCTCAAAAGAGATCAAGTACTGATGAATACGATACTGCACAATATATATCTATGATGAAAATCAATTTTCTTTTATTTTAAAAATAGACAAAACTTTCGGGAAAACCTAATTACTACATTTATTTTTAAAGATTTCTTTCTATCGTTTTTAAACTACATGATTAAAAGGAAAATACTATGTTAGCTCATAACAAATCTCCCAGCTATTTTCAGACAAAAAGTTTTAAAATGCTGAAATTTTTAGTTAAGCAAGTTTTTAGAAGTATGAAACATACAGATCTTGTCATTCATATCAGATGCCTTTTATAAATTCATATAGCTCCAAAAAGCCTTACTAGATAAATTGTTATTGGTAGTTCAAATTCCCTTATCTGCAAATAACAAAAAGATTATGCAATATTCACATTACCTCCAGAAAAAAATATAGCCTAAATAAGTTAATCATTAAATGTATTGATACACACAGACAAAACTATCACTTTAATGTCATTTATACGACATTAACACTGCACTTTTCGCACAGGGTGTGTCATATTCACCGTCTAACTTTTTTCAACGCTTCTTCTAAATCTTTTTGGAAAATGGATAGTTTCTCGAGTAGCTGACTTTAAGGTCATATCCTTTGAGGGGCCTTAGCTTGTAGGCGAATTCTATATATATTTTTTTCGATACCGCTTCTTTGGGTATGTCATATCTTGTGCGTGAATCACCGTTACAGTTCTGAATGCATGAGACGTTTTAAATCTTCCTTATGCTATGGCGTATTTTTGTAATTATGATGAAAAAATGTGATATTTAAGTAATTTAATAAATACAGTATTTAGCAGATATAGTATAGAAGTATTTTCGGATGAAGAAATTCTCTTTGCAGTTATGATGAGGAAGAATCAAATGAAGAGTATAACAGCAAATATGATTCCTCCACTGAAATCGATCTATATTTATAAGAGGGAGATACTGTTGAAAATAAATGTTTTATATGTCGAGACACAAAAACATTTAGGAAAAATGTTAATTTAAAGGAGACAACTGGTGCACATTTTATCCACTTTCAGATGAACTTTTGGGAAAAAAAACTATTGCTAGAGCAATAACAGAAAATAAAAAAGAAATTTCAAAATTTTTGAATTTAAAGAAAAGAGAAGTTTACTCCCATATGATTCATTTGAAAAAGATACAGATTTAAAAAAATTAAGTTTCACTGAAAACATCACACTCACTCATGGCAAGATTAAAGAAGTGTAAAAACAATGTACTGAATACCCTTATAAAATAGACAGAAAAACTAAATTTACGTGTAAAAAATGTAATAAACATATTGTATATATTTCCTACTTTTCTTCCTTTTTAACTTTTGTATACAAATTTTACAGTAAAAACAGAATGAAACCCTTGGGTATGAGGAACCATGCGAGAGAACTTTCGGTCACTTTTTTCAAGTGAGTGATGCAGAGTTAAATTTGACACATTTTGAATGCATAATGTTTTAGTAGTACCTTTACCACTAGTATGTATTAATGATAATTACTAGTATGTATTAATGATAATTACAAAATTTTAATATCCTTTAATAAATTTACAAACAATATATACTACTCAAATATTATATTAAATGTGTGCACAAAAACAACAATACATTAAAGAAATAACCAATTTTATAAATGCAACTAAAAAGTACAAAGTATATTTGATGAATAATAAGTTTTACTTCATTCTACACACTTAATAGAGTAATTTTTTTTACAATATACAGGACTTTTGAAATAGGATTTATTTCAGGCATAAAATAAATTAATAACACAAAAATAAAATTATTACATTTCTTTTGAATGCCTTGCATACTTTGAGGGTTAATGTTTTTCGATTAGAAAACATTAATATTTTCTAATTCCATCCAACAAATGAAGTGAAATAGGTATATTATCCATTAATAATATACATTTGAAGAGGTTGCATACTTACCTGTTAAAACTTTTCTTGATACCTAATTTACCACTAGCATCTCCTCTAGCAATGACAGTAAGATCCCCAGTACTGCTACTTTTTTTCTCTATAGAAGGAACTGAAAGAAATCCAGCTGGGGCATCTTTAGAAGTATCACTCGTTTTCTACAAATTGCAGGTAAATTGTATTAGCAAACGATTGTTTAGAGAATGCTTTGAATAGGGAATAAATACCAAGTTATTCTAAGTATATTAAAAAGTTTATACATTTAAATAAATGCAAATCGAAATAGGGACAAATATTATTAAATAAAATTATGAAATGTACTTAATTCGTACTAATGATATATACATATAAAAGAATCAGAATATATATATGTTATATATAAATCATATATATATATATAAACTATATTATCCAGAAATATCCTTAGAAGACAATAGGTCAATAATACTCTAAAAAAAATCATTTACACAGAATATGATTAAAATAATTAAAAAATACTTGAAAAACGAAAGAAAAATTTTGTTTAAATTTCTACTTGTTTATCTGCAATAATATTTTAGGCAAACCTTTGGAACTTATAAGTTGCATAAAAATGGCATTTTTAAACTGGTTAGAAAAATTTGACACAGAGGATATAAAAAAAACTTAATTTTATTACTTTTAAAATAAAAAAAAATTATCACTTAACATGAAGCTCCCTATTCTAACTATCACTTATCATGAAGTTTCTTATTTTAATCAAAATAAAAAGACCATACTAACATGTCTAAGATAAAACTAAGATTTCACACTAAAAAGACAAAAATAAAATGATTTATAAAAATAGAGTCACATGTACTTTTTAAGCAATTATATATTAATTAAATATAAATAAATTCAATAATTATTTTCTTATTAAAAAACAGACCATTTTTTAAGAGCTTCCTTACCATGACATTATTAATAAGTTTCATTACACTTTAAATTCTTTCACAAAAATATGTTCATGATTTTAAAATACCAAGTAACTTTTGAATTTTCTTTATATAATCTATAAATTTTTACTAATACAGAAAATTATTTTTATACAAAGGTTTTATCATGCAAACAATTTTTGTTTTTTATGTGGCACCTAAAAATACATGTGAATATCTTATGATCTATTTTTTTATGTACAGTTTATTTAAAATCATAAGGAAAGTGAATAACCATCCTCCATAATGTGACAATAAAACTATTGTCTTAATAAACCCATGTTCTATTGACACACAGTTTGATTGATTCATTACAAGCACAAACAGAAATTGTGTAATGAGTACCTGGTTTCCACTGCCAGTGTCTTCATCCCAGCTATCTTCCCAATCTTGAGCACCTTCATTTTCTTGCCTACTTAATACTTGAATGTCATCAGCAGAATATTCAGGTGAACGAAATGATTGTCCAGTATTTGCTGATTGAGAATTATCAACAACAAGCTTGAAAGAAATGGTTTGATAAATTAGTTTCATAAAAAAAACAATAATAAAAGCAATTGCTAAGAAATTTTTCTTGAACATTTTGGATACATAATAGTAATAAAATAAATATTTTTTTTATTCATATAAGCAAAATACACATGCAAATTCAAAAAACACTGACAACAATCTCCTAAACCAGAGATGGGCCTCAGGCCCGCCGGATAGAATTTTAATTTGCCGATCGGAGGCAAATTAAAAGAAAAATATATATTAATATATTAACCTATCTCCTTTTCTACTTTAATTTTTTTTCATTCTTCTTTTCAAACTGATCGTCCTTTTTTTCTAAAACTTAATCTTTGCTGAGTAGCTAGCTAAGAATGACTTGTCTCGTTACCTGAGGTCAAATTCCATACCTTCAGTAAATGAAATGACCAGATGTTTAAGCATTATGAAGCTACAAATGAAATGAATTATGAAAAACTGCAATTTGAGTTAAAACACATGCCATTCAAACAGAATTCCATATTTCTACTATGCCTTTCAATGTAAATTATGCAGCAGTGGGATATGATTTGCAGCTTGAATTAATCGAGTTGCAATCTGACAGTCATCTCAAGCACAGTTGTTTCTAAGCATGCCAAAGTTATTGTTTTACAAATCATTATCGAAAGTAAGGTTCCCAAATTTAATATCTCACTCCCAGAATATCAGTGCTATGTTTGCTTCATCTTATACATGTGAACAAGTATTTTCAACTATGAAACTAGAAAGAATTATTTCAGAAGTAGACTGTCAAATGAGCATTTAGCCTCATTCCTTAGAATCAGTACATCTCACTTTGAACCTTAATATAAGGAGCTTTTAAAAATGCAATCGCAATTTCATTCATGTCATTAAAATATTTAAGTTGTCATACTTGTATACTGTTTTTAAAATTTTAGCAAAATTTATCTTGTCTCGCCAAACTTTTTTTTTTACGATTTTTGGCCCGCGACTAAAAAAGTTCGCCCATCCCTGTCCTAAACTATAGTAACTTGTTTTATATATATATAATCCATAAATATATACAAATAGTTATAATCCTATGTATAACCAGTCAAGAGAGTAAGAAAAATTAGACACAGTAGTACAACAGCAAACTTTTGGCCTTAGGAACCAAGATTGCAGGTTTAAACAAAGTTTTTTGACTAGTCAACCTCACCTGAAATTTGCCTATACATTGGGCCATATGGAAAGGAAGAAATATTAACAGAAGTGTACAATTATTACAAATAAAATACATAATACTATTAATATATATCGATAAAATTTAATAGTCTACGTAATTACTAGAATAGAGTTAAAATCGATGCAATAAAACTAGAAAGATAAAACTTACTTCGTGAACACAGGAACAGGTTAATGTTCCTGCCAAATACAAAGGAGCATTAACAGTACCGCATAAAAGTAAAATTAGTAAATTATGATAAAATAATAGTAAATCTATTTATGTATATTAAAAAACCTTAAATACTAATATAAAATTTATCGAAAAATAAAAGGACTTCCTAAACATACACAATGAAACTAAAATAAAAAAAAAATATTACTAAATTATGAAACATGTAGCACTATTTTGGATTAACTGTTTAACTAATTTTTATTAAAAAAAACCACTTAATGCAAATATTATTACAAATTGTCCTTTCACTGACAACTCTTAGAAATATAATTGGAAAAAAAATTAGCAGGATATTCGTGTTCAATACAATGGCTAATAAAGTTATTAAAATATAAAAATATATTAGATTTATCGCTAACTAACACATTATTACGATAAATATAGTTAAAAATAATATTTCTATGTATAGAAATTGATAAATTAGAATTCCAATATGGCACTTGAAGAATGTTAAAAGCATCACTTTTAACATAAATATTACTATGTAGTTTATAATCCTAAATATACAATACATCTAATTAGATTTAAAAGGATTATTATTAATTTTAACTAGGTTTAAGTAATCAGGATAAAAGTTATAATATTGGGGTTAAATTATTATTTTTACCAAAAATAATTAGATCATTATAAATCTAAAAAAATGTAGTCATTATTAATAATATAATTATATACATAAGAATGTAAATATAAATTAGCTAAACTATTGCTTGCAGGGCCACCTTGAGGCAAAGATTTAGTTTGTTTATACAATGAACCCTTAAAATTAATGTAATTTTCTTTTAAGACTAAATCTATGAGAGTTTTAAATTTGTGGAAATTAGTAGTAAGATTATAATTTCTGTGATTTTCTAAAATTATTTTAATAATATCATTGATATCAATGGAATTGAAGAAAAAAGATCTTCAAAATCAAAACTATGAACTGAAAAAAAATATTTTTATTTTTAAAAAAAATCTACAATATCTTTATTATTTTTAAGTATAGCTATATTATTTTGCTTATTGATGAAGTTTTGTATAATATTATGCAGCATTTTACCTGCAGTAGTGATATATGTTTTAAAACCATTTGTTACAGTGCAAAATTTAACAGGATTTTATGGAATTTAGGTGTTAAAAATATATAAGGAAACTTTATCTAAGGAATGCAAATACCCAATTTTCTGTATATAGCAATAATTTGATTACTAATTTCTCTATGTGTCAAGTCTAATCTTTTAAAAAATTCATTGTTCATAAAGTGTTCATTAAGCAAATTATTATAAAAATATTCAGAAATTACAGCATAATTGTCAGGCACTTTGACAATATATATACTAGCTGTTACCCACCCGCTTTGTTGGGTATTTCACGTTTTATAAATATATACTGTTTATATATATATAAAGTATTGATATCTAAGCCCAAGCATTAAGAATTCGATTATATTGAAAAATATAATTATACTTGTAACTCTTGATATAAAAAAGGATAGGACTTCTAATTCGTATTTTCTAAAAATCTCTAAAATTGAAGTATAGAATGATGCTTGCACTTTTGTAACCCTATTAGAAAGTGGATATCTGCAAAAGCAATTTTTGGTGGATCTCCACTCCGAAAAATAAACATACAAGACAAATTTCAAGTCTAAATCTAATAGAGCAAAAACGAAGTTTTTACTATTAATACCCTCCGTAATTCCGTTAAGAGTCGTTTTCCAGTATAACTGTTCTTAGCGGATTTCAATTTAACAAATGGAAAATGCAAACAAAATTCCATTATTATAGTCTTTGTAGTTCGAAAAAAGGAGTTGTTTTTTTTGTTGTTGTTGTTAATACGCCCAGTAACCCCCTGCTCCCCCAGGAATTGATTTCCGTGAAATACATTCTTAGTAGATCCATTTTTAACAAAAGAAGCATGATTTACAAATTTCAAGTACATGGATCTAATTATTCAAAAACAGTAATTTTTCTCTATAACTCTCCTTGACCCCTCGCAAACCTCCTTAGGCTCGATTTTCATTTTACTCTTTGTTAGAAAAACTCTGTTTCATGGAAGGAACATGCCTACCAATTTTCAAGTAGGTAGATATAACAGTTTAAAAATGGAAATATTTATCTATAACGCCCCTTAATCACCCGAAATGAAACTTGTGGTTTGATTTTCGCGAAGCCCATTTTGTAGCGGTTTTCAACAATACCAAAAGAATATGCTTACTAAATTTCAAGACTGTGCGTCTCATAGTTTAAAAATCGGAATTTATAACGCCCCTTAGCCCCCCCCCGCAGCACCCCTTGGGGTTAATTTTCCCCAAACTCATTTTGTAGCGGATTTTACTCCATGAAAAAAACATGCCTACGAATTTTCAAGCAGGTAGGTCTAGTAGTTTAAAAATGGAAAAAAAATATCCATTACCCTTTTAATCCCGCGCAACGCCAATTGGGGGGCTATTTTCACAAAACCCATTTTGCAGCTGATCTCTACTCTATGAAAGGAATCTACTTATCAAATTTAAAGACTGTGCGTCTAATGGTTTAAAAATGGAAATAATTATCTAAAACGCCCCCTAAGCCCCCACAACACCTTTTTTTTTTTTTTTTAACATTTATAAACCCCGTGCACCACCGAACGTATAACACGGGGGTAAACAACACAGACAGAAGAAAGGATTACAACACAAACATCCATGCCTTCTCCGGGATTCGAACCCAGTCCCTGCGGCACCGCAGTCAGCTTCACTGACCACTATACCGGATGGGCGGCACAAGGCCATTTGGGGGTCGATTTTCACCAAAATTATTTTGTAGTGGATCTCTACTTTATGAAAGGAATCTGCTTACCAAATTTCAAGATTGTACGTCGAGTAGTTTAAAAATGGAAATAATTATGTATAACGCCCCTTAAGCACCGCAACGCCACTTCGGGGTCCATTTTTACGAAACCCATTTTGTAGTGTATCTCTACCCTATGACAAGAATCTACAGACCAAATTTCAAGAGTGTGCGTCTAATAGTTTAAAAATCGGAATAATTATTTATATCTCCCCTTAACCCCCCGCAACACCCTTTGGGGGTCAATTTTCCCAAAACCCATTTTGTAGTGGATATTTACTCCATGAAAGAAACATGCCTACCACTTTTCAAGTAGGGGTAGATATATTAGTTTAAAACGGAAATATTTATCTATTACGCCCCTTAATCCACCGCAACGACACTTGGGGGAGGGGCTATTTTCACAAACCCCATCTTGTAGCTGATCTCTACTTTATGAAAGGAATCTATTTATCAAATTTAAAGACTGTGGGTCTAATAGTTTAAAAATGGAAATAATTATCTAAAACACCCCCTAAGCCCCCGCAACGCCACTTGAGGGTCGATTTTTACCAAACTCATTTTGTAGCGGATCTCTACTCTATGAAGGGAATCTACTTACCCAATTTCAAGATTGTGCGTAGAGTAGTTTAAAAATGGAAACAATTATTTATAACGCCCCTTGAGGTTCGAATTTCGCAAACTCCGTTTTAAGCTGATCTCTACTCCATGAAAGGAACAGTCTACCAAATTTCAAGTGTGCAGGTTGAAAAGTTCCGGAGATATCGTGATTAGTCAGTCAGTCACTTTTCTCCTTTATATATAGAAATGTACACTGGTGTCCAAAAGTTAAGCATAATTGATAATTATGTGAATAAAGAAGGAACTGTAAATCAGATCGCGGGAAACGTGATATGCGAGTGTAAAATGGTTATAAAATAAGGAAGCAAATCAAAAGTATGATAATTAATTTTACTATCCAAAGTAGCAGTTTCAAAGAAAACTGAGCATAGCAAGGATTCACACTTTAAAGAAAAAATGAAAGAAAACATTAAATATACTGATGCTACAGTTTAATAAAGCGTGTGGTTACCTCTGACAGCCAGGCACGCTGCACAACGATTTACCATACTTGCTATGAGATGATGAATGAGTTGTGGGCTCAAACGGTTCCAAGCTTCTTGGAGAGCTCTCTTCAGTTCTGTAATGGAGCTTGGTGGGTGAGAAAGGGCTGCAAATTCCCTCCCGAGCATATCCCATACATGCTCGATAGGATTCAAATCAGGGGAGTTCGCAGGCCACGACATGCGCTGGATGTTTTCCGTTTCAAGGAAGTCATCAATCAGCACCGCTCGGTGACATGGCGCATTTCCATCCATGAATATGAAGTCAGGACCGACAGCACCTCAAAACAACCGAACATAAGGCTCAAGAACGTCTCTGTATGTTTGAGCAGTCACAGACCCCGTGTCAAAAAAATGGAGGTCTGTGCGGCCTTCCATCATGATGCCTGCCCATACCATTACTCCCCTTGATGGAAAATGATGTCTTTCCGTTATGTTTCTTGGTTCAAAACGTGTTCCATGTTCTCTCCATATCGTTACCCGCCGAGAATCACTACCCAGACTAAACCGGGACTCGTCACTGAACATCACATTGGCCCACTCTCCCACACTCCAATGTTGATGTTTCAAACTCCAGTTCAAACGAGCGCGTTTATGCGCAGACGTGAGGGGAATGCAAACTGCTGGTCTTCTGGCATATAGGCCCGCATGATTGAGTCTCCTGTAAACAGTTTGTCTCGAAATTCGTATTCCTGTGGCGACTGTGAGCACCGAACCCAGAACTCTGGCAGTACTTCCCCTCTGACGTCGCGCACTTATTACCAGATATCGGCCTTGGTGAGGGGTTGTGACTCTTGGTCGACCTGTTACTGGTTGTCGGGTAACATCTCCCGTTCTTTGAAACCTCTGCCACAGTCTTGAGATCACAAACTGGTCCACATTCAGAATTCGAGACACTTCGGTTTGTGATCGTGAGGATTCCAGCATTCCAACGATTCTTCCTTTCGTAAACATGTCCAATTGGCGTCTTTGTGCCATCATTCACCTTGTTTGATGGTTAACAACGTTCCTTCGCACAGCAGTTGCACGAAACTTGTCTGAACTGCCTATGCTGCGTGAATCGGTTTCTCCGCGTTCGGACATGCACCGGTGTTTCGCGCAGGAGTAGTCGACTGAAAAGTTTTGCATAAACCCAATGTTTCTTCTTCACCCAATTAATATCCGCAAGAAATTTGAAATAATTTTACGAATATGTACTCCATGTTTTTCGTATTTTACGATTTATGCTTAACTTTTGGACACCAGTGTATATACAGACACACGGTCGAACCTTCATATTATGAGCCTCTATATTGCGAAATTTCTATATAGCAAACTTTTTTCTGGAACCAAGAACATTTCACGATTTTCTTCGCAAGATAACCTCCCAATAGCGAAGTGCATTTTCTATATGACAAACTTTTTCTTTTATATACAATTTTTTTTCTGCCTGTTTTTAAAGTATTTTTAGACATATCAAGTTATTCTCTCTCTTAACACGTTTTAGTAATTATAAAATAATATATGTTTAAAATTACTTGTGTACTTAAATTAGAAAATATCCTTAAAATTCATTAATTTTAATACAGAATTATTTTCTTAATGTTGAAAATACAGTATATTCCTCAATATTCTTTTTTATTGCTTCCCCTGCAGTTTTTCTTCTTTGGATGGGTAAGATATATATAAAATAGATATTAATTTACAAAAAGGTGTGAATAATCACTTTTTTCAATACATAGTGTTTATGAATTTAAAATTTGTTTTATGTGGTTTATAAAGTATATTGAAAGGTGAACCTCTATATAACGAACTTTTTTTCGTTATTTAGCGACTTCGTTAAATTGAGGTTCGCAACTGTGTATTATATATATATATAATTAAATTCATTAAAGATTACTACTGTTTATATAAATTATATGATTATCTACTTTTGAGATATTTAAGGCTACATTCAGCTTTTGAAGTTACAAAAAAAAGCATACTTTTATCAATGTTTCATTAATTTTTTTTAAAAAACTGGTAAAGTAATTTAGTATTTTTCAACATATAAAGTGGGGAGGGGAGCATCTTCAATGACTTTCTCAATTCTTTTTATAAATGAAAAAAATTGGTATTATTTTTAATGGTTTATAGGAAAATAAATTATGATATCAACAGATTAATTAAATCAAAAAAAAATAATTTTTACTAAACATTTTTACTTTTAAGTTTACCAAAAGATTTCAAATTTCATAAAACTTTGTTTCTATATTATGTTTTCAAAAAAAAAAAAAAAAAAGATCCACTAATGCTAAATAAATGTACAAAGCATTTGACAACATGAAATCCTTTTGAAAATGTTTAAACCAATAGATCCCCCTTAAATTCTAAAAAATTCCAAAATAATTTTAAACTAACTTTTAAAAATGTAATTAAATGCAACTACAGAAAAGTGAATTTTAACATACTCATATATTTACTTACTTGGAGCTCTCTGTCTTAAAACATCCTTAAAATAAACTTTATGCAATTCTCTCCAATATATATATAGTTCAGAAAACATTTGTAAAAAAGTTACAATTCCTAATTTTTTGTTTTAAGAGGTTGTACACTAAATTACGGCGGTTAGCTATTGATCCATTGATCACATTGTTTTTGAAATTGGGAAAATATTAAAGAAGTTTATTTTAAATTAATTGTATTAATTAAAAAAATTTATTGAAATAAAAATTTAAAATTTTAGAGATTTACTGTAATAAAAAATAATGGATCCCCTAACAATTTTCATGTCAAAAATATATGAAATCAATTTGATACAAAATATGTAAAATTAATGTGCAATTCACTATAGAGTAATACATTAATTCCCTGTTCTTTTGAATGATTTTTGAAAGAAAAAATTAAATTTATTTGAAACTTCACAGGAGAAATTAATACCTTCATTTGCAGTTTTTTTTTTTAGGAATTCAGATCATCAAAATTTTGTTCTTGTTTTATTAAACACAATAGTGATGTGAAATAAGAAAAATTACAAATATATTGAATTTTTAAAATTTATTTCCTATTTCCTTTTCAAAATTCATTCAAAGTTAGATGAAATCATTTGCTTAATTTTTAATTTCACTTTCCCTACTGATCAATTAATGAATATAAAAATCTTTTAACTAATATCATGTAATTAATAAAACAATTTAAAACAAATTTATCTTATGTTTCACTTCCCTTTTAAAAGCAATTTTTAAATTGTGATGTAAATGTAACATGAATAATCAACAAAGATCTATTATTGGAAGAACTTTTTCATAAAATGAACATCAAAAACAAAAAGAATATAATTTTAGATAAACCTAATACTTAAATTCAAAATCAAATATATATATATATTTTATAGTTTAAATTGAAAAAAAAAAACTGAAATAAATGCACAGAATACGTGAAATACCCATTAATTACTAATTAACCATAATGCAACTGTTGCTGAGCTAGAATAAATAGTTTTGCAGATGAACATTGTTTTAATTAAAAAAAATTTTATTCAAATAAACTATATTTAAACACATTTATCCTTTTTTAAAATTTATTATGTTAAAATATTTTTTTTTTAAAAATTAAAGATAAAAAAAAAATATTTGTAGGAATTTTTTAATGTATCATAATTTAGACATAAAAAAATATACAACAATTAAAATTAATTGACTTAACAATTGTTTTCCAAGTATATATAACAACAGTGAAAAATAAACTAATGTATGATCTCTTCATGGTTTTATGTGAATATTTTAGAAATAAATGATCAAAATGAAATGAAATTAAGAACATGTGTTAGTTAAATCATTATTTAATTCAGCAAAAAAAAGCATCTGTAATGTAAAAATTCATTCTCAGAAGCTACACAGTTAATTTCAATTCATTAATCTTATATTTTTCCTTTCACACATTAATATTAATTTTATCTAGTGCAATGAAAATTGGAAAGTTACCACAGGATTCCGTTTTTTCACAACTGTACATTATGTCAGAAATCACAAATTTAGCTTATTTTCAGAATTAATGAAAGCTCAATGAAAACACCAAAAACAAAACAAAAACTCAAAACCTCTAACATGCGATTTTTAAAGAAAATTAATTCTGAAACAAATGTGATTACTAAAAACTGCAAATTTGTTAACCTTTGATATAAAATTATTTTTAAAAAATACTTCATACAATAATTTATATTAAAAACAGCAGTGCTATAGTATGAAAAAATACTTCTGGGATTATTGAAATACAAATAAAAGAATAAAGCAAATTATTTGTTGGATAAAATCAGTAAAATCATATCCATGATTTAAAAAATGCAACAAATAAACCTTTCAACATACTTCAACATATGAAGATGGAAATAATCCATGATCCCCATTACTGTTTCGTCCTTCCCACCAGCCTCCTCCTATGTCCTGTACATTGAACATCAAATTAGAGAAAGCATTTATATCATTAAAACAAACAAGCTACAAAATTAGAAATATAACCCTATGGTTTTTATGTCTTTAAAGATAAGGTTCCTAGAACAACTTCAGTGGCATATAAATATTTCTACAAAATTTATACTTGTAGTACTTTCTTCTTATGAGAAAAATTTTAAGTTTACATATTTTTTAAATATGTAAATCCTCAATTAATATAAAAACACACTAATTTATAACATACTTAAACATTTGATAAAATAAACATTGCTAAAATTGAAAACCTATTGATGATTCTTATTAAACTTAAATATGGCATACCTGATTAGTGATAGTTACTAATTCACCTGTCCAAATACTCAACTCTCCTGACTCGGGTTGAGCTTCAAAATCATACAAAACTTTAGCCTAAAAAATAAAACAAACATTAATAAAAAATACAGTAAACTGAAAAAATACATATCAAACATTTTAAATAAAATTAAAAATCTGTTGTTGTTTCTAATGCCACCTGTCTGAAAGTGTCAGAGTACCACTGAAGACCCGCCGTGTAGGGGAACGATGCACGTTAAATCTGCCAAGAGCTCAAAGGTCCTCCCATTGGTGTGGTGCGGTAGTTAAGAGAGGGGGTGCCAGCTCAGGTGTCATCCTTGTCACTTGACCATGGTTCAAAATTACAAGGTCCGTCACCAAAAGCCCTTGTGTATAGCTGAACAGTGCGACGCTAATATTCACTCAATCAATCAATCTGACAGTGTCAGATCCAGGCACAAGAAATTCATCATGGCAAGGGGCAAGGTGTACGCCTGTCCTTAGCTTTTAGCACCATGCAGGTGACAGTATGATTTTGCTTGGTTAATACATGATAGATGGCAACACCACCTATCTCCACCTCCACAATTTAGGCATGGAACTGGAGAGGAGGGAAATATTCTCCAGCCCCATGCACCTGTAATTTAAGCTGCAACTGCCCATAAGACTTTCAGACACACTAATTTAATGAGCATGTACTCTGTGTGTACTCAGAGGGTATTTGGCGGCATTGGGCTTCGAATCCAGGCCTATCGGTCTGGAGTCTGCTGCTCTAACCACTAGACTATCCATAGCCCTTTTTTCCACTAAAAATCTTATTAAAAAAAACTAAAAAATTAACAGATTTTTTTTTTTTTTTCAATTTCCATTACAGCATAAAAATATACAAGAAAAGCAAGCATAATGATTATTTTTTTCCTAAATGATATAAATAAAATTCAAAGACCAAATGTTCTGAAAAATGGTCATTTTATTTCTCAATGTATAATTCATGGAAACAAAAATAAAGGAACATTACCCTTAAGTAGTAATATTTGAAAATTAATTTTCATTAACAAAAACTGAAATTAATTTCTAGTGGATTTGTTTGGAAGTAAGATGAATCTCACAAGAGTTATTAAAATTAGTTACATTTACTTTTAGAAAAATTATTGGATGATGCATCTAATTCAATAGCATATGGCACAGAGAAAAGCCTTTACTTTAATGTTAATTAGTATTAGGTCTTCAAGGTTTTAAGCCTTTCAAGAAAAATTATTTACTGTTATATCCTAGTCTTATTCATAACACAAAAAGGGGAAATCCTAATAGAACACTCTAACTATCACTTATCTTAAGGTTTATGCAGTTAAAATCTACATAAATAATAATGGAGGAGAACAATAATGCATAAAAATATTAACTATGAAGCAATTCCTTCCATATGTATACATTTTTAAGAAGTTTAGAAATTCAAGATTGAAAAAAAATTCCACTTTACTAAAAAATATATATATATTTGCTACTCAACAACTACCAATATTTGATTTTTAATTACAAACAAACTGATACTGAAAATCAAGCTAGTCAGGTTTGTAATAAAGAATCTTAACAAGATTTTAAGCTAAAGAAATTCTTAATTTCAGAATAAAATTACATTCATGTAAAAATGTATCATTGCTTCTTGTATTTCAAATGCAGTTTTAACTATGTAACCTTTAATTAATATTAATTATGAAAACATTGAAAGCCAGATGATTCAATAATTGAACATTTTACGAAAGGCACAAAGAGAGATTGCATTTTTTAAAATAGTAATGATTAAAAAATCAGATTATATATGAGCACTTGTAAAAAAATTTCAAAAGATATAAAATTATTTTTAAAAAAATAAAATAGTATAAAACCTATGTTTTGCTTATACAATAATGTCCAAAAGTTAAGCATAATTGATAATTATGGAATTAAGAAGGAGCTGTAAATCAGAATGGCGGGAAACGTGATATGCGAGTGTAGAATGGTTATAAAATAAGGAAGCAAATCAAAAGAATGATAATAATTAATTTTATTATCCAAAGTAGCAGTTTGAAAGAAAACTGAGCATAGCAAGAATTCACATTTTAAAGAAAAAATGAAAGAAAACATTAAATAAAATACTGATGCTGCAGTTTAATAAGGAGTGTGGTCACCTCTGACAGCCAGGCACGCTGCACAGCGATTTACCATTCTTGCTATGAGATGATGAATGAGTTGTGGGCTCAAACGGTTCCAAGCTTCTTGGAGAGCTCTCTTCAGTTCTGTAATGGAGCTTGGTGGGTGAGAAAGGGCTGCAAATTCCCTCCCGAGCATATCCCATACATGCTCGATAGGATTCAAATCAGGGGAGTTCGCAGGCCACAACATGCGCTGGATGTTTTCAGTTTCAAGGAAGTCATCAATCAGCGCCGCTCGGTGACATGGCGCATTTCCATCCATGAATATGAAGTCAGGACTGACAGCACCTCGAAACAAGTGAACATAAGGCTCAAGAACTTCGTCTCTGTATCTTTGAGCAGTCACAGACCCCGTATCAAAGAAATGGAGGTCTGTGCGGCCGTCCATCATGATGCCTGCCCATACCATTACTCCCCTTGATGGAAAATGATGTCTTTCCGTTATGTTTCTTGGTTCAAAACGTGTTCCATGTTCTCTCCATATCGTTACCCGCCGAGAATCACTACTCAGACTAAACCGGGACTCGTCACTGAACATCACATTGGCCCACTCTCCCACACTCCAATGTTGATGTTTCAAATTCCAGTTCAAACGAGCGCATTTATGCGCAGACGTGAGGGGAATGCAAACTGCTGGTCTTCTGGCATACAGACCAGCATGATTGAGTCTCCTGTAAACAGTTTGTCTCGAAATTCATATTCCTGTGGCGACTGTGAGCGCCGAACCCAGTGCTCTGGCAGTACTGCCTCTCTGACATTGCGCACTTATTACCAGATATCGGTCTTGGTGAGGGGTTGTGACTCTTGGTCAACCTGATACTGGTTGTCGGGTAACATCTCCCGTTCTTTGAAACCTCTGCCACAGTTGAGATCACAGACTGGTCCACATTCAGAATTCGAGACACTTCGGTTTGTGGTCGTGAGGATTCCAGCATTCCAACGATTCTTCCTTTTGTAAACATGTCCAACTGGCATCTTTGTGCTATCATTCACCTTGTTTGATGGTTAACAATGTTCCTTCGCACAGCAGTTGCACGAAACTTGTCTGAACTGCCTATGCTGCGTGAATCGGTTTCTCCCCGTTCCGACATGCACCGGTGTTTCACGCAGGACGTAGTCGACTGAAAAGTTTTGCATAAACCCAATGTTTCTTCTTCACCCAATTAATATCCGCAAGAAATTAAGAATAATTTTACGAAATTTACTCCATGTTTTTTCGCATTTTACGATTTGTGCTTAACTTTTGGACACCAGTGTATTTCTGATAAACACATCCCTATCCAAAGATAATTAACAAAAAAAAATTGTTTATTTATCATTCATGCTTTACTGAGTAATGTGTTATTTAACCCATTATTGAAAGGGATACAAATATGAGATATTTAGTTAAAATCAGGACTTGGTACAATAAAGAAGTAACAATTGCCTACGGAAAAAGCTGTATTGTTTAGAGGTCTATAGTAAAATTGTTGAAGTACATAGAATTTATTGCAAATTCAAATCTTAATTATTATCACATTTTATTCAATTAAGTAATCTAACTAAACATGATAATAAAGAGGAAAAACCCAGAAAACATATTCTTTACATAACAATGTGATAACTTATAATAATTGTTGAACTATCTTCTCATTTTATGTGGCCGTGGTAGCCTAGTAGTCAAGGTAATGGACTCGTGGCCAGCGTGCCATGAGTTCAAGTCAAGTACCCCAGAAGACCCACCGTGCAGGAGAGCAATGAATGCTAAATTAGTCGAGAGCTCAAACATTTTCCCATTAATGTGGTGTGGTAGTTAGGAAAGGAGGGTGCCAGCTCAGGTGTCATCCTCGTCACTTGATTATGGTTTAAAATTACGAGGTCCATCCCAAAAAGCCCATGAGTTGCTGAGCAATGCAACATTAATATGCAAACACTCAACTCCACATTTTATAAGAGGAAAGACTTTTCCTCCAAAATTTCAATTCACAAATTTAAGCTTCTTTATGCAAAAAAAAGAAAAAGAAAAAAACTTTTAACTTACACATGTCCCCCCCCCCTTATCCTTCCTTTTTAAGCTTAAGATGAAGCGTGATATATTTCACATTTCAAAAGCTATTTGAATATTTGTAAGTATAAAAAAGGTATTTTAATTCAAAAAATAAAATTTGATTGATTTCTTTACTTGTTTATTAACTCGCAGTCACTCGCGCCTGTTTTTGCTACCGTCATTACTCGCGAGGTGCAGAGAACACCCCAAACTTTTAACACGTGTATTTAAATATGAAAAAAACATTTTAGTCAGTTATGATACATTTTTATAAAGTACAAGTTGTTTTTTGAAATTTATTGCATAAAAATGAGACTAACATTAATTTAAACTAAACCTACAAAATTTTCATTTTAAAATGCCTTAACTTTATATTATAGCCAGGGTGTAGAGAACACCCCGCGCGAGTGATCGCGGGTTAAAAGGCATTAAATATTTGAGCTCCTAAAGGTTACATTAGATACTTGCATATAATTTCAATTACACTAAACTCTCTCTGTTAACAGTTAAAAATTTTACCAAAAAAACTTTGTCTACATATTTTTGCTTCGAAAAATATATAAATAATTATGTATTATTTGAAGATTTCATCTATAACTCTTAAATTTCTAAATAATTTTTCATTCTTAATATGAATTATAAGCAACTGTATCATTAAAAATTCACATGTATAATAAATCTGAGAAAAAACTCACAATTCAGATTTTTCACATACAAAAATGATCATAAATACCTGTAGATCTTTCACCATTGTGGTATAAAAATGACAATTTCATATATACTTGAACACAGCTTGAAACCTAAAAAAATTAAATATGAATTGAAAAGTTAATTAAAAAGCGATTTTCTTTTTTCTAATCTAATCAAAAATTATTAGCGATGTAATATATATCCAAAAACTTAATTTTCATTGAAGGGAAAGGGGGCAGTTTAGTTTTTGAATTTACTTTCAAATAATAGAAATATAACCAACCTATACAAGACTTGACTAAGAAAGTTATTCTTTTATTCATGAAACTTAATATACATTGAATATTAAACTGGCACAAAATGTATGCAATAATTAATATCAAAATTTTATTACAAATAAGTTTTAAAAGACTTCTAATTCAGAAAAAATACACTAAAAAACTAATGTTATTTTAATTTCTCCCAATATACAGCAACACAAGCCTTACATGATACTGAACATCTAAAAATATCTTATAATTTTCGAAATAATACTCCTGTGCTATACCACTGGTGGCCAACCCCCGGCCCACCCTTGAACAATTTTGTGACCAGAGAGATTCATTACAACTTTATAAAATATACTTGCAGTGTTTCAAAAATTTTACAATTTAAAATATCTGACACAAAAATTGTAAGCATTTTTAGATCAACTTATGCCTGCCCCCCAATCATCTTTTGATGCATAACATCTTTCCTCTCGATTGCTGGAGATTTGTGGGAGTGATTTCGTGAAAAGGAACGGAAATGCGTAAGAGGAAGTTGGGGAAGCGCACGCTATTCAGTGCTGTTTTTTCTCCTTCATTCGGGAGGAATGAAGGAGATCCCATCCCCTGCGGTCTAGGCTGTTGGATCTTTGTTTTCTCACTTTAGGATCAGAGAAGAAGCTAAGTCATTTAGGCAGAGACGTGGCTAGACAATGACGAACGTGTTTCGATACTTGACTTCGATTGCTGCATACAATTTAAACGACCGGGCCACAGAGCAGCAGGTGTTGCGATCTATCGTAAACAGAACAACTCAAATGTTGTGGCTCGACATATGGATATTACTTATCGTCAAACAAGTGGACTGGGTATTGTTAGTCAAGATATTGGGTTACATATGTGTGGCAAAATGCTTATTTGAAAATGGACAAACAGTGATTTTGGTGGTCGTATACATTTCTCCGAATCAAACAGTTCAAAAAATTAAAGATTTCCTGCATTTTTTACTTTTACCATATACCAAAGGAGGTTCTGCTCTTTTTTTTAAAAAAACTATCACTCGCTTCCCATGATTTTGAATGGTGATTTTAAAGTTAATTTCAGTTTGCTGGAAGCCGAGCCCCTCATAGCTTTTTTGAATGATGAACTCAAGCTCGAAATGAACACAAATCGAAATGTTTCAACAACTAACAGTGGTACTGTTATTGATGCTATTTTTCAACGGTTTTTAAATACTTTGAAAACACAAGTATATGTGTCAGATGTTATTTATCATAAATTATCATTACCACTCTTCCCCAAATTGAACAAGAATAATTATTTTTAATAAAAAATTGCATTACTCCTTGTGTTAATTAAATAAAATTTTCATTAAAGATATAATTATTCCATAGAAAATTACTTCCTATCATACTCGATTCATTTTTTTCAGGATTTAAGTTGCTATTGCGAATTTACCACGATAACATGTCAGATGTTACACATCGTATGCGACTACTGTAAGTCTTGTTTCTTTTTCTTTTTTTTTGAAAATGAAATGTATCAAACATAAATCGTGCTCAGACTTAATGGCCAAAAATCTGTAACATCAATTACGATGCGCAAAGACACACATTGAGATTGACAGGCAAAAAATAAGTGAAAGAGTTGAGAAACAAATATCTGACTTATTAAGAAAATTAAACATATTTGATCATAATATTATTATTTATTATGTTAGCTATGTTTGTATACATGAGAAATAATGAAAACAATAATTCATTTTGTATAAAATTTTTACTTCAATAAATGTTTGTTATGGGACCCAATCTGATATAAAGATATATTTTTTTTATATACAGCGCATGGGATTGTAATTTTTTCTGAAGAGGCCAACAAGGTCATTTGGGTTGGCCACCCATGTGTTATACAATACTTTTTACAACTTTATTAAAAATAATACTATTTTATTATATAAATATAAATGAATAAAAACCTAAATATGCATTTCTCAATTTAAGAATGAAACTGAAAATAAACAATATACACTTAATTATGATACGACGCTTAAAATAAACTGACTGCACATTTCATGTACTTTGAAAAATGTGTCAAATATTTTTCAGGTTGAAGTTATTTTTTACACAGATTAACATTTTTAGTTCTAAGTTGAATGCAATTTCATTTGGCAATATAAAATTTCATAGCTAATTACTAAACATTAAGTTAAATAAAATCTATTAATCAAGATACTTTATAAATAAATTGGCATTATTTAAAGAGCAAAAATTGATAAATATGAGAAGAAAATTTTGTGCATGTGTGAACTTTATATTCTCTGCTTACTTAATTGAAAAAGTATGCACTTAAAAATAAAATGTAAAGTAATGCATGTAATAAAAAATAATTTTAAATGTATTTATTTGCTGAATGCTGAATAAAGTTTTGAATTTTGTGAAAATCTGCATCACAAAATTAAGACATCCTCAACAGAAAATAAATAGGTACTTTTCTGTTTTGCTGGTGCAAATCTCGCCCCAAGCAGGCTTTATTGACAACAAGATACAAACTACACATAAAAAAGTTATGAATGTAAGTTCTCATTGGTATTTCATTTATTTTTGAAGTATTATGAAAGATCTGTTATTGATAAGAATAAACTGTGACTTGTTTTAAAAATGTGACAGTAAATAGTTACCAGCAGAAATATTTTGTTTGGTAGCAATTGTATCATTTTTGGTGACTTTATCACTTGAGCTGGTGAAACAGAAATATACCAATAAATCTTATTGTAGAGAATATGAAACTATAACAGTTTTTAGATATGTCTCATTCCCTCCTCCCCTCTTCTCTTTTCATAATAATTAACCATAAAATTTACATTATTAAAAGAGTCTTGATTTAAAGTTTTTAAAGTTTTACCAAGTATTTTTTTACAAGCTTTTATTTAACTTGCAATGTATGTATGTATGTAATTTGTTTGGGTGGAATCTTGCAACTCAATTTTGAAGCTGATATCTTCAACTCATTGAGCTGAAATTTTGTATACACATTTAATTTGGATGACAATGCATGTTTTGACCATTTATATTCCGATATTGCAATTAGTTCAAAAGATATTAATTAAAAACCTTAAAACGCATAATTGTTTTACTCCTGTGCGCTGCTTTTTTCTGCTATGCTCGGCGACGCAAAATGAAGAAGGAAGAGGGGAGTTTTTAGGGGAGTTTTAACATTTTTAAAACAGCAATCTTATTTTTTTTAAAAAAACTCAGACAAAAAATAATTACAGAATCGGAAAGATTATTTATTTCACACCACGATACGGTACAATTTTTTTAACAAAACAATGATATTTGTATTTTATACAAGTTTTTTAAAAATGTGTTAAAATTGATGCGTTTTTATGAAAACGATTTCTAAATCGTTGCGTATGAATTTATTTTTGTGTTATTAAAATGACATTCTACAATAAATAAGTTCATACCTTTTTCTTTTAGAATATGTCATTTAAAAAATAAAATGTCAAAAACTTTTTTTTAATGATTTTTCAAAAAATACTCAAAATTTTAATTAAACATTTAATAACTTCGTCATTTATTAAAATAATCGCATGAAACTTTTTTTCCGTGTGTAGAACATTATTATCCGTAATTCAGGTGAAGATTGGAAAAAGTGCTTAAACATTACGGATTTTAAAAAAGTTTTTGTGTTTTTCATCTAATACACTTTTTACGAGAATAAAAACATACAGAGTTTCTTTTAAAATTTTTTATTTAAAAATTGCCGTGTTTTGCAATCAATATGTGAAACTTGGAAATCAAAACTTAAAAATTAAGCCCTCAAAAAATTTTTTTAATAAAAACGCGATTTTAAGGTAAGTTAAGGCTTGACATCGAAAACCGGTTTGGCGCCCAATGACTATCTGTTTCATCTTGCATTTGAAGTCTGCACACACACACACACACAAATAGGGCTATACTAGAAAAGATGGTGCCAATAAATAATCAAAATCACCGAATTTGGCGAGTAAAAAAAAATGTGAATGAAAAATTTATTTTTGTTTCATTTTCTCTGTACAAGTTTTAATTCAAAGAATTCATTTTAAACATCGTTTATAAAACAAAAAATTTTATAATATTTGTGAAAAACTTAATCGTTTTTATTCCGTTATCATTATTTTAAATGTAGTGCTTTAAATTAATATTTTTTAAGTAATAAGTATTTTTTCTGTGTGAATCATTAATCAAAATTTTTCAATCGTTACGTATGGATTTCTCAAAATTCTGACGAGTAAATCGTCTGAACTAAAAAAGTTCATATACTTTGCTCTTTTAAAATCAATGATTTAGTAAATTAAGTACACAAATCTTTTTCTTTTTTTCTCGTTTTCAAAAAATGCTCGCAATTTTAATTCAACATTTAATAAACATGTAAAATTTTGTAATTTAAAAAATTTCTACTTTAAATCACAGATTTCACTTTTTATTTTAAAAAATTTAATCCTCTTTGATTTTAAACACATATGCTAATATCAACAATTTAATAAATGATCGGATATTTTCTATCTTTTCATGAAATAATGCATAAAATTGATTTTAGTTTATAATATAAATGAAAAAAAATGCATGTGAATATTCATGTATGCTATCTTTACATGAAATAATGCATAAATAGATTGTTTGTGTATTCATTTTAATGCTTTTTAGATTTGATGTGTGAAGATCTCTACCTTCGATTATAAAGGTCCTTCCACACTGTTTGCCGAGAACTTCCTGGTTTAATTGTCATGTCGTATGGTTAAGTGCTGAAAAGACTAGGGTTCTGTCCCCCCTCAAAAGGATTTCTGATTTTTTAAAAATTACTCAAAATTTTATTTGCACATTTAATAACATCCAAAGAAATTTTTTTAATAGGCAAGATCATTTATTGCACCCCAATACGTTTTTTTTTTTTTTTTTTTTTTTACAAAACAATGATACTTTGCCTATTTTATGATTTCTTCTAAAATAAATAAATATCGATGCATTTAAATGAAAATTATTTTCAAAAAGTTCATATTTCGATCTTTTAGAATCAGTGATTTAAAAAATAAAATGCCAAAAACTTTATTTTTTACAAATTAACCCCCCCCCCCCTAACTTTTTTTTTTTTTTGCAAAACAATGATGCTTCACATATTTTATGATTCTTTTCTAAAACCAGCATTGAATGAGATGAACAGGCTTAGAAACCTATCCAGCGATAACTAAAAAGTGAAAAATAAATTAAAAGTAAAAAAAACTTTTTAAAAAACAAGCTTTTATTTAAACGCGCTAAAAAGAATAAAATAAACTTTTCCTTTAAAATTTTTTTATTATCAACTTATAACGTCATTACACAATTTATATGATATAAAAGCTTGTCGCAAGATTTACCTGTGTAGATAAACAAGTAAATTAAATAAATTTATCTGATTGATTTTAATTTGTAAAAATTTCAAACTAAGTAAATATGAGTACTTTAATCTCGCGACAAGCTTTTATGTCATATAAATTGTGTAATGACGTTATAAGTTGATAATAAAAAAAGTTTTAAAGGAAAAGTTTATTTTATTCTTTTTAGCACGTTTTAATAAAAGCTTGTTTTTTAAAAAGTTTTTTTTACTTTTAATTTATTTTATTTCCAGTCCCCTACTTTATCTTACAATACATAGAAAAATACCTTTACCTCAGACTATACCTCAGAAAAATTATCATCATTGCATCATTTTTTAGTAAAACAAATTTATGTTTTAAATATGAAATTTAATTTTAAAAAAAAGAAATTCACGTTAATAACAAATCTTAAAATAAACAAGTACCTAAAAATGAATGTTTACAAGCTGAGCTTAAGAATACAATTATGCTAATTTAAACAACATTAGTTAACATTAAAAGAGGAAATATTAATCTCTTAACTGTTGAGGAACATTTAAGCAATTTATTCCCAGTTAGCACCACATTTTTCACATAGGCATGGATATGCAGTAAAGGCATAAATAAGCAAATCCTTCTCTGAAATAAGTAAGACTTTGCAAACTCACACACTGTCAAGGTCATTCTGTTGCATCCCAAAGCCTTTCAAATAGTTTTACTGATAGCAGCATAAAAGGAAAAGATGGTATTTAATACGCTATGGGCAGTTAACACACCAGCTGAGAGACATATGCTGGTGGCACTAAAGAGGTTAACAGAGTAAATTCTATAATATTTTACAATGGAACAGCATTTAATTAACACTTAAATAACTCTTCCTTTTTACATTCTACATTATATAATACCACTAAGCACACATAATAGAAAATACCACTGCAATAACCTCATATTTTAGAACTAGTAGATAAAAAATATTTTAGAAGGATAACATATGTTCTTAATGTATATTTAATAATCCTGTGACTACATTCCCCCCCCCTAAAATATACTACACAATTATGTAACATACCAAGACAAATATTCTACACACACACACACATATATATATATATATTCAGTAATGAAGCCATACCACCACTTCTAAGAATATGTCTAAATAATTTAATAAATATACAAATGTTAATTCAAAAAAAAAAACTTCATAAGATGCCACCTTATTAGGAATTTATTCCAGAGAAACTTTTTTAACAAATCATAATATAAAAGATATTAATTTTTCTATATAATACACAGAATTAAAAATTTAATCTACCTAATACCAAATGTTCAGTCTAATAAAATTCACTTATCAACATATTTCACAAACTAGTTTTAAAAATTCTACCAATCATAAAGATGTTTTCTTGGATACAAAATTAATTCTATTCATCTAACAGCACAAAAAGAACACACACATATATGTAAAGCTATTCGTTTTTTTTTTTTTTTTTTAGATTGAATCAGGTTACTAGCATGGAACTATAAACAGTTTTAAATTCATTAGTTTATTCATTAAATGAAGAAAATCCTTTCCTTTCTTCAGTCATATATATTCAGATAATTTTAAGAAAGTTATACAGTGCTACACAGATGAAACCTAACATATTTCAATGTGTCACCAATCACATTTTTAAAAATTTGATTTATTACAATTAAATACTACATTCTTACATTGAATTAGATGTAATTTCATTTAACTAGTCAATTTGTGATTTTAAAAAAAAATTTCTAACATGGCAATTGCAAATTTCTATCAAAAAATTTCATTCTATGAATACTCAATATAAATAGCACATAAATGTTTACAACAGTTACTGATAACAAATATATACATGAAAATTAAAAACTGAAGAATATATATGTTTCTGTCTAATACTATGTAGAATACAATTAAAAACATACAAACTAATAAGTTCTAAATATTTAAGGAAAAAGGATATTTAATACAGGAAAGGTGGACCTTTTAATTTACTTCATATTATTTAACACTATATTTAAAAATACTTCAATTTTTACATAGAGAGAGAAATAACTTATAACTAAAATGCCGCTACATAAATAAAATTCCCGAAAGATTACATGCTATATTCTGTTCAGCAATTTACTAACTCAATCTTCTACGTAATTTCGTGATATAAATAATTGCTCAAGGTTTTATGGCATATGAAGTTAATACAGAGAAAGAAGGAAGCCAGAATGCATTTAACTAGAGTTGAAAATCAGACTAATTTAAGGACCTGAGTCAGCTGTAATAAAAAAAAATGTACTTATATGTTTACATTTTGATCTTAATTATACGTTGAGCTCTTAATCCTTTCAAAAGGAAAATCGTCAACTTTACCTTAAATCCCAATATGTTTCCAAATAATAATAAAACAAATCTTACCGGTTTAAGTATAAATTTGGTAACACAACACGGTAATGAGAGTGTAAACGTGCGTTATTCGTCAGAACAGAACGCACACTGAGTAAATTGAGTATTCAGAGGAAAACAAAAACAAAAAACAATAATAACTGACGCATTGGAGCTTATTGCTGCCAAAAAATATCCTACTATCTTTCGTCTGAAATCTGTGCAAAATTTTATAAGGTTATTAGGTCAAGGTTAATTGGAAAATATGTATGTGTAAAATTAGATTATTTCGTTAAATGGTCTGAAATAAAATCCTTTCAAACCAAAAGACAGATGACAGTGGTTTACACTAAGTAACACCCACTATTCTTATAGCCTCTTATTGCCCATAAGGATAACAAACAAAATACTGAAGCCCGTCAATATCTTTGGGCGGATTATTATCTAATGCAACTCAATTATAAAGTACTAAAAAGGAATTGAGATATTTTTGTGTTAAGTACTCCGCAAATAATTATAATGGTTCTAATCATGCGTAATTAATGGTATACTTTAATTTGCTCAGAAGATTTTGGATTCCTTGAATTTGGCAGTTGGCCCTACTTTTGTTTTAATGGACGATAACGCACATCCCCATAGAGCTGACATCGTCGATGACTACCTGGAGAGTGAAGGGATTGCTCGTATGGCGTGGCCAGCATATTCGCCCGACCTTAATCCCATTGAAAATCTTTGGGATGCTCTTGGCCTTGCTGTATCTTCACGTTTCCCACCTCCAGCCACTCTTATTGAGCTGGAAACTGCTCTACAAGAAGAATGGCGATTGCTTAATTCTGCGGCGGTGGACCACCTAATTGAAAGCATGGTCAGAAGGTGTAACCTTTGCATACAGATGAGGGGGGGTCACATACCCTATTAATGTCCTTTTTTTTTTCATTTTATGCTGCTTATTTTCACTTTATACATAATTCTGTTTAAGTCTCCAGTATGACATTATCTAATAACTTACAAAAATTTAATATTGATTTCATTTCTGTATATAATTATTGATTTTGTTTTATGTATAAATATATATGCTACTTTACTGCCAAATTTTGTGTCAATCAAAGCAGTATTTGTTGATTTTTTTTTGCATTTTACATCTTCGTGCTTAACTTTTGGAAGTGAGTTTATATTTGTATATGCAATAATTTAAGTTTTCAATCTGTTTTGTATTTTCGATTATATGAGAAAGATTAATCACTAAACTGAAGAGATCGTAACAGAAAAAACCACTTAAAAGTTCATTAACTTGCTTTGATTTTTGAGTATTTGTTTCTCTTCGTACTCGTATCAAAGCACACTCTTCCTTCCAGCGACACAACTATGACCGACTTTTTATACGAAAAAAAACTAGTTCACACAAATATTCTAAAGTGATCACTGATCAGTCCTCACAAAAGCGATTGTTGCGATATTTTCTAGTAGAAATTATCATTCGTTAACCTATTTTAAAAATTCGTTCTCCAGTGAATAAAAGTTTTAACCAATTCGCAAGCGTTTCACTTTAATTTTTAATATGCTTACATGTATTGTACCTTTCTCTGGTTATAATTATACCTCGTATATTCTTGCCATCTACTGCAAGTACCGTACTTTTTTTCAACAGTTTTCTTTACTATTTCCACTACTATGAAGTTATTTTTTCTCTCATAATCATTTTCAAAATTAATGTTATGTTTTAATGAACTAACTTTTACAATTATTCACGCATTGCCTATGTTGAAAAATGTTGACCAAATTTCCTGTTTAAAACATAAATTTAGGTGGGTAAAAATTACAACACCGTTATAGAGTTATCAAAACTGAATGAAATTTATTTCACAGACAACAAGAATACAAATAAACGATAAAATTTATTTACTAGACTCTGTATACTTAGGAGAAGTAATTCAGATCATAAGCTGATTGGGAGAGAACAAGGCACAAATTTTACCCACCTGAAAGCTTTTTTTAATGTCCTTTTTAAAATAGCTCAGAATCTCACTATTCTTATATTCTTTGAATAAAAACATTAAAAATACCTCTAATATGTGATATATTGTTTTATGTGAATTTAATTTATGCGGTTATTTTTCAACAATATAAAATAACCCCTAAAGTGAGTTGTCATTAATACTTGAAAAATCTCTTCATACTTTATGAGTGCTTAACTTTCCTGTTGCATTTAATGTACGGCATCATCTGTTATTCCTCGCTAGATTCTAGAAAGAATCAACACTTGACTCTAAAGAGCCGCCAATAACGAAACTCTTGGCATGGGTCTTTTTAGCATAAAATTTCCATTTGTCTGAATTAGAAGATAAAAAGTCGCAGAACATTGAATTCGACAACACTAAATCTATATATATAAAGAAGAAAAGCGACTCACTGACTGACTGACTGACTGACTGACTAATCACGATATCTCCGGAACTATTCAACGTACAGATTTGAATTTAGTAGACATGTTCCTTTTATGGAGTAGAGATCAGCTAAGAACGGATTTTTTGCGAAATTCGAATCGCAAGGGGCGTTACGGGGGGTTAAGGGGCGTTATAAATAATTGTTTCCATTTTTAAACTACTCGACGTACAATCTTGAAATTTGGTAAACAGATTCCTTTCATAGAGTAGAGATCCCCTACAAAATGAGTTTGGTGAAAATTGACCCCCAAGTGGTGTTGCGGGGGCTTAGGGGCCGTTATAGATAATTATTTCCATTTTTAAGCTATGAGACGCAAAGTCCTTATATTTGGTAAATACATTCCTTTCATGGAGTAGATATCAGCTACAAGATGGTTTTTGGGAAAATAACCCCCAAGTGGCGTTGTGGGGGTAATTAAGGGGCGTGATAGATAAATATTTTCGTTTTTGAACTACTTGACCTACCAGCTTGAAAATTGGTAGGCATGTTTCTTTCATGGAGTAAATATCCGTTACAAAATGGGTTTTGGGATAATTGACCCTAAGGGGTGTTGCGGGGGGTTTAAGAGGAGATATAAATAATTATTCCAATTTTTAAACTATAAGACGTACAGTCTTGAAATTTGGTAAGCGGATTCCTCTTATAAGGTAGATTTAAGCTGCAAAATAGGTTTCGTGAAAATCGAAACCTAAGTGGCGTAGCGGGGCTTAAGGGGCGTTATAGATAATTATTTTCATTTTTAAACTACTGTTCGTATACTCTTGAAATATGATAATCTGAAGCCTTTCATGGATTAAAGATCCATGTTTTGTAAAAATTGACCCCTAGATGGCGTTGCGGAGACTCAAGGGGCGTTATAGGTAATTTTTTTCCATTTTTAATTTATTAGACGCAAAGTCTTCAAATTTGGTTAGCAGATTCCTTTCATAGAGAGTACAGTTCTCCTACAAAATGGGTTTTGTGAAAACAGATCCCCAAGTGGCGTTGTGGGGGCTGAAGGGGCGTTAAAGATAACTATCCCCATTTTTAAACTAATAAACGTACAGTTTTGAAAATTTGTAAGCAGATTCCTTTCGTAGAGTAGGAATTTGAAGGAAATCAACTCTTGGGGGAGCAAGCGGTTACTGGGGCGTATTGACAAAAAAAAAATCCTTTTTGCGAACTACAAGGACTATAATAATGAAATTTGGTTTGCATTTTTCTTTTGTTGAATTGAAATTCGCTAAGAATGGTTATTTTGGAAAACGACTCTCAACGGGATTACAAGGGGGGGGGGGATAGTAAAAATTTCGCTTTTTCCTCCTGTTAGATTTAGACTTGAAATTTGGCTTGCATGTTCATTTTCCAGAGTAGAGATCCACTGAAAATTGGTTTTGCGGGAATCCACTTGGTTATAGGGTTACGAAAGCGCAAACATCATTCTATACTTCAATTTTAGATAATTTTAGAAAATACAAATTAGATAAGTTCTGCCCTTTCTTTTTTTATCAAGAGACGACAAGTATATTGTTTAATACAATCAAATTACGACTTAGATATCAAGAATTTATATCTATATATATAAAGGAGAAAAGCGACTCACTCACTGACTGACTGACTTATCACGATATCTCCGGAACTATTCAACTTACAGACTTGAAATTTTGTAGACATGTTCCTTTCATGGAGTAGAGATCAGCTAAGAACAGATTTTTTGCGAAATTCGAATCGCAAGGGGCGTTACGGGGGTTTAAGGGGCGTTATAAATAATTGTTTCCATTTTTTAAACTACTCGACGTACAATCTTGAAATTGGGTAAGCAGATTCCTTTTATAGAGTAGAGATCCGCTACAAAACGGGTTTGGTGAAAATCAACCCCCAAGTGACATTGCGAGGGCTTAGGGGGCGTTATAGATAATTGTTTGCATTTTTAAACTATTAGACGCACAGTCTTTAAATTTGATAAATAGATTCCTTTCATAGAGTAGAGATCAGATACAAGATGGTTTTGGGGGAAATAACCCCCAAGTGGCGTTGCGGGGGGGGGGGTGTTAAGGGGCATAATAGAAAAATATTTTTCGTTTTTAAACTACTTGACCAACCTGCTTGAAAATTGGTAGACATGTTTCTTTCATGGAGTAAATATCCACTACAAAATGGGTTTTGGGGAAAATGACCCCCAAGGGGTGTTGCGGTGGGTTAAGGGGAGATATAAATAATTATTCCGATTTTTAAACTATTAGATGCAGTCTTGAAATTTGTTAAGCAGATTCCTCTCATAGAATAGAGATACGCCACAAAATGCGTTTCGTGAAAATAGACCCCCAAGTGTCGTTGAGGGGGCGTAAGGAATGTATATTTTTCAATACAATGGAATTCTTAATGCAGGACTTAAATATCAATAATTTATTCATATGTATAACCAGCAAAAATTTATAAAACATCATGAAATACCCAGCGAAGCGGGCGGGTAACAGCTAGTAAGTAATATTTTCTTCAGAGATTGATACTACCTGGATGGTAATGTCAATCTCTAGTTCAGCTTAACTATAATTTTTTTAAGAAATATGTATTTCACTGAAACGTGAAGCTGATCATCCGAAGATATATTTTGATGGAAAAATTTTATTTATTAAAAAAAAATTCGATTTTTTACAAGTTTTGGATTTTTAGTGAAAAATCTTAAACAAATCTTTGTTTAATAAAAGAACATATTTACGTAAAGCAGAAATATTACATATCAAATACAATTTTTTGCTTTAACTTACTTAATTGCTCATGCCTAGCTGCCATCAACGAAAAGTTACCGATAACTCTATAAATAGAGTGGAAATTTTTAATGAAACTTTTCTCACAGATTTTTCACGTTATGTATGTTACTGGGAGTGAAGTAATGACTGACATTTGGTTGACTTTTATTGTTAATTAACTTTGCATTTATAAGCAACATGAGGACTATTAGCCATGAATCTTGAAACTTTGAACCACAGGCAAGTGAAAAGGATGACATCCGAGGGGATATCTAACTCGCTAAACTTCCCTATCACGTCTACGAGAACTTTGAGCCTCGACAGATTTAAAGTGCATTAGCCCCTCTACGTGGTTGTTATTCAGTCGCATCAGGACTCGTACCTATGACTCGCCAGAGAAGTTACAACGCAGTTTAAATTTCATATTGCACAGTGTGATTTTACTCTACTTTGTTTTCAAATAAAGAAATATTATTGGTTTTACTTAGACGATTTATGTAATCAGTAAAAAACATTTTATGAAACAAATTGTGAACATCACCTGTTTTTAACTAGAGCAAGGGACTTGCACACCATATAGCCAGTAACAGAATGAAGGAGCCTTTGAGTAAAGAGTCAATATACACTCATGGACCAAAAAATTAGCGCACCAAGAAGGAGTCGTCAAAATGAAATGAAATTTTACAAACGCATTGACTATTTTGATATAATTAAATAGAGAATCAAAGAGAAAGGATCATTTATTTCAAAGAAAAAGGCAAAACAACAGAGGATTTAATACCTTGTTGAACCCCTCTAGCGTGAATGCACGATGTAATACGATCGGGCATTGAGGCATACAAGTTCTGTATGATGTCTTGAGACATTTCATTCCCTATTTGCTGTAACCTTGCCTCTAGTTCGTTCAAACTCGTGGAATGCCCAACTCGCCATCCCAAATGATTCCAGATATGCTCGATTGGAGACAAATCTGGGGATCGGGAAGGCCAAGGAAGGGTAGTAGCAGTGCAGAGACAGTCTTGCGAAACCCTTGCCGAGTGAGGCCAAGCATTGCCTTGTTGAAAAATGGCTCCTGGGAGCCGTTGCATGAGTAGCAACACATGTGGTTGCAGGATGTCATGGACATACTGCTGGGTTGTCATGGTGCCACGGATCAATACTAGGGGTGACCGTGTATTGTAGGCAATGGCACCCCATACCATCATACCAGCTGTGGGAGTGGCGTGTTGCTTTAAAGCAAAGGCAGGATTGAGGCGTTCACCACGGATCTCCACACACGAACACGATTGTCATCACTGCTGAGATTGAATCTGGATTCATCGCTAAAGACGACCTGGTTCCATTCCGCTGCAGTCCAGTTTCCTCGTGCACGGCACCACTCGAAACGGAGGCGTCGATGGGTAGGCGTCAAGGGCAGAACACGTAATGTGCGCCGCGATCTTAAATGTCCTTTAGCCAGGCACCTTCGTATGGTTCGAGAAGACACAGGGGCTCCTAGTGAAGGTGCTACATGTGCCTGGATGACGGCCGATGAAGCAGTTGGCTGTACGCGTGCATTTCTTACGATGTGGAGATCTTTTCGTAAACTGGTCTGTCGAGGGCGTCCTGGGGCTGGTCTTCATGTGAATGACATCTCTCGGATCCACTGGTCCCAACACTTCCTCACAACACAATCAGAGCGGCCTGATTAACGAACTGCTCGCCTAGCTGACCACCCTGCTTCCATCATGCCGATGATTCTCCCCCTCTAAAACTGCGACAGCTGCTCATATTGTCTTCGAAAACGGCGTAATGGCATGTCTACCTCAGCGCTTACTTTGTAAACAATTCAGCACACTCAAACAAGCTTTGGTTACCTGTTTTATACTCAACGGAGATACGACGTTAAACGTCCTCTACCGGCTATATGTAATGCGTTATCACGTTTCATTTCTAATCATTTGCATATTTCCCCGACATGTACCTTCATGCCGAGTTTCGTTACGATCCCGCAATTATTTCTTGATGCACTAATTTTTTTGTCCAGGAGTGTAGTTAAAAAATGGTTTTGTTTTATTTTCGAGATCTTAGGAATACATAATATTTTTAAAAAATTTGTATAACGCAAATAAGAATCATAGAAATGGGGAATAATACGACTTCACTTTGTATGCAACTAAGGTTAATAACTGACGTGTCCTAAGGTTAATAACTGGTGTTTCTTTTATCGAGACAGTTGTCATATTGCCGTGTTGTGGAGTGAGTGAATATTAACGTCCCACTGTTCAGCTACACGAGGGCTTTTGAGGACGGTTTGCGTAATTTTGAACCATGGTCAAGTGACGCAGACGACACCTGAGCTGGCACCTCCTCTCCTAACTACCACACCACGCCAACGGGAGGCCACACCGTGTTGTGGATGTTTGAAGATTGGGATATAATGACAGCTCAGTGTCGTCCTCGTCTCTTGACAGTGGTTCAAAATTACTAAATCCGTTATTAATAGCCAGTGTAGCTTTTAAATTAGGCGGTGAATCAATTGAGACAAATTCTGTTAGTGTTTCTATGAATTTCTCAAATGAAAAGCATTTATAACATAAAATTAACTCAGATTTTAACAAATAAGTATTTGTATAAGTTGGAAGCTCGAATTAAGCCATTTATGTAATATATTCGATGGAGAGTTGAAACCCAACTGAGAAGTGTTGTAAATTTTTAAAATGTGATATTAAGCATAATATTCAGATATATTAAAAGAATTGTATTTGTTTATTAATATTTTCTTAAATATTTTCTGCATAAATTTACATTAAATTAAATTTTTTTCTTCGAAATTATTACATTATTAATTTTTTTTACAATATGAAGCATTTTTTAAAAACACTTAGTTGAATTACTTATTCTGTCTCATGGAAAATCCTGTATTTTAAATAGATAAGAATGAAGCTCATTGGAGATTCTCAAAATAGTTTTCAAGTTATTGCATTTAATTACTTCCTCTCTCTCGTAAAATAAAAACTAAAAAACCTATAACTTTCCGTTTTTGCACCCTACGCAATTAGAAAATTATATTCCGGCTGTTAGTAATAAATTATGTAAAATTTGTACAAGTACAGTGTGTGCGTCAAATGGTTTCTTCTAAGATCTTAATATAGATCAAAACATTGTTTTCACTCTGTCGTAAATTATTATCAATGGACAGCATGATGTTGCTACACTTTCTTATATCACAACCTACACGGATTTCATTAATTACGACAGCTATTAGAAACACTGTTTATTTCAAATCATCATTTTTATATTTTTATTCATTCAAGGAAAAATTAATATCACAGCTTTAAAAATTGAAGCGAAAGAAAGTATGTTAAAAGTTTATACTTTTTTTTCTTTTAGTTAAATAAAGTCACATATGCATGAACTGCTTCACCTCTAACCCACTGATTAAAGTTGTAATCTTCGTGGTAGACACAAAGTTCGATTCTTGTTCGAATTTTATCAAAGATATTGTGAGGAAAATTGGAGACTGCTACACGTTGAATAAAATTGGGCTTCTAAATCTTCTTGAGGCTTGATATGCAATTTTAACTTGAGAAAAATCAATCAAGATGTTGTTGGCTTTTGATAGTGGGTCAAAACTTCAAAGTCCGTTGTGTTGATCTAATGCAGAGGAGTTAAACTCGTTTTTAGATGTAGAACATTTGATAACGAGTAAACAAGCAGGCTAATCTGTAAGTAGTTACGGTGGTAATTTTCATCTCTCAATTTGTCTTCGAAACACGACTATTATTTCTCGTGATGTACATTAAAACGCCTTTTAATATTATTTATTTACCAAATTAATAGTTGCTCTGTTCATGATATACATACAAAACAATTTTTCATCTCTAAATAAAAATAATCCAATTTCCTACATTTTTGTTATTTTCTACCCTTTTCTCAGTGATTTTATTTTTTTATTGTTAACCTTTACATTCAATGAATAAAAAATTATATTGAAAGTAAACTCCGTGTAAACTTAAATAATTTACTTAGAGCAATTAAATGACTGTGAATTGTTTGGAAATTGAACAGTTACCCTTATATTTTTTTCAAAATATTACTGAATTCAACAAAGAAACACAAATCGGATTAGTTTCCTATTATTGAAAACGAGAAATCAGAAGGAAAAATACAAAACATACAAAAATTGCTACTGCGACCATAGTCTGTTTTAGTTGCTTAAATGATAGTGGGCAATATCATAGGCGTCGAAAAAAACTGTTTTCTGTAAGGCTTTTAATAATTGTAAATAGCAAAGGAAATATTGCATAAATCCTACTTCCAGTTGTTAAAATCTATCATGTGGTTCTTCAAAAGGGGAGAAATCAATGGACATGCAGGATCTCCACTCTCTCCCATGACTAACGCCCGAGAGACCAGACATTTTGTGAGGTCAACCCTGCAAAACCGTACAACTACATCATGGACCATTAGTCACGAAATTGGCATGTTTGCACCACACCCAGTATCCGCTCGTACGTTGCAACGACGTTTTCAGTAGCATGGATTGTCAGCACGATGACCAATACATCGGCTTCCGTTGACAATGCTGTACAGAGATAGATGGGGACTCTGGGGCCCCTAACGACAAAACTCGATTCAGGAGTGGCCCAATGTCGTCTTTTCAGACGAGTACCGGTTCTGCATTCTGTATTTTGATGGCCGTATACGTATCTGGAGGCTCAGAGGAGACCACTCGTTACCTGCTTGCATTCTACATCGGCATAGGGGCCCTGCACCTGATGTGATGGCTTAGGCAACCATTGGGTAAACGACACGTAGATCTCTAGTTTGGACCGACTAGAGACGGTAATTTGAGCACAGATTGATACATTTTGAACATATTCTGTCTAGTGGTTGAACCCTATCGTTGAGGTCTGCCAAATGCCCTCTACCAACAAGGTAATGCAACACCACATGTTGTGGGTCGTGTTTTGACCTTCCTCGATACACACAGTTTTCGATTGTTACACTGGCCGACCCAGTCTATAGATTGGACACCCATTGAAAACATCTCTTCTTGGGTTGCTGAGAGAATGGCCCGCCACCCTTCTCCAGCTAATATGGTTGATGAAGTGTGGCATAGACTTGAAGTAGCATGGAATGAGTAGCCCATTTCTGTCATCCAAGCTCAATTCGACTCCATGCCTACCCATGTAAAGGCTGTTTTAGCTTCCAGGGGTGGCAGTTCTTTCTACTAATTTTGTACCCCTGTAAGCCCCAAAACTGCTTCCAATTTTAATAGTTTTGTCTTCATGGCACTCTGTTTAAGTACAATAAACATCTTTTTTGTGTTTGCTTTCCTTCGTGGTGTTGTAATTTTAAGGCGCAGCAGTGTACACAAAATTCAATGAGTATATTTTCAGATATTATAATATTAATTATATTAAAATATCCTGAGAGCATACACGCAGAGCAAATATTGAATTAGTAAGCTATTTTACATATTTTTATAAGTTTAGTTTATTTGTTGGTCTGTGCGTGTGATTACTATTGATGTATACGTAAATAATTCATACAGAATTTCTTCAAGATTTGGAGAGGGATTTTCTAAATTCGTTTATAAATGATTTTTTTTTGGTAAAATCTAGATTACTCGTAAATCATATGATTAAACAAATCATTTTTAATTTGTTTCATTGTAATGATCGGAAAGAAAAATTCAATGAATTATCTTTTCATTGTTTATGATCATGAATGAATTATCATCAGAAAAATAAAATTACAAATTAATTCCAAATTATGCACAGTTATGATACAGTTTTTTGATTTATGTCTTCTGTAAATTTTGAATTTGCTGAAAGTTATTTTTCTTGACATCAATGTAAGTTTAAAGATAAATTTTACACTTTGAACAAACCTTCAAATTGCTTATTGTAACTTTTTTTTAAAATTTTACAAACTATGTATAATTTTACCAGAATATTACAAGAAAATTTTTAAAATTTGGGATATCAATGAAAATATTTCTTACACAGAAGATAATTGAGAATCTTCATACTTTTATATTTTTAAAAATCGTTGTTTTAGAATGTATTATTGAAAAGTAACTGAATATCTTCCAGTAAATAAATTTCTTGAATATGTCTAATGTGTACATTGTGTGTGTAAGGATACATTCAGTAACAAACTTCGTGGTATCATAATTCATCAATAAAGAAAATAACCGTGGTAAGAAATAATATATATTCCAAACATCATAAATTGCAGGACACTTTTTTACTATCCTTCATCAGATATTTTGTTTGATAATTGCACATAAAAGAAGATAGTCAGTTATCTATGTTGAAGCATTTCCTGCAGAGAAAATATTTGCTTTCAAAATATTACATTTGATACCTTAGATTTATTGAGAAAAATCGCATAAAAAGAAAAAATCTTCAACCTTTTTTACTTTTTATGTCTGAAGAAAACAGCTGTATCAAAGATCAGAAGAAATCACATGCAGTAATGTATAATTCAAAAAATACATTTGTACACTCTTTAGATAGTATTATGAATTTTGTTTTTCATTGTGAGTACCTCATGTTCTATTTTTATAAAAAGTATTTGCAATTCAGACACCAAAATTGTTTTATTAAAAGTTTAAATTACTAGTAATTCTTGTAATTAGCGAGTTGTGGACAGTATTATTACGAAACAGATTTTATTTATCTATGCTACAAAAATAGATATATCTTACATTTCTATTTAGAATTATTTAATTTAGAATTCTTATTTCTGTTCTGTGGTCCGTATAGAGCAGTGATGGCGAACCTATGACCCGTGGGTCAGACACTGACCCACGCAAGCTTTTTAACTGACCCACGATTGATAACCAACCATTTAATTATTTACGTGTGTTTATTTAAATTTTCTAATTTGTGTGTATATTTATATTCCGTTGTTGCTGTCCTCGTCTTCACACGTTTCATCATCGACAGGGTCGGATTCTTCTTGAACGGAAGTCACAATCTCGTCATCATTTAGCATTTGAAATCCACAGTCTTCTGCATCGCATGCCATCCAGGTTTCTACATCAACAAAGCTCAACAAAAGAGCACGTATACACCCCTTCACTTGGAAACAAACTGACCTAATATTCTTCGCAAATGTTTACCAAATCACACAGCTGAAATTCCCCAAATATCCTTCACCTTGGGTTTTCCCGTCACTTTTGGCCTCACAGGAAACAAATGTTGAGCATTGCACTGTTCGAAAAGGTGTCCGGACTTTGGTTCGAATATTTGACGCTCCGGATAATAAATGTTCAGATAAGCGACGTTCTACAGTATTTCATTTTAGTTTTTTTACTACAGCACTCTGAAACCTTAGAGGGAATTATAAAAAATCCTGCATTTTTCCTCATTATTAAATTTGGCAAAGATGAAAGGAATATGCCATGTAAAAATTATATCTCAAATGCTCTGCAACATCAAAGGCCGACAAAGTGCAAGTTACCTCATTTCTGCTTAGTAAGTACTACGGAGATATAAACATTTAATTTATCATCATGCATTATTCCATGCCGTAACATTGAAAGATGAATATGCATGCACATGTAGTGTATATTGATGATTTTCATATTTTTCTTTATTTATTATTAAAGTATGTGATTTTAACTTCAATAATTGCAAAGGCCCACAGCTTGACTGACGTCAAGTAAGAGCCCTTTGTAAGATTTGGATTACAAAGATTACGTCAAGATTGACATCAAGTAAGAGTGTCAAGCCCTTTGTAAGATTTGGCTTGAGACCCAAAACCAGACTTTACTGGGGGCCCTAATATTTTTCGTTACGCCACTGCATTAAACAAAATGTCAACCATCATGAAATGGTATAACACATCATAAAGATAGAAAATGTGAACACAAGCCAATTATTTATTATGTGTTTTATAAAAATTTGAAAGATTAATCTAGGATGCAAATTATATTTCAAAACAAGATACTAATTTTTTCTTTTTTATAAATATACAACTTAATTTTATTGCCCTAAGTGTTACAAAATCCAAATATATTTTCAAGACAACATGTAAAGGTAAAATATTTTCAATAAAAAGTTGTCACATTGGGATTTTAATGTAATTTTTCATGTATTATATGTAGTATTTTTTCTGACATTAATTTGAAATTTAGGTTGACAACCCCTTTAAAGTAATTTTTGAGCAGTATTAGTAAATATGTTATAAACTGAGTAATTTTTTTTTATATCAGATTGAAAAACGCTTCAACTGGTATAATACTATGTTATATATGTGTATAGAAAAACCATATTTTAATGTACTAATTTCTCTTGAATCAAATATCTTTTCTTAATAAGATATATTTCATCTTCTGTGTCTTATACTATTAAATATATATTTAGATTTACTTGCTCATATAAGATATGGCAATTTTATAAAATACTTCAAAAATTGAAGCATGTGGTATGATAAATGAAGTAGAAACAACCCAACTAATTTTAATATTGGAATGATTTGCTTTTGTGTTACAATATTGTTTTCTTGCTTTTGAAATTTTAATCATTTATTTGCACCAAGTCAATTATGTATTAAATTTCATTTAATTCTGATGATTCCCCTTCATAGTGGTGCAATTTTCACAAACAGGAGTTTACATATTTAAAGCAATAAAGAAAACAGGCACTTGAGCTAGCTATCAACATAGTTTTAAGACATTATCTAAGCTATAATTTGCATGGCCAAGTGTCTGCTTTCCTCAATATTCACTGAACTGAATTTCATACAGGCCTCTCTAGGAGTTATACTGAAATCCTGTAGTTCAAAGTAATGTTTATCTAGTGAGCAAAGAAAAATTAAGTAATAGTTTGTTTAAAAGAGAAAATTTTAAAAATTGTGGTTTAAAAAGTTTATTACTTTTTGTGATTTTCTTTTGCTGAATTAAATTTATATGCTAAAATCTTTGAATATTTTAACACCTCAATTTAACATACTCGATAGCATATGAAATATTTTTTTTCCCTTTTTTACTATTAACGTCACACTTTAAACCAGCGGTCGCCAACATTTAGAACACACACTTTGAGGACCATTAAATCTATAGTTTTATATTTAGCAGACCACTAACATGAATTTAGAAGGGAAAAAAAGGTACGGTAGAACTTCGTTTATCCGAACGTTTATTATCCGAACCAAAGTCCGGATACGTTTTCGAACAGTGCAATGCTAAACATTTGTTACCTGTGAGGCCAAAAGTGACAGGAAATTCCAAGGTGAGGGATATTTGGGGAATTTCAGTTGTGTGATTTGGTAAACATCTGCGCGGAATATTAGGTCAGTTTGTTTCCAAGTGAAGGGGTGTATACGTGCTCTTTTGTTGAGTTTTGTTGATGTAGAAACTTGGATAGCATGCGATGCAGAAGACTGTTGATTTCAAATGCTAAATAATGAAGTAACTTCCGTGCAAGAAGAATCCGACTTTGTCGACAATGAAAAGGATGAAGACGAGGACAACAACAGCAACAATGAAAGTAACAAGGGTCCATCAAATGCTGACGCGTCTCTGCGTTAGAGACAGCTATGGAGTGGTACGAACAACAATCAGAGGGCTGTCTTACTCAACTACTGCTGCTGAAGAGAATCAGAGACCTTGCAGTGGAAAAACGAAGGTGTACAATGGTACAGCGAAAAATAAGTGATTATTTTCCACAATCAAGGTAAGATTGCGACGTTTTGCACCTATTTGGCTTTTTCTTCAAGCACGTTTCCCGCATGTGATGATTTTCAATATTTGTATAGTGCCCAGTATCATATACTGCATGGATCGCATTCGGTTTTCGGTTATACGAACAATCGAGTATCCGAACGGTGTCCGGTCCCAATTGATTCGGATAAACGACGTTCTACTGCATAAACATTGAAAAAAAATCAGATTCCTTATTTTATTAATGTGAAATGCTCCCATTAAAGGTTAAGAATTATAGAGTAACCATTTTTAAAAATTGAAATTTTTTTTAAGCATTACACACTTAAATTCTAATATACAATTTTTCTATGGACTATCAATAATGTTCACGGACCACCGGTTGGACCAAGTTGTTACCCTCCACACTTCTGATAATTAGAATCGTGAATGGCCGTAGTAGTCGAAATCACGAAGTGGCCGGCGGGCTTTGAGCTCTAGGTTCCACTGAAGACTAGCCCTTTAGAGGGGTTGGTGCTAGGGTTTCTGATTTCCCGGATTTTTCCATTCCGGGAGTGTCCGGGAAATCCCGGGTATGTAATTGTCATTCCGGAAATACATCCCGGAACGTTCTCGGAAATACATCAAAACTTTAAAAAATTTAAAAACAAGTTATTTTTAAATAAAATCAGTAATCATTATATAAAATAAGGATGCATATAAATTACAAAATTAACTCTTTTTTATATAATGAGCTAAAAAGTAAAAAAAAATATATAATAAATTGATTATTCATTTTTGAAATAGGATATCAGAAAGCATAAGCAATTTATACTTCTATCACTCAGGCATGGAAAAAATGTTACAATTTAAGATTTAGTAAATTAAAAATCACATTTGAAAAATAATTACTAAAATTAATGTTCCTTTATTGACTCACATGCGTTTGAAAATTAACCAGTCAAAGCTCTCTCTCTCTCTCTCTCTGAATCAATTATTTCTCTAATGTTGCTACTAAGAGATAAATATTAATATATTTCAAAACTCATTTGCTGCTGAAGTGCCGATTATGTACGTTAAAAATATTAACTATTGTATTTAAAATATTTAATTCGTATAACCGATTTCTTGTTTATGGAATTGCTGTATTATTGTTACATAACTATAAATAAATATTAATATAAGAATCTCAGACGAAAGTTAAGTTTAGAAAAATAATAAAAAAGAAAAACAGCGCGATTTCTTCTAAAAATATTCTTCCCCAAACAGTTTGTGGGTTCATTCCCTTCTTCAAATTGCTGATTCAATTAAATAGCTCATAATAAAGACAAGTATCCGAAAATGTTTTTAAAAGAACGATTAAATAAATAAAATAGTTTTAAGTATTAGTACTTACATTATCCACATAAATCTAGATCTGGGAACTTCGATCACATAGTGCTGGTTGGCAACGAAATGCGATTGCTTTAAAACCCCATTATTTCTTGTTAACAAAGCTCGATACACACCCATGGCTAGCTGTGGAAAAATTCTCACCCCCAAAGTTCTCATACTACACTCTTACTTCTCACAGTTAGGGTAATGAACATTCCTTCGTCCGGAAGTTCGGGGTGAGCGATCGCAAATTGCCACAGTAGGTTCAGTTAACGATGTCCGAAATAGAAATCTAAGGTCAAGTCAAAAATAACTACCTCATAGATAATTCAAGCCCCGTGAGATTCCCGGGAAATCCCGGGAACGAAGTCTAATTCCCGGAAATAGAAAAAGTACAAAAATCTTGTGATTTCCCGGAATCCCGGGAAAGAAACCCTAGTTGGTGCACATTAAATCTCGTCGTTCTGTGTCCTCCCGTCGGCATAGAAAGGAGGAAGTGTTGCCAGCTCAGGTGTCGTCCCCGTCACTTGACCGAGGTCCATAGCCAATGTGTTGCTTTATATTGCAATGCCGCTGAAGAGCCGTTGTGTAGAGGGGGTCTATGCATGTTAAATCTGTCGAGGTACAAACGTCCTTCTGTTGGTATGGTGTAGGAGCACTGGCGTAGCTAGTCCTGAGTGGGCCCTGTATCATGATTCTTTGGGGGCCCCACTTTTGGACTCTTAATATTTTACGAGTTTTTGCTTACATGTGTTGTGGCCCCATATCATTGAAACGGTGGTAGCTAAGCCCCTGTGTTGGAAAGGGGAGTGCCAGCTCAGGTGTCGTCCTCGTCACTTGACCATGGTTCAAAATTACGAGGTCCGTCGCCAAAAGCCCTCGAGCAGAAGAATAGAGTGACGTCAATATTCATTGACTCACTCGTTTTATAGTGCGACATTAATAAACACTCAGTCAACCGGAAATCGTCATGTAGACTAGGCCGCTTCCCGTTCAATCCATCGAGGCTCAAACGTCCTCTCGTAGACGGGGTGTGAAAATTAGAAAAGAGGAAGTGCCTGCTCAGGTGTCGTCCTCGTCTCTTGACCGAGGTTCAAAATTCCAAGGTCTGTCGCCAATAGCCCTCGGACAGTTTTGTAGTGCGACGTTAATATAACTCTCACTCCACCGGCAATGTTTCAGTGGAGCCATGCTTTTCAAATTCTGATTGTACTATGGACCCGTCGTGTCGAGAGCCAGATAAATCTTTAAGGGGTAACAATCTACACGTTTGCAACGTGTTTCACAGATGTTGATTGATTGTATATTAACGTGTCGCACTCAATAGCTACGTTAGGATTTACGGTTCATGGATATGCGGAACGAGCAGGGATGTCTTGGAGGCCCCAGAGAAATCAATCAATTTTTGAGACCCTGGACCCCTATACAAAAGTAGGCCCTACCTGAGACTTTTAATAGACAGTATATAGCATTAATTGTCAAATACTCGTTCAAAAGGTCATTTGAAGCAAATGTGCACGACTCACAAACCGGCTCGACCGATGGCCGCATTTCAACTAAATGAATGATTTTTTATGGTACTATGCCTAGGCCTAGATATGGACAGCGGTCATCACATAATGTAGTCTTACCACTTTTGCCAATTGACATTTGTTTGAAATTCCCTGTTTTTCGGAAAATATGTACGGGAATAATATTTGACCATTAAAATGATCCGGATCGTGATCTTATTAAGACAGAGTTGAGAACGCGCGCGCGAATGAGGCCCCCACAGAGGGCGAGGCTCAGTTGGCCCATGCCTTAAGACATTCCGGAGAACAGGGTGTAAGCTCAGGTGTCGGTTTCCTCATCTGGCAATCATTCAGATCTCCGATAGATATTAGCAGTGGTTATTGTATCTTTGTATTGAGGGACAGAAATATTCAGTTGGATGCGCTTAATACAACAAACATTTCCCATTCATTTACTCCTTAAAACTTTTAACAGGTAACGAATTTTTAAAATCGAAATTTCATTGCGTTTATTCGAATTTATTAATATAAGTAATTCAAACAATGGTATTTTTATTTTTATTTTTGCGACTATTCTCGATACAAATAAATGAATATGAACGAGAATTAATTGATTTTACGGTGAATCAGAGCATAAATCAAATCATTTTATTGAAACACTTAATTAAAATGTATTGAAGTACCATTTAGAGAGTCAGAATGTATATATATTAAAAGTTAAAAAATTATGCTAATTTCAACTTGAAATTAGAAGGTAAGTGCGAATTTTTGAAAGCATTGAAAATGATTTAAGAAATCCTTGAAGCCTATATTTCAAATGAATATTCCTAACAATACCAGGTATTTAATCAGTTATCGGTACTTTATAAAATATCGTTTAATTCAAAGATCTATTTTAATGTTAAAATATTGATACTTTTAAATTCCTGGTTCTCTGGCGGGAAATACAACTATAAGTTAATGCAATTATTTAAGTATTTGTTACTCAGTAATGGTTTCCGATCAGCATCTCGTGATTGTTAATTAACATCCAGTGGCGTATACTAGAGTCGGATTTGCGGGTTCAAACTCTTCCCTCACTCAAAGGAAATTTTTGCTTAAAAATTATGCATCAGCACTTTAATCTACATCAGTGGTCTTCAAACTTTTTCAACTCTCGGAACCCCTAGAACTTAAAAGTGCTTTCGTTGAACTCCTTTCCATACACATACTTAAGCTCAGGGACTCATACACACACTGTTGGTTTTATGACAGTGTTTATAAATTTTTGTTGGGGTTTTCAGTCCTTTCTTTCAAAATGAAACTCGGAGATGCCTTTATAGCTACTACTACAAAAACCTGAAGATGAGATTTCTGCAAGAATTTTTTCTTCTCTCTAGCCTCTTCGACTTTCCTTCTGTGGTTATTAATATTTATTACTTTGTATTAATGGATAACACTCTTCCACGTCAGACATTCTCGAAAGTGAAGCAAGTGAGCGAATACCGCTCCTGATCTGAACATGATTGAAAACTAAGATTGTTTTGGAAACACAATCGTATGGAGATGTTCTCCTCGTAGATATAAATACCCCGTAAGGCTAACAGTATTACCAGCCTTAAATCAATTAGTATTTTGTATACAAGCATCCTTACTCACATTAAGGAATAAGATTACATATTAAATGTATAAGCCTCAATTGTTTACGAATAATCTTTTTTACCCGAACTCTCCCCGCCACATTTTATTGCCTTTTATTTTCATGCTAAGGTTTTATATCATATGCTATGTTAGTAATTTTTCCCATTCTATTTATAAGTTATATTTATCACTCTACACGAATTCATAAAATTATAGTTCATAGTCTGAAATATTCGGGTTTAGCCTTTGGGTTGCTTTTTGAGGGCGATGTTAAGAAATATCAATCAAAATTGAGATTGCTTGTAAAGGTAATTCTGGTATGGGCGAGTTAAATACATTATATATTGTTATATATAAAGAAAAACTGATGCGTAATGTTTTACAATTTTAGATAAATTATGCAGACATTGGATGACTTATCTATCATTTCTACTGGATTATTTTTTATAATCCTCGGTATTTCCCTTATGGCGTATGGTTGTCAAGCTCTGGTATACCTGAATTATGTAGGTGCTACTATGATCTTATTTGGATGTTTGGCAGTTGCTTTTGGAGTTTATCTATGCCGAACTGTACATTCAACTAAAGAATATTTTCTGAAATATCCTGAAAGTACTTCCCTAAATTTGGAATGGATTTCTTTGCCAATTATAGAACAACCACATAGTTTTAAAGTTGTGGTAGTATGAATGAACTTATAATAAAACTAACGTGATTGTATTCAGTTATTTTACAAGACAACTCTAGCAAAATTACTAGATTTTAATGTTATTTAAGTGTATGAATATTTATTTAAAGCTTTTAATATTACAAAAATGCATATCTTGTCATTTGCTTTTGTGATGTTTCTTTGCCGTACCTTAATAAAGTTTCATTGTTTATGAAGTGTGATGTCTCTTTTCTATCATTTTATAAAGGTCTGTTGAAGTTTAAATTTCTTCTTTCACATCAAATTTAAAGCTGGGCTGTTATTTTTTCACTCTAAAATGGTGCGATGAAACTTAAAAACAGTTTTTGCATTTTGGAGGACTTTCAAGAATAAACATAAGATGTATTTTTTTCCCTCGCAAAATATACAATTTTTGTGTTGATAGATATTTTAAGTTTCTGTAATTATAATATCTTTCAAAATAAGCTGATGATTAATTTATCTTTGATATTTTGCTAGAGTTAACCTTTTAGTAAAGCAAAAATAGGCAGCTGAAAAAAAGCATTGAATAAACAAAGTAATCTATTGGCATTAGATTATTCACAACAAGGACATTACCGAATGTAAGAATCAAGTTTTGGAGTAGAATAAATCAGGGCTACGAACCGTAATTTTTTTCGTTACGGTTCACAACTAAAAAAAAATATCGATTCAGTTCCGGTTTTCGTTCCGCCAAAAATGGCGGTTTTCGGTTCAGTTGCGAATGAATTTTATTTTGTGTGTTCTTATTTGTACTGTAAATATAATTCTGTCATAAAAAATGTATTTATATAGTTGACACACATGTAATAATGATAGTTAAATGGTTCACGTTAAATTATAGAAAATATTGCTAAGTTGGTTCCAGTAACAAAATGACTGAAGATATATCGAACTGAAATTTTTTTCGGTTCAGTTTCGGTTTTCATTCCAGTCAAAATAACGGTTTTTTTTCGGTTAAGTTCCGGTGCGAAGCCCTGGTATAAATTATCAGTAAGATGTAACTGAGAATTACTAAGGGAATTCGGAAACACTTTAAATTTTCAGTAGTGTCATGGTATTTATCAAATGAGAAAATAATAAACTTTGAATTGTGTTTATTAACGTCGCACTTCTGAGCAATACAAGGGCTGCCGGGGGAATGCCCAAAGAGACCGAGGTCACCCTAAAGTGAAAGTGGAGAACAGCGACGTACGTACTTCTATAGGAGGGTTTTACTTATACAATCAGGCCAGTGTGTCCTGAGTTCACGCCTAGTACCGCTAAAGACCCTCAGTGCAAAGGGGACCGATGCACGTTAAATATGGCGAGGCTCAAACGTCCTTCTGTTGCTGTAGTGTGTAAGTTAGAAGAGGAGGGTGCCAGATCAGGTGTCGTCCTTGTAACCTAAGTGAGTGAGAGTGAGAGAATATTAACGCACTGATTAGCAACACGAGGGCTTTTGGCGACGGTCCGCGTAATTTTGAACCTTGGTCAAGTAACGTGGACGACACCTGAGCTGGCACCCCCTCTCCTAACTACCACACCACACCAACGGGAGGACGTTTGAGCTCTCGACAGATTTAACGTGCATCGCTCCCCTACACGGCGGATCTTTAGTGGCACTTTAATCGAACTCATGACACGTTAGCCATGATCCGATGCCTAGACCACTCGGCCACCGCGGCCGTCCTTGTAACCTGACCATAGCTCAAAATTACGTGGTCCGTCGCTTAAAGCCCCCGAATAGCTGAATAGTGCGACGTTAATATTCACTCACTCAGTCCCGAAACTCAACATCAAGTGGGCACGGAGTCAATGGCGGGGTCATACCGGCTGGAAAAAATAAATCACCATCACATGATTAAGTGATGACTAACACATATATTTGAAAATGTGGAAATCCCCTATCTCAAGTGCCAGTTTACCCATTGGGGGCCCAGAGGCCCGGATAAGCTGGACCTAAAACAAATTTTCTGGTTACAAATTTCGATCCGTCATTGCCAAGTGGGTCCGTATACCTTCTGAGTCCAGGGCTTGAAATGAACTTAAATCGCGGCATTGCCCATCTCACATTAAATACCACGAGCATAAATTTCACAAGTTTATAGCGATTTTTCACTAGTGTCATCTTACATCGTGCTATTAATCACAGTTCTAAGTCGGTCAAAAAACTGAACTGATTTAGTTAAAATTAAAGTAATTGTATTCGAGGTTTGAGAAAATTATGTCATCTAACTTTGACTCTCCATAAAAAGAAAATTATTGAGCTAAAACCCCAGGCAGGTGCTTCAAAAGATGGCCCGTTTAGGTAAGATTCCAAATTGGGTACAAAACTTGTTCTTTTTTATCTATAAAAATTGTAGGGAATTTGTTTTATTAACACCCTTTCATAAGCTTCATTCGTATGTAACGGAATCTTTGAACTCCATTTTTACCCACTTTAAAAGGTCAGATTAATTCAAAATTTTGCTCACTTGTCCAGGACCGATGACAATTACAATAATTTAATATTTGTATTCCATTGTCCTGATCACAAGATCATCAGGAATAACGATTTCCCATTTTCAGATCCCATCCCGCATCTAGTAACTCATTTCAGATCCCATTTCCAGATTTGGTGACTAAAAGATTAAGTTACAACTTAGTTCGATCAACTATAAAAGGGTGTTTTTTTAGCTTTTTAAACTATAATTTGTTTGCAACACTAAATTTAAACCGTTGGCGTACCACGAGCTACTTTCGCGCTCTTCGGTTTCGGTCGAAAAAAGCCAGAGTATTTGGCCGATACAGACACCCGACGGTGCGCTCACAATTTGTCGAAACGCGCTCAGCGTTTTGGACAGTCGTATTCAATGTTCAATTTAATAATTTTTTAATAATTCAATTTTTTAATTTAATTTTTTTGACGTGATGGCGCTTCTTGGCGCTTTTCAAAACCCTCTAGCACGCAAACTGTCCTCCGTTGTGACACCCTTCCCATTCAAACCCCACCCTTGCGTACGTCATTGGTGGTGAACCTATGGCACATGTGCCAGAGTGACATTCGCGAAACTGGTATAGTTCTTTAAATAAAACAACGGTAAGTTTTTTTTTTTTTTCGGATCTGTTAAAATACTAGATGATTATAAATTCTACATATAATTCCTGTCAATTACTGATTCGTCTTTGGAGCATATCTCTAAGCCGTAGCGCACACAAACATTTTTCAAGGGGGATGTCCACGGTCGAAAGTCCTCCAACTGGTATTATACCTCAAGACAACACCAATTGATTCTTCTGATTTTGTCGATTTTGTTGACAAATAACAGTAAAAAAAAAAAAAAATTATTTAATTAATAATTGGAGTTAATAAATTGTTAATTACAAGTACTTGATTAAATTTTACGTTATTTATATATAGGATTATCATCAATCGGAAAAAAAAACTCAAAAGCTTTGAAAGGTGTCTGGACCCCCAGGACACCCCCCTTGTGTGCGACACTGTCTCTAAAACTTTCTCAGTTCCGATCATTTGAAAAAACGGGAAAATTCACTAAATACGCAGAAAAGGTCGAATTAAATTGTACTCTGGATTAATTTATTTAACTTTGAAATGTAATTGAATGACTTTTACGGTAACTTTATTTGGAGGAAAAAATTGAATGATTTCAGGTGGCTGCGGTAGCCTAGTGGTTATGCTCATGAACTCGTGGCCGGGGAAAGTCACGGGTTCGAGTCCTAGTGCCACTGAAGACTCGCAGCGTCAAGGGAGCTAACGCTCGTTGAAGCTGTATGTCCTTCCGTTGGCGTGGTGTGGTAGTTCGGAGAGGGGTGCCAGTTCAGGCGTCGTCCTCGTCACTTTACCGAGGTTTAAATTTAGGAGGTTAATCGTGTTGCCTTGTAGTATAGCAAAACTGTTTCCTGAACATTTTTGCAGTGGTATGTAAGCTGAATATTGCAATAAAATATTTGCATTCAAATTCGCTAGTAAATATGGACTAGTTCTACTTTGTAAACAACATTGAGTGGAACCCTCACTTACTTCCGGTGTAATGTTAATCTATGGGAAAACATCGAAATTCAACTGAGTTATTCAAACTTTTAATGCAAGTTTTTGAAACTTTTTTTGTACTATATGGATAGAAGATGATCTGTAGATTTCAAATTCAGGATTTTATAGTATTTATTTCAGTATCTTTTCTAAAATACCTTGTTAATTTTTTAGCTCAAAGCAATGGCGATTTTGCATTAACCGGAAGAAAAGGGTATTAATGACTGTAGCGCCTCCATAGTAAGCTTTACGGTAGAACTTGTCCATAATGTTTAACAGATATCTTCATTATAGAAGCATAGTTAATACAGCTTTCACTACTATCACGAAAAAATATTTATCACAAAATACCGCTGAAGCTCTTACATATCAATTTAAGAAGTCTTAATCACACATTCTTTTGTTCGTAATACGTCACAACTTTCTATAAGACAATAATACACTCGTCCCCACATTTAATGCATGAATCTCCATGTCTGGAGAAAGAATGAAAAGTTCCGGTTTGGATTATTTTAAGATATATTATTTTTAAGACACACATACATATCCTAATCTGCGAAATTAGCTGTTTTTTCGACTAGGTTGCAGCGGTTGCGGTAGCCGAGTGGTCATTTTCGCGAGCCCGTGGCTGTCGTCAAGAAGCCGGTTCGAAACCCAGTGCCATTGAAGACCCACTGAGTACAGGAATTGATGCACTTTTTTCCATTAGGCCTTTAACTTTTCTCACCGATCAAAAACTCTTACTCCAGCTTTGATCTTCAAACATGTCATATTTCAGAGTAGAGTTATAAATGTAAAGATCAGTGAGTGAATATTCACTCACTCACTCATTCAGCTACCTGAGGGTTTTGGGGACGGACCTCGTAATTTTGAACCATGGTCAAGTGACGAAGAGGACACCTGAGCTTGCACTTCCCGCTTTTTTTCTACACCACACCAACAGGAGGACGTTTGAGCCTCGACATATTTAACCTGCATCATATTTACTCTGCATGGCGGATCTTCAGCGGTATTAGGCTCGAACTCGTGACACGCCGGCTACAAGTTTGTTACCTTGACCCCTAGGCGACCGCTGCCACATAAAAGTTCGGAAGAGAAGCATCTTCTGCTTCCTTTTCTTGTCAACACCCCATGCCGGTAAGTCCAAAAAAAAAAAAAAAAAAGTGCGCCAAAACCACAATACCAAAAGGATTAGACTTTCAAGTACTCACTAAGCGTAGTTTTGTAGTTAGAATAGCAAGAGAGAAACTAGTCTTAAGGTATCCGACTACCCTAAAACTGTGAATTTTGTCAAAAATTGACACAAATTTTTTTAATGATTTTATTTTATAGGCCATCTTATTAGCTTTATAAAAATACCAAGTGTATCATTTTCCGTTTACTAGAACAAAAACTACAAGTGTTTTAGTAAAAGCAAATGCCATTACTTTAAGCAAGATGTCATACTTTAAACCGCGTTTTACTGGAAATGCGATTTTTTGAAAATAATCAAACGGGGTCAGCGATTGCTAAAAAAGTTTTGAACATAATTAACTGAAATTTTTTCTGTAAGTTCTGTACAATAGTAGAATTGTTTTAACTTTCAGATTTATCAGTCACTGTTTTATTACAAAATTTACTGTTCCTTATGTGAATATAATCGCTGTTTTTTTAAGCAATTCCACATAATAACTGAGATAAAGTGCTCTAGTTTTTGTAAAAAAGAAAATATCTATCCTAAAGGTCATTTCAAAAATGAATAATATATCAACACATTAGATTGAAAAAAAATTGAAAATTTGTTCATAAACCTTTGGTGCAGAATGGGCCGCGTTTATTGAATTGATTTATTTTTTTGCACCATAAATTAAGAGATATAAGTTTTTGCGACGAAGGTCGGTTGGTCATTTGCTTGTTAAATGTCACGATAACCAGATATGCATGATTGAAGCTCTTTTTGTGTGGAATTTCATACTCCTTTGAATTGGTATCTATTTTTCCAATTTGTTAGAAACCTGTATCCTTGCATATATTTTATCCGCTCTCAAATAATCTGGTTTTTCTTGTCTGTCTTCATAATCTATGAAATTATTGATACTGTCACTGTCATTGAAAGTTTCGTCTTCAATCAAGCTCGGCTGCTGGCGCGTTGAGAGAAAGCAACTGAACATGCATTGTCGGGAGACTGTTTATAACAAATGAAGAGAGCGTTTTGAAGTGCATATATGTACATTGCAGTGGTGTAACGTACACTTCCTCAACCCCCACATCGCGGGAGAGGGGGATCCGGACTCTAGGCCCAAGACCTGACTGACGCCAAGTGCGCATTTACCTGATTTTAAAATATTAAAAGCAAAACCTTATTTTGCAGGGAGGCCCTAGCATTCTCCGTTACGCCACTGGTACATTGATAGAAAGCATTACAGCGGCGACAAAGCACATGAAATTCATATACCGCATATAAAAGATCGCACAGAAAAAAATCACAGAAAAAAGGACCGCACAAAAACAGGTTTTACTGTACAGTGAAAATCGTTTAACACGAAACTGAGCAGGACTGAAAAATTTTTTCGTGTTAAGAGATATGGCAAAAAAAAAAAAAAAAAAAAAAAAAAAAAACATTTAACGAAGTTAAGAGTTTATTAGAGTACATTTTATTTACATAGATATGTGTATATGCATGTATTTAATAAAAACCTTCAAACATTTATGTAATTTTCTCTCTTTTCTTAAAAAAATTATTGTGGATAAAGTAAGTTAGAGCAATACCAAAATCTTTAGAAACTTCTGTTTTTGATCAACAGCCTTAAAAAGCTCAATCGTCAATTCAAGCGAAATTGAAGTTTGCTTCCCCCCTGAGCTCTTTGCCATTGTGCTCGTTAGAAAATTCTGAAAAAAAAAAAAGAAAAAAAAAACGCAGACCAAATTTATATATATACATATTAATTTTTACTCACACTATGATGTACTCATCACCGAATTCCAAAGCCAACTGATGTGAGCTGAGATGTTTTGTGTAGCATTTGTAGGGGTGAAGGGGAAAGTACCTTTATATATATATATATATATATATAATCAAAATTGCCTCGTGTCGAAGTCTGTTCCGAGGGTATATCAGAGCCAAGTTATCCACCTTTCTAAGAAACAAATGAAGCCATCTCTCTTTCATTTTAAACCCCTCTTAAATATCACCTGCGTGGCTGGTGTTTTCCGTATTTTGTTCATTACCAAAAAGAAAATCTTTTCGTGTTAAGCGAGTTTCGTTTCATGTTAAGAGAAAAAGCATGACAATACGTAATAGTTTGTGGTGACTGTTGTATTATTGCATGTTAATCAATATTTCGTCTTTAACGTTTTCGCGATAAGCGTATTTTACTGTAAATGTGTATGACTTACAATCGCACAAACCGTCTCTACCGACTGCCGCCCTTTGACCGAATGAGTAATGATGGTGTATGAGTGAATGAATATTAACGTCGCACTCCTCAGCTACTCGAAGGCTTTTGGTGACGGACCTCGTATTTTTTAACCATGGCCAAGTGACGAGGACGACACCTGAGTTGGCACCCCCTCTATTAACTACCACACCACACCAACGGGAGGACGTTTGAGTCTCGACATATTTAATGTGCATCGGCTCCTTCTGCACGGCGGGTCTTCAGCAGTACAAGGCTCGAACTCATGACACGCCGGTCACGAGTCCGTTACTGATGGTGTATAGTAATAGGCCTACGCCTATACATGAACGACGATCATTATATGCAGCCAGTTGACATATCGTCCGAAATTTCCAGATTTCTGGCGAATTCAACCGGAAATAACCTTTGACCCTTGAATGTATTCGAATTATGAACTTATTAAGGCTGAATCGAGAACGAGACGAGGCCACCATTGTGGCTGAGGCCCTGGGTCCGGACCAAGTTGGCCCATGTCTTAAGACGTCCTTGCATGGAACTCAGATTTTTCACAATGGAGGGGCATAAAGTTAGGAAAATGGGACAGGAAATAGTTTATATGCATTAATGTTACTCAGAAGTAAACGTCTTCTAACTTTGTTGACTTACGGAACCCTTAGAGTTAAAGTTGCCTCGGGTAACCAAATTCCACTCTTAGAAGAATAAATTTTAAAGTAACATTTATATAAAGTAAACTAACGTGTTTTTGGTACTTTAAGTAAAAACAATTAAAGAAATGTTTTGTATTTTTTACTAAATTTTTTAACATAAAATGAGTGTAATTTATTCATTAATATCATTAATTCATGCTCCGGGCATCGTCAGCCTTGCATTATATTTTGTGATAGGAATATGCTTGCATTTTTTGGAACAGGCTGTTGAATTCTAGTTGTACTGAAAAGTGCCTGTAGTCGTATTTCATATATTCTGCGTATAATTTGCTTCTCTCTCTCTCTCTCTCTCTATATATATATATTTGCCTATTTTATGATTTCTTCTAAAATGAATAAATATCGATGCATTTAAATGAAAATGATTTTTAAAAAAGTCATTGATCATTTAGAATCAATGATTTAAAAAATAAAATGCCAAAAAACTATCTTTCTTTAAAGAATTTTATAGAAAAAAACAACTTTTTTTTTACAAAACAATGATGTTTTCATATTTTATGATTTTTTCTCATATGAATCAATATCGTTGCGTTTAAATAAAAATGATTTTTAAAACTTTCAGAATCAGTGATTTAAAAAATAAAAAGCCGAAAACGTATTTGAACGAATTTTAATAAAACACTCAAAATACTTAAATCAATCATTTAATAAATTCTTCATTCATAAGGTAATTGCATGAAACTTTTTTTCCGTGTCGAACATTTCAAAAAATCCTCACAATTTTACTTCAAGATTTAAAATAGTAGTGAAATTTTGTAATTTTAAAAATTTCTACTTCTCTGTCTTTTTTTAACATACAACTATTTTTAAAAAAAGCTACATTTTCGTTTCCGGGGCCTAAAAAATTCCAACGAAAGAATTTAAATGTGAGTGAGGGATTTTTAAAGTCGCACTGTTCACCTACTCCAGAGTTTTTTGGCGACGGACTTCGAAATTTTCAACCATTGTCAAGTGACGAGGACGACCCCTGAGCTTTCACCCAATTCTCCTAATTACCACACCACGCCAAACAAGAACAAATTTCGAAAAAGGGAGTTTTTATGACATAGTTAAAGAAATCACACACGCAACACATAAGTACCATCGTCCTGAAAGAAACAGGAAATTCCCATGGGGATAAAGTTATTCCCTCGGTAAAAGTCCGTGCAACGCTGGGTTAAGCGGAGAGGAAAGAATCAAAGTAATTTCGAAAAATAAAATTGGAAGTGCTGATTTTGTGAAGAGAAGGGAAAACGTTATACGAGAAAGCCATGATATGCACTCACATCGTACGCGTCACACGCACACAAAAGTGATGGCGTCAGAAAGAAAGGAGGAAATTAACATGTAGATTAAGTTATACCCTCGGTAATAGCCCGTGCAACGCCGGGCCATGAAAGCTAGTTTCATATATTCTGCGTATAATTTGCTTCTCTCTCTCTCTCTCTCTATATATATATATGCTATTTTATAGGTTACGAAACATTTTTCACTCAAATAAGTTGTTCCGAATGACATTAAATTGTTTATATCTGTGTGAGAAAATTCTGCGTATTCTGCATGAATTTTCAACCCTAAATTTAGGAGTTGTTCTTTTTTAATTTTGTTGTTGCTGTTGTGTTACTTATGCCACCTGATCGACAGTTACATCAGATCAAGACCCGCGAAATTAATCACTGCAAAGCGCTACATTTACGCCTGTCGTTATTCGTAGCTTTGAGCACCATGCAGGTGACAGTGCGATTTGGCTCGATTCCTCCCCAATTTTGAGGGATAACAGCCTGGGGGAGGTCAGGGGCCTCCCACTTCTTTCCCCCTTCAATTAACCTCACGAGAGGACTTGCGGCTCGATGGCTACTTAGAGTACCCCCCCCCCTCCCCAACTATAACTAACCACTATACCGGATGAGCGGCTTTTTTTAAAATTTAGATTTCAATATTGAATTTTTTGATAAATCGATGTGTCCCCCCCCCTCCTCCCTTTATTGAGAAGCTTTTTGATTTAATAATATATGTATATTAATATAATATATAAATATTATATTAATATTTCCACATGCACTAAATAAAATTAAAAACAATTCGTCGCCCTTCCGGTATAGTGGTTAGCGACGCTGGCTGCTGTGCCGTAGGGCCTGGGTTCGAATCCCGGAGAAGACATGGATGTTTGTAAATGTATATTGCCTTCGCGTGGCATGGGGGTACTCTAAATAGCCGTCGAGCCGCAAGTCCTCGCGTGTGGTTGGTGGAAGGGGAAGAGAGGTGGGAAACCCCTGACCACTCCCAGGGTGTTCTCCCTCAAAACTGGGGTGGAACCGAGCCAAAAACGTACTGCCACCTGCATGGTGCCCAAAGCTGCGGCTAACGACAGGCGTACAATATAGCCCGATGCCATGTTGAATTTCGTGGGCCTCTATCTGACTACGTCAGACAGGTGGCATTAGCAACAACAACGACAAAAACAATCTTAAATATCTGCTGCATATGTTTCTTAAATTTTATTAAAAAATAGTTTTATCAGCTTTTCTCCAAAAATTGCTAATAAATTGCAACACGGGGGAAAAAAAAACTTGCTTTAATTCAGACCTCTTCAAGCTGTTTTAGCTTTGTCCCCTCGAAGTTCAAAGTCTGGCCCAATTTTCAAAAAAATCTACTTCGGAATAAGAAATATTAATTTAAAAAATATATAAATTTTTCCGCGTCGTTATAGTAACTTTAACTGTTCATAGTTAACTGAACATTTATGTAAGAACAATTCTGATTGCGAATTGAAGTTTAACTTTTTTTTTTATTACGAATATCGTTTATTCTTTTAATCTGGGCATTTAACGGTTTATTTTTACAAAAGGCGGCAGTGAATTTTTGTTTAAATTGCAGTATATATTTGTTTGAGTATTACTTCTAAGTTGCTGTCTGTTGTTCATCATATTACAATAAATATATTGATCATCTCTTTTGAGTGTTAAAATGGTAAGTGTTTATAATTATGTTGTTTGTTCTTAAATGAAACATTTAGATAAGAATATTAATGGCGGTTATTTTGATTCACCGTTTTTCATGGCGATTTAATAGCTTAGTACAATTTATCAAAAATGTAGATCTTGATATAAATGTTCTCTAAATTAAAATTTCAATGTAAATTACTGTGAAACGATTTATTTAATGCTCCAAATTTGTGCTTTTTACCTCTGGCTTTTTTTAACAAAATTTTTATTATTTATGTCTCTTAAAATTTATCAGACTTGAAAGCTTCTCAAATACTTCCATATGAGCCTTGTATTTTAGAGAATAAATATACTGAAAGTGAAAATTCTCTCTTTCGAGAATGGGTTTTCATCTCGAGAAAAGCATTTTTATATGAATTTTTTTCTGAATAGGAGATTCTATTATCTGCATTTCATGTATAAAAAAAATCATATGTACATTCAACCGAAAAAGTATTGAAATTTAACTATGCAAAAGTTGTTTCAATGGAAATTTATTTTTAGTAAATACTTTTTTTTTATTTTTTAAAAAAAGCAAATTTTTTTTTAAAAAAAAATAATTTTATATATAATCCTTATCTTAAGAATTGTTGCTATGACTTAAATTTATTTATTATTTTATTATTGATAGCTACAAGTGAAACATGTTTAGTTGAAAATTTATTTTACGGTTATTATAAATATACTGACAAAGTCATTTTTCTTTACATGCATAAACATTAATTTCTATATATGCATGGAAAAAAAAAAGACGTTTCAATCTATATTGCTTTTTAATCTTTTTTTTTTTTATTTAAAAATTACACAATTCAGCTTTTTAGAAAAAGTGGCATAAAAATTGCTAAATATAACCTAAACTTGTGATAATTAGGACATTCTTTAAGTTGTTTTACCTTTTAGTTCCCTCGCAACTAAAAGTCTACCCTATATTCAGAGAAATTTTAATTCTGGATACGAATTATTAACTCGTATTAAAACAAATTTTTTAAGTCATAAATGTAATGTACAAAAATAAGTTTTATCAGAACAATTTCGATACCAAAAACGATACACTTATTCAAACTGAACAAAATTATGGAAAAACTCTATTTCTTTTTATCCAATATATATTCAGTTGAATTTCCCTACGAAGTCTTTGTCCATTTTTCATAGCATTAAAATAAATTGATTTCGTTCAATACCTTTTTTGGAATGGTAAATGTGTATAACTGTATTGTTGTTGTCTTGTCCTTACGGGAAGGAAAGACAGTTGCTAGAGCCACAGGTTGGACTTTTAGATGAACGCCTGTCGTTGGCCGTAGCCTTGAGTACCATATAAGTGACAGTACGATTTTTTTTAGCTCGGTACAACCCCAATTTAGAGAGGAACCCCGATTTTGGGGAATCTAGGGCCTCCCACCTCTCTTCCACTTCCACCAACATCACGAGAAGACTTGCAGCTCGATGGTTATTCAGAATACCCCCATACCGCGAAGGCACTATGCATATTTACAAACATCCATGTCTTCTACGGGATTCGAACCCATGCCCTACGGCACGGCGCTCAGCGTCGTTAACCACTATACTGGATGGACGACTTACAACTGTATTGCTTGTTCTTAATGAAATACTAATGTAAAAATATTAGCAATTGAGATTATTATTATTCATGGCTTCTTCATAAGAAGTGAACCCTTTAAAATTTTTTTTAAAAATTACTGATCTTGATATAAATGTTCCCTAAATAAAAATTTTATGTAATAAATTCTTATAGGTAGATTTATTTAATATTTGAATATTTAAGTATTTTATCTTTTTTTTCAACCAAATATTTTAATTTTGTATGTAGAATTGGAAGCTCCTAAAATTGCTTCCATATTCCAAATTTTATTTCTGTGATTGTTTTCTTTTTACTAGGCAAGTGGATCCAATAGAAACCGTTTCATCGGGAAGGGATTTCCCGAAACTGTTTACATGCGACATAGAATCTTTGTAGGCCAACTTCCCATTGAGGTAGGTAATTGGTTATTTAACTCTCCTTTTTTTGCAAATAAAAACTTCCTTGAAATTTTTATGTACGTATTTCTTAATGTACCGGTGATTATGCATTTGGACTAAAAACTGTATTCCACATTTAAAGATCTAATAAGGCAAGAAAAAAAAAAAAGAAAAAAAAACTTAAAAAATTTTTATTTTTGAAAACAATTTTTTTAAAAAATTTGCTCAAGTAAAAAAAAAAAAAAATTGTTAAGTATTGTGTACGAATAAAGTCAGCGTTATAAATATAAAAGGAAACGAAAGTTACATTATAACATATTCTGTGTATATTGTATTGTAAGGTATACTGTGCAATCAATGATTTTGGAATTAGTAAAAGGCTTAATTCGATGACTAACCACAATACCGGATAGGCGGCATAATTTTAAATGCTTCATTACTATGAAGTATTTAAAATAATGCCGCCCATCCGGTATATTGGTTAGTGACGCTGACTGCTGTGTTGTAGGGCCTTGTTCGAATCCCAGACAAGGCATGGATGTTTGAAAATGTATAGTGCCCCCCTTCGCGGCATGGGGGTACTCTAAATAGCCGTAAGTCCTCTCGTGAGGTTGGTGGAAAGGGAAGAGAGGTGGGAGGCCCCTGACCACTCCCAGGGTGTTTTCCCTCAAAATCGGGGTGGAACCGAGACAAATCGTACTGTCACCTGAATGGTGCTCAAAGCTACGAATAACGACAGGCGTAAATGCAGCCCTTTGTCGCGATGAATTTCGTGGGCCTCGAACTGACGCCGTCAGCAAAGTGGCACTAGCAACAACAACATTTAAAATTATGAGAGAAAGAATTTTAAAAAAAGCTCATTTTTATTCTAGGAAAAAAATTCAGAAAATTTGCTTAAAGGTAAAAAAGGGCCATTGTAAATCTTTGTGTTCGGATAAGGTTAGCGTTATAATATACATTTTTTTTGTTTTTTTGTTAAGAGATCTAATTTAATTTCCATTACTATGAAGTATTTTAAAAATTTATATTTGAAATGAGAAAGTTCTTCCCATTTATCTGTCTCATTATCCTTTTTATTTACACAACTTGTAAGTTTTCTTTTCGACTTATTCGGCTCGTATCTACGCTTTTTATTTATTTGAATCAATCGTAGAGATATATATGCACTGAAAAGGTTAAGGTACTTTAACACAATGAAATCATATTATTCAGGTGTAACACTTTTTCTGAGAATGTAAATTACTCACATAAATCCACATGAAGTGTAGAAACGTCAGAAATAGTCAAGAAAATTTTAAAATTACGAAAAATACATATATCCTTGCTTGTTGAATTTTCTGACATGTTTGGCAAGTTTTAACATAATACCTGCAGATGGCGCCACGTGTATACAATCTAGGTTTCTGAATTAGCCATTTAAAAGAAAGCAATTCAAATCAATTTTGTACGAGTAATACCAACGAATGATTAAAAGTGATGACATCGAAACGTTTCGATGTCATCATTTTTTTATGTTGTTTTTTTGGATAATTTATATTATATGTGTTTTTTATGGATAAAAATATAAATCAACCTATGAAACACGTAGTACTATTTTTCAAATGTTGTAAAAAGACTTAGCAAATAATGTGTGAGCTATACTTTATAAACTATTTTAGATACACAGGTGTTTATTTCAATTCTAATTACTCTTTATCACAAAGGGAGCCTCTTAGCATTAAATGCCATCAGATCTGATTTAAAAGATAACCGAATCTTTCAGCGAGAGAAATAAAAATGTGTAAAATTCCATGTTTTCTTTCTTGAATGCAGAAAGACATAACAGTTTCAAATACAGTCCCCCCCCCCTCCAAATATGTAGGTACTATTTTTAAAAATCTTTTCTTCTGGTATTGGATAAACGGTTAAAAATTGAATACTTAATGTTAAAAAAATTTGATTTTTAATTTTATTCCACATAGGATGTGTTATAAAATTATTCTATAAGTACAGTAATTTTCAGAAATATTTGAACTTGAGATATTCCTCTCTCTCACTCTTTTTATACTAAAAAAATTTAGTTATTTTTATAATATTTATAAAAGAGACTTTTACACTATTGTTAAATTATATATATACCCTAATTCATCTAAATTGTTGCTGAATATTTAATTACACCATGTTGCAAAATTAAATGTAACTATTTTCGATTGTATTTGAGTAATTAAAAGGAATCGACCCTACAAAAGAAAAGGCAAATATATATATAAATCATAAGTATTAAAATGTTATTCTTTTATGCAATTTCCAAGTCTTTATTTATACACAATTGTAATATAGAATGACCCTTTTAACTTAATCACTTGTTTTCCTTGTTAAAAAAAAGTTTTATATGTTGAAAATGAATTTCTAGGGGAGAGCGTAAGGAATTGAAATAATTTAAATCAATTGTCGAATTTTCTTCAGGATAATTTTAATTGTTTCTGTTAATATTTTTTGTGAAATGCATATAAACTTCACACGATAGTTTTTCAAACATTTTTTTAATTGATATAAGCAATACAAACTTTAGTTGGAACTGAAACAAGTAAAGTATATATATAATGTTGTGTAAGAATTTAAATAATTTCTTGAACAGATACCTCAAAAGAGAGTAAAAAGAGTATCAGCCGTGCTGCAATCATGTAAATATTTATATTTTTGATATTGCTTTATCATTACTGCTGGTATAAGTATCTATGCAACAACACTGAGCCTCTTTTAGAAAACTTGTGCAATATTATTCCTATAAACTTTAATTATTCATTATCTCCTAAAAATGTTAATCAGAAGGATGTTTCCTGAAAACGAGTCAAATCCTTATAAATGCAGTTCTTACTAACTAGAGGATGTTAGTATAAATGATTGTGTTGTGCTAACTTTGTGGCTTAAATCAGAACTATGGTGATTTGGTGGACTTAGGAAGCTAGTACTATTACTTTAACATCTCAGTAATTATTCATCTATTTTTGTATGTTAAGAAGCAAATCAGAGGTACAATACTGATTTTATACAACATTGACTCTTATTATTATTCGTGATTAAATAACCCTGCACAACAACGAAGAACACTTTAATATTAAAAGAATTGTTATTCCATCGTTTCAAAGGCTTATAGTTTTTATAACCATGTTTACATATTGTTAGTTTCAGCTCAAATCTATGAAGTCATTTTCACATTTTTATCCTTTGGAGGAGGAGATTAAAGTAAATATACAAGACAAAATTGATATTACAAGAGCTCGATGAAAATTAAATTCTCTGAAAAGTAATGAATATTTCTGATTTATTGTGTGTATTTACTTTTTCTAGATTCAGAATGAAGACCTCGTGAATATATTTTCAAAATTCGGTGCCATTAAATACGCAAGAATTGCACAAGGGAAATGGCGTCAGGATCCAGGGTAAAAATTTACACTAAAATTATTTCCATTTAAAATTTTTTTTTACAAAAATGCTATAGTTCTTTAAAATTGACAAGAACTACAAACTATGCTAATATTTATTTAAAAAGTGCTTTTTTCCTCCCAGGTTTAGTTTGTATTCGCTCATTACCAAATTTTAAAAAATCCAGATGCCTTTGCTAAAATGTGTTGTTTCAAATTTTTAAAACTATATTTAATTGAAATTTGATTTTTAAAATTATTTTATGTTGAACTGCATGGAGAAATTGGCTAATATCTTTCTAAATATTTTTCAGATATGGCTTCATTACATTTGAAACTGAAGATGGGGCCGAAAAAGCCTTCAAAGCAAGTTGCATTTTACTCAGTATAGATTTTATAATCCAAACCTGTGATATACTAATATATTTTAAAACTGCTCTTTCAATTATAAAGATTCATTTAAGCTATTAGAGTACTTTTATCTACAAGAAATAAAGCAAAGGGATTTGAATTATTTTATATTTTTAAAATGAAACATTTCTTAACTCTAAAAAAATTGAGTATTTGCCATTTTTTGTTTCAGTTAATTTTTTGTGTATTCAAATAAAGTCTATCAATATTATTGTTTATTATTAGCAATGGAACCAACTTAAAGATTATTTTTATTCTTCATAAGATATTCTTCAAGCAAACCTACACTAATTCACAATGAAATACTTAAGTGTAATTTTTTTCTAGGCGAGTATATTCGAAGGTATTTACTACAAACAAAGAAAACTCTTCATTAACATAGCCTTAAAGGGACAGGTAAGTCTCATTCACACATTTAAATTGAATATTTAGATAACTCTAAGAGTAATTAAGAATTCAACCCGCTAGATTTTAAATATGTGATGACTAAAGCAACTGATGTTTACAAGTTTGATTAAGTTGAAACTATATTTCTCGGTTTGATCTGACTTAATTTTTTTTTTATTAACATCGCATTCTAAATTAGTACGAGGGCTATTGGTGATAGACCTCATAATTTCGAGCATCTGTTAAATGACAAGGACGATAATAACCTTGGAACCCATTTTTCGTAACTTCCACACAATGCCAAAGTGCTAGCTTTGAACAGCAACAGATTTAACGTGCATCAGCTCCTCTACATGGTGGGTCTGCACTGGCATCAGGACTTGAACCTGCGACTCGACAATGTTGGCTGCAAGTTTGTGACCACGGATACACATAGTAGTTGTTTACTGCCATTTTGCCATATGAATGCATTCTTTTCCAATACATCATCATTTGTTTTAAATTTGATTTGATCTTTTTTTCTTGCAAAACTTCTTAAGTAGGTTTTTTAAAACTTCTTTCTAGGTTTCTGAAGTAGTTTTAGACTTAAAAAGACATTTTTTATTACTATTAATTTATTTTAAAGCCCATTTATTTATGTTTAAAAGTTGACATTTATTTTTTCTCTGAGATTAATGGAAAGAAAGACATGTAGATTTTTATGCAACAAAAGAATGAAAATTAAACCGGAACTGCTCTATAAAAGGTCGATTGATGGATTTTAATCATTATAGTTAATACATATGGGGATTGATTTAAAAATTAATTTATAATATATTTTATCAGAAAGCAACAATAAGTCGATAAAGTTTTTGAAAGATTTGCAATCATTGGCAACATCTATTTGCTTATGTTTTCATTTTATTTGTGCATTGTTATTAGCAGGCCCATGGGATAATAGCCTTTGTCGCTCCACATCCCACAAAAATAATAACTGTAACTGTGGCAGGCCCTTTTGGAATGAAGAGGCAGACAAAAAAGCTTGTAAGATCTGTAATGGAATGAAATGTTTACATCAACTGGATTGTCCCTGAAGATATCAATACTAACAATTTCCAAAAAAGAATAGGAAAAACCATTGAGAATTTTAAAACCAACACAAATATCACAATACTTTAGGAAACATCCCATCTATAGAAATAATATCTAATTGGACCAATAACAGAAGAGAAGAGATAATACGTATTTGCATTATTAGTAAAATGATTATAAATCCAGAGCTCCTGCATAAATATCAATTAACAAATAACCCTGTATGTAACACCTGCAAAGAAAATATCAATTTGGTACACATTCTCTTAATTTGTGACAAATATACTTCTCAAAGAAATATACTGAAGAGATAGATTCATGCAGTGACATCACCTCCAGAGAACTTTTGGATCATACAGTGGTTAATAAGCAATTTTTCAAAGCCTTTTTGCGAAAGATGAAGTTTTTTGATATATATTAAATAAGAAAGGAAAGACACATATATATTTATATTAATTTCAAGGGGATAATTTCCTTTGTTGTCCATATCCTTCAAAACCTGTAACATGTAATTAGCAGGCCCATCTGTTTAAAATTTGCTTGGCTGATTCTCCGCTGTGCCCTCTCTGTAATTCTGTGCAAATGACTGGGGAGCATCTATTTGGTTGCCCCTCTCTACTTCACGTTCAATCTCAAGATAACTATGGAGTTCTCCCTCCTAACTAGTATAACTTCTGTTTAGTACTGAACTGCAAGACGCCTTATATCCAAAAGGACGGTGGGTGTTATTTTTATAAAAAAATTTGTGCGTTGTTTTTTTGTTTGTTTAATCTTTGATTTTTTTTACTGAATACTATTTTCACAAAATGGTATTTGATTCCTAAATTTTGTTATTTCACCATTCATAAAAATTTGCAATTTTTATTTTGCATTTCTATGATTTTTCAAGAATAAAACATCTTACACCAGAAGTGAGTATTTTTGGCTATTATCTTTTTTTGCTTCAAATAGCTCTCCTACAGTTATTTCCTTATTTCTAAATGTAGTCTTTTCTTTTTGCTAGCCAAGTAAAACTCAAGAGGATATCCAAAATGTGAATAAATTTTCGAAATATGCCTTGCGACCAAAAACTATCTATATTGCTCCAATTCCCATGGGCGTAAGTATTTTCCTCTTTATTTAACTCTCATTTCGTTATTTCTGAACAAAAAGTTTTATTAAACTGTTATATGTGGTTTGAAATGTACTAACGATTGTAAAAGATTACTAAATATTTTATTACCTGTTTAGAACATAGCAGGCTCTAGCACTTTTGCTGCCCAGACAAAAATGAAAAATGCTGCCTCTCTCTCCAAGGCAAAAAATTATAATCAAAGAAGATTAATTGTTCACATAGATACACACCTGTAAAATTTTAATAATTCTTGCAAACAAAAAGACAGCATTCCAGTTATGTATATTACGAGGGGGAGTCGGAAAATAAGTTTCCCCTGTTGACTGTGGTTCGAGTTGTGTATGAAAGTCAAAACATAGAATGAGACATTAAAGATAAGACATAGCTTTATTTTTCCATTTAATTACCAATTATATTGAGACATTTGTCATTATGCTTGATAAGCTTCAAAAAGCCCTCCAGAAAAAACTTAGGGCTTTGTATACAGAAGAAGTGTTTAATGGCTATGGGAGAATGACGAAACAACAGGTGAACGTGCAAGACACCGATACACAATTGGGTGGAGGTCGACCGCGATCAAGCAGATGGATTCCGAAAACAGTGGCCTAGGCTTCTGATATCTGGCGCTCTGTTGTTGGATGACAATGCGAGACTACACTCGGTGACGAAAACGCAAAACCATATTGCAACTCTTGGTTGGGAGTGCTTACGCCATCCTCAATACAGTCCTGATATTGCACCAAGTGACTTTCTTCTGTTTCCAGCTTTGAAGAAGAACCTCACCAGAAAGCTATTTAGAAGCAACGCTTCCACCGTTAAACGCTTCTTCTGAAGGGCAAAGCCCTGAGTTTTTCCTGGAAGGCTTTTTGAAGCTTATCAAGCGGCATGACATGTGTCAATGTACTTGGTACTTATGTGGAAAAATAAAGTTATGTCTTATCTTTAATATGCCATTCTATGTTTTGACTTTCATGCACAACTCTGACCACAGTCGACAGGGGAAACTTATTTTCCGACTCACCCTCGTATTTTAAGTCTTAAAAAATACAAAATAATTCAAAATTAAGAACATAATTACCTGTTATTATTTGAAATGAGTAAAATGCAAGAGAAGGAATTGCCCATTTCAGCAGGCCAATCTCTTCGGGGAAAAAAAGCTACTGATGGTGGGGATCACAAGCATTTATTTTACCTTATAGTAACAACACTTGAGACTAAAGTAGAACATCTCATGTGGCTCTCTATCTACCAAAAACTAATTACTTTTGTCCCCTTTTGGATCGCTGACACCAGACATCCTATGGGTGAAAGGACTGTCCATTATGACCCCATTCTGGGATGGGAAGTAAGTTACTAGTGAAAAATGTTTAAACATATCAAATTTCATGATTCGACATATACTCTTGCCTCGAATCCTTCAAGTTGCAACAGAAAAGAAAACTAGCATTAAACATACAGAGTACAAAATAAGGAAATGAGATACGTTAAATGGAATGCCAAATTCTCGCCCAATAATATCTTAGAAAATATATAAATTTTTTTGTAGCAAATATATATATATATTTCTCAAATTCAATCCAAATGTCGCCCTTAAAATTTGCTGCCATGGGCAGAGGTCTGATTTGTCTGGCCCTAGAGCCTGTTTAGAAGTATTTCATGAGGCAAAGAAATATTTTTTAAGTTATGCTAGTCTAGGAATTAAATTCAGAAAATTTGCTTTGAACAAAACCCTGCATTTTTATTGTAAAATGTTGTGCATCGATGAATGTTATGTCATAAATATTAGCTGAACCAGGACTTAAAAACTCTGTACACAAGACTATAGGGTAAAATCAATCAGATTATAGACCACTCCTTGGTGAAGATTTTTTTCTATCCATGCCAAGATGGCACTAAGACACGATTTTGAAAGTCAAGTCCAGGGAAACGGGGAAAAACATAGCATTATGTCCAAAAGAGCAAAGAATGGTAATTTTTATGACTGTAAGAATAAAAATAACTGAAATTTACCTGTTCTAAATCGGAAATTTATGGGCTTATGGAGGGACATCCTAGTTCGCCAGAGGGTACAGTGTGACAATTGCACAGCGGCCGAGTGGTCTAGGCATCGGATCATGGCTAGCATGTCATGGGTTCGATCCTAGTACCCTCAAAGATCCGTCATGTAGGGGAGCGATGCACGTTAAATCTGTCGAGAGCTCAAATGTCCTCCCATTGGTGTGGTGTGGTAGTTAGGAGAGGGGGTGCCAGCTCAGGTGTCGTCCGCGTCACTTGACCATGGTTCAAAATTATGCGGATCGTCGCCGAAAGCCCTCGTGTTGCTAATCAGTGTGGCGTTAATATTCTCTCACTCACTCACTGTGACAATCGCACTGAGGAAATTCCAAAACATGTCATCTTCCATCAAATGTTCTCTCCTGCATTATCACATATTTTCCACTAGGTAATGGTTGAAATGCCTCTCTGTGTGGGCAGAATGATTTCTTAATGTTCACTTGATGGTTGACCATGCCCCTTTGATGGAGTTCATGTGAGCACCAGTTTCAGAGTCCTTAAAAGTCAGACTGTGGTTGCCCCATAAATGCTGGTAACCTTCGTGTGAGAAGCAGTTGTAGGCCTTCCAACAGTCTGAAATTATAACACTCTGATACTACCCACTCCTTAAACACATTCAAAAGTTCCTCTTTTGTATGGCTTTCAACATCTAAAAAAACATTTATTCTACTTTCTTTTGATCCTTCCAAACACCCATTCCCTGTTTATAGGCTTTCCTCTTCCGTACTTCTTTTCTGAACTTGCTCTTGTCAATTTATACAATCTTACCTTTACTGCTGAGTGATTCACTTTCATTCAAAAGAGCAACTATACAAACCTCTTGACAAAACATAAACCAGTACACCACTGTGTTATTTATTCTTAACTCATTCATCACCTTTCCAAAAAAATACAGCATTACAGCAAAAATATCCCAAATACTCAAATGACTCTTACTAAACCACCTACCTTTCCTTATGCTCTTGCATACATCATGCGGACTACCTCCTCCTTTCATACAGCATCTCTATTTATATCTATCAATTGTATCTTTTCGTTCTCTCAAAACCATATTTTTTCCACATTTCGGGTATTCTTGCCTTCTAGCTATCAATTTTTCTTGCTTTCAGCATTCAATCATAGCCACTTGCCCCTTTCTTGCAATGATTTTTGAAGAAACCCAGTTAAACCTTCCTTATGACTCTTTTTAAACAATAACTAGTATTTACACACTATCAAGAAATTAGTCAAGCGTTCAAAAGTTGCAAATGTTTCAGTTACTACTGTTACATAGTTACATACTATAGTTACAGGTTACTGAACCTAACACAACTAACAGTAATTACTAATTACAGTTACCTAATGGTAATTAATACTGATATTTTAATTTTAAAACTAAGACTAGCTTGGTAAACTTATCACACCCTGCTTGATGACAAAAAAAAAGTGTTCAATAGCTAAAGCTGTGTGCTATTATAGGATCGAACCAATTATTTAGGCTGTTGTTCAAAATCATATGAAGCTTTTTAAGTTTTCAACATTCCTTTCTTATCTTCCCATGATGTGTATTGACAAAAAATGCCTTTATTGTCAATATTTTGTGCTTATACTTTGCCATTTATAAATTTAGCAATGAAATAGGTCTAGTGTTTTAGGCATTTTGAAAGAAATGTTATATTTTTAAAGGTAAAATACAGTATATTCTTTACTATATATCTATTTTATTTATTAAATAAGAAATTTTTGTTGACACAAACTTTACTAATTTGTTTTGTTTAATTTGTTTGTTCCTCATTACCGAAACCATATATATTTCTCTTATATTTCTGTTGGTTAGATCAAGTATACATTTTCCTCAAAATTTTAGAGTTTTAGCTTATGTGTCCAATGAGAAATGTCCCCAAACTGATAACACTATTGATTGCTCAGTACAAAATAATACTAAGATTGCTGTTATGAAAGATGGTTCCTATAAAGGAGATAAAATTATTTGCTTACAGGATAAATGTATTTAGTTAGCAGTATTTTATATACATGGGTAAGTAATTTTCTTTATTTTTAAAAAAATTTGTTTTAGATAAATTTTAATCTTTTTATTTTTTTACTGTCTTCTAAGATGACCCTGTATGTTGCAAGGCTTTTTTTTTTTAGTATTCATTTATCATCTTATCTGCTGAAATATTTGATGTAGACCCAACTCTTTTTTTTTACAAGAATTTTTTTGTTCTTGCACAAATTTCTCCCCCACCTCCAATCTTTTTTTAAAATTCTATTTTTGCTTTAGCTTCTAAATGCTGTTTTCATCGCCTAATACCACCTTGTTGATTAACATATTTTAGACTTAGTGGAGGATAGAAATTTGACTGTTGTGGTAGCATGGAGAAAGTTCACTATTATACATTGTGTTACACAAAATTCTTTTGCCATCTAACAGTTGCACCAATCAACCCTAAATACTTTTTGGAAAAAAATATTGCCTGCATGCATCAAAAGTGGAAGTATCGTAGCACAAAATTCAGCTGTGAGTTTTGAAATTATAACTCTTATCAAATACAATTGGGGGTGAAGGTTTTAACAACATGCAAACCTCTGACATTAGAAAATTGACACTAGAAAGCCTTTTGGATGAAGATGATTTGATCAAATTTATGTCAGTTTATGATGATAAAGAAGTTGATAATGACAAAGTCCTAGGTGAGGTTCAATTATTAACATCTGATTTAATTCACGAGTGCTTGAAATTTGCTACAAGGGTGGAACAACATTTTCTTACACATAATCCGGACATAGTGCGTAAATTAAAATTTTAACATAATCTTGAGTTTTGTGTTGCAAACTATCAAGAATTGTGTAAGAAATTTGAGAAACCAAAAAATAAATAACAGCCACTAACAACAGACTCTTTAGCAACAAAAAAACCAACAGAATTTGTGTATAACTAATGAGATTCTTCATTTGAATCAAAGCTGACAGTTATGTTAGACATATCTGACACATCTACTGATGACAGTAATTTTGATATAATTCGTAATAAACAGGCATGCTTGTTATCAAGTAGTGATCAATATTTGTTAGTTATAGTTTTATTCCTAATTTCAATTTGAATTTTTATATGTTGTGTGTTTATACAATAATTAATTCCTCTCTGTTTTTTCTGTTGGTATCTGTGTTATTATGTACCATTCAAATGCTTTTTTTAAAAAATTATTTAATGATATTCTTGATTTCCTAATGATTACTTAAAAGCTTTTAATAAGGAATGAAGGAGGAAAATTTTTGTTAGCACTCAATGGTGTGCACAGACTATTTTTAAGGAAGGTGTTTGTTTTTAAAAAACATGTTGACAAAAGTTTTGTAGCATTATTTTTATAATAAAAATTAAGTACATCATATAATCTATGGTATGGGAAAGGGGGTTGAACCTCGCAACTCCATCCTTGTTCATCACTATTTGTACTTTTTTATTCAAATGTGTATTTTTTGAAGCATATCTTTTGGGCAAGATAAATTTCTTTGAGTGGACATTGAGTATGGTCATGCCTAACTCGGACATATTTTCTTATAACCATGTTCACATACATACGTAGGTAATATTTTTCACTGTGCGCATCGTCAGAGCAATGTTTTTCATTACTTTCAATTGTATAATTTCTCAACATTATATTTGCAGCACATGCATATTCAAGTGTCTTTACCCTTTCTTGCTTCAGAAAATGTCACTTCATGGCTGCTTGAATATGTTTTTAGACAGATAATTTTTCTTTAGCTTTTGATCTTTACCTTAAACAAAAAGCTTTTAAAGATGTAATTTTACTGAAACATTTTATTTCACAACTGTATCAAATTTTAAGGATTAAGATTCATTCTGCATTGCATTTTTAAAAAGAATCATCCCTAAAGAAATATTTAAATGTCTAAAGTAAGAAATTCAAATTTCCAGACTCCTGGTATAATATTTTAATGATACCTCTAATTAATTTTTTGGAAAGTAAAAAAATTATATGCATATTATATTTAATTACAGGTGTAAAATATATTGAAAGATATATTTGAAAATATTTCTGCAAAGAAAAAGTTCAAGTAACTGATTGTTTATTTACCAACTTTACTATCACTTTTTGCACCTGATTTAAAGGTTGCACTGGATTAGGTCCTTGAGAAGTATTTTCTGAACTCTGCATTCAAGAAAGACATATCCTCGTTCCACCCCACTCCCCCCCGAAATTTAAATAATCTAATACATATAATGAATTAATATCACTAATTAATAATTCACTATTTGTGCACTCAACACTTGTAGGCTTTTGATGAAATATTTTAATTGTGGGTTATTTTCTTGCTGAATCTATAAAATATGAGACTCCATTTGACCAAAAACATTTCTCACCTATCAAAAGCTCTTATTAGCTTCAGTTATGGTCTTAAAATATTTTATGTTTCAGAAACATTGTATTGCATGCTCTAATCCGTATTCAGTGAATACATGGTAGAACTAGAGTACCAAATGGGACTTGAGATCTCCTAATCCACACATCGTATAGCGTGCAATTTAAAACCATAATGAATGTGCTCATGTATCAAGCTCTACCTCTAGCTCAAGTGGTCAAGCACTAATAGACCTTGTGCAGCTCTATAGTTTGTTTATTCAAAAATAAACCAAATATGAAATCTTTGCATAGTGGCTAATACAAGTTAAAAGACACGATTTTGTCTAAGAATGTCTAATGTTCACTGTTTAATTTACTTTAATTAACCTCTAATACACAAATATCCTTAAATTTGTCATTAATTTTTAAATTCTTGCTTAATTTAATGCACACCACTGTAAATAAAGTATCCCACTGTCTCTAATAAAGTAAAGCATTAACTTTGTTTTACCTAATTCAAATTTTTTTCTATTCTAAAGTTTTCCAATAAGTTTTATAAATTTAAGTAGTAAGGTTATGAAATTTTTTTGTCTTCAATTATTATTTTTTCAAAGAAAAATCCTTGATTTTTTGATAAATTGAAATGAAGTGGTTTTTATTCCATGACTAAAATATCTTGTGCAGTTTTACATTTAAGGTTTTCATGTTTAAAAACTTCCCTTTGATTGGTCAATTAAGTGTTGAATTGAAGTGGGTTAGAATTTCTAATTTAATGTGGAAAGTATATTTATATTTTGGAAGGGAAATTTTTTTTATTATGAAGTATTTTATTCATCTGACTGTGTTCAAAACTGCATGGTTAATTGTGAATACCCTTTTCGGGTTTTTAAACAAATGTTTGTTTAAAACTAGTTAGATAGTCAAGATTTGCTATGTCTTTGTGCTGGAGGTTAGAGCACATTTGTCATTTACTAAGCATATCGCTTATATTAGAACTTTAGAAATTAGGTTGACTTTTGAGGTTGTAATATTGGTTTATATGCATTTTTTTGTGTTGTATTGTTCTATATTTTACAGGGTGCGGCGAAAAAACCCGGACAAAAAATTTTTTAAACAACTTTATAAAAAATTAAGAAATTAACAAAATATAACAAATAATAATAAGAGTACACTCGTACTAATAAATAAATTTAATTGGTTTTAAAGTGACCGCCGTTTACAGCAATGCAGAGGCACAAACGCTTGCAGAAATTTTCAACAATGAGCCTCAAGTCTTTTACCTTTAATCTATCCCATTCCCGCAGAAACAATTGCTTTAGAGAGTCTAAAGTTTTGTATGGTTTAGTGCAGTCTCTGGACTCAAAAATGGACCATATACTGTAATCCATAAAATTGAGATCCGGCGAGTAGGGTAGCTATTCTTCACATGATATCATATCTGGAACATTTGCCTTGCACCACTCTTGTATCTTTTTGGCCTTGTGAGTTGGTGCAGAGTCTTGTCGAAACGTCCACTTTGCATTTCCGAAATGATTTTGGGCCCACGTAAGTACAACAGCTTCAAGAATGTCCCTCTGGTACACTTTTTGATTGATTTTAACGCCCTCTCTCTTCCACAAAAATCAAAGGAGTTTTACTACTTGCGCAAATTCCGCCCCAGACCATGACCGACTTTGGATATTGGAGATATTCAACAATTGCCGAATGCTTGGAGCGTCCACAGACCAGATTCAATCGTTTTGGGAGTTATGAACTTGTTGAACCGCAAAGAGCTTCTCATCAGTGAAAAGGAATCTCTCCCATCGCTGACTTGCGGCCCGTTTCAAAAGTTTTCGGCATCTTTGGAGCCGTACGAGTTTGTTTCTTTCATTGAGGAGCTGAAATTTTCGCAACTTGTAAGGCTTCTGTCCAAGCTCCGTTTTTGCAATTCTTCTCACCGATCTGACACATGTTCTCATGTCACGAGCGATTTTCTCATGGAAACCATCGGATTTCTCTGGACTCGCTTTTCGATGGCCTTACGATTCATTGAAGTGTTTATAGTGCGTTTTCGCCCACTTCTTCGACGTCGACCTTTATTGCCAAGCTTTTTGAAGCGGCAAATTGCATCAAACACTGTTTGCCGAGGTACAATAAGCAAATGAACGACTTCACACTTTCGTTTCCTTTGCTGAAACAACTCTAAAATAGGAGACCTTTTGCTCGACATTATCAAAAACACATAAATTAAAGTACAAACTAAGAAATGTATTAAAAAATATTTTTTGTTAAAGTGGTGGAAAAAGAAACATGAAAATACCAATTAAAAGGAAATTTGTTAGTTATTCTAGGAGGCAAGAAATTTGTCCTAGTTTTTTTGCTGCAACCTTGTAAAGAACTTTTGGAGACATTTTAATTTGTTTCTTTAATAATAAATATTAAGCGGGAAAATACAGACTCAAAATTCATCTGAGATGTGGTGATGCATATTGTAATTATTAAAGAGATAACCCCTACACAAATGTAAATTACTTTATTGATCTATTAGTTAGAAATCCATCATGTCATGGTCTAAAATGTTTGCTGGGTATTTTTATTTATATTAAATTAAGTTTAAAAAACACTTTTATGCAACTTTAATGTTGTCTTTTGTAAAAGGATACTGATGTAAATCAGCCGGAGAAAATTGTTATTTTAATAGTTTTAAAAAATTATTATAATTATTGAAAAGCATTCAATATTTTTGATTTATTGTTTACCTTTTTCTAGGTTGGTGATGATGAACTAAAATTTAAATTTGCAAAGTTTGGGTTCATTGAACATGTCAAAATTCAGCAAGGGGAAAGATTATCTGGTTCTCAGTAAGTACTCATATTGTAGCACTATCCATTTTTAAGAAATAATACAAATTATGAATCTTTAAAATCATCAAGAACTATGAGTTATGTTAATATTTAGTTAAATAGTGCTCTTGTCTAAGTTTATATTTTAAGTTCATTAACAGGGGTTATTGGTATTATAAAACCTACCTAAAACCATTATATTAAATAAAAATTCGAATGCTATATTTAATTCAAATTTGTTAAAAGGCTTAATACTCAAAATTTTTTGCAATAGCATTGAATCAAGAAATTTACAGTTGCTTTTCTGACAGGTTTTTTAGATACGGATTTGTTACATTCAGGACAGAAGACGATGCACAAAAAGCTGTAGAAGTAAGTTGAGTTTCACTCAATCTAGCATTTTATTCAAAAACTTAAGTAAAATTTTAATACTGCTCATAAGATGTTAAATACTTATATACAGTGTTAGAGTACTTTTATTGAAAAATAAAACTGTTAGAGATTGTTTTATTTTCTATCTTCAACATCAAAAGATTTTTAATTCTACAGAAATGTGATATTTGATATTATTTGGAGTTGTAATATACTCTACTCAAAAAAATTAGGGGAGCACATAGGTTTAACAATATTTTGCAACTCTTTCTTCTGGTAACTAATGTAAAAAAAAATATCTGTACTCTAAGACAGCGGTCGCCAAAGTGGTGGTCCTTGAGAAAATTTCGCTGTTTCCCCCAAAAATGTGGAATATACTTACTCATCATGTTAAGTTATGTTTTAAGATGCATTGAAACATAATTGAATTCATAACAATACGTGAACTTATAAAGAAAATTCGACACAAAGAATTAAATTCTTGAATGTTTTGAGGCACTTTGTGAATAGATGGGTTCCAAGTACAGTAGAACATCTTTTATCCAAACGTCAAATATCCGAACCAGTTTTTTTTTTTTTTTTTGTCAACTACATCTAGCGTGTATGAATACGTTTTCAAACAGTGTAATGCTCAACAGTTGTTTCACGTAAGGTCAAAAGTCACGGGAAAACTCAAGGTCAGGGATATTTGGGGAATTTCAGTTGTGTGATTTTGCAATCCTCTGTGCGGAATATTAGGTGAGTTTGTTTCCAAGTAAGGGGGTGTATACGTGCTCTTTTTTTGTTTTGTTTTTTTATTTTGAGTTGTGAACTGGCTATGGCATTGAATTCAAAACGGAAGTGCAACGTCTTGAACATGTTAAAGATAATAACTTTATATTGAATGTTAACAGGGGTTTGTTGCTATGCCAATAGATGGCGCCTGTATTTCTCATTTGTATTTATAGTTTTTTTCTTCTCATATAATATCATTCCAGCGCTAGCCACCTTGTGTGTAGGTTGTTATTTAAATCTGTGATAATTCTCGTATTCCGTAAATAATAAAAACTTAAACAGGTTATGGGTACCAGCACAAGCTTTAACCGCGCTTGAAGTATCAAAGATTATGAGTCTTTTACGATAGAAAAGGCAAAAAGAACTTTATTTCTTGGAAGCAACAAGTCGCGGCAAAGTTTGGCCGGTAGACAGCGTGATCGCACCGCCATTTTGAAGAGATCGAGGAAGAAACAGAAGAGATGACCGTTGCTGTTTAGCCTAGAAATACTATTAATACATATTATTTAAAAAAACCTGCAAATTTAAATTTCTAGAAAGGAAATAAATATGGATTTCAGTCGTCATATTAAGCCTTTGACCGGAGAAACAGATTGGCCGATGTGGAAACGGAAGATACGAAACTCACAAGTTTAAGGAAACATTTTTGCAACACGTGGAAGATGAAGGTTACTCCAGAGACGACGTTTACAACATAGACGAGACGAGTAAATTGGAAGGCTCTGCCAAGAAAGTCATTGGCTTCAAAATGGGAGTCCACAGCACCAGGTTTTAAAGTCAGCAAGAAACGTGCTACAGCCATGATTTGTGCGAACGCTAGTAGAACACACACTTTGCCATTGCTTGTGATTGGCAAATCTAAGAAGACTCGCTGCTTCAAAATGTTTCATGCCATCCTACTATTTACAAGGTGCAAAAGAGTGCGTGGATGAACTCTGCCTTTTTTCTGAATGGTACTGTAACACTTCATTTCCAACTTCAAGAAATTTCGTGAAGGGAAAACAGGCAAAGTTTTACTGATTCTCGATAATGCTCCCTGTCACCCACCTGTCGAAATTCTCGATGCAATTGATGACGACTTCAGCGTGATGTATCTTCCACCAAACGTCACTGCCCTGGTGCAGCCAATGTGTCATTGAAAAGCTTAAGAGAATTTATGAAAAACAAGTTCTGCTGAGATTACTTTTGGCGGAAAACGAAGAAAATGTTGCTGCTTTTGCTAAAAAGCTCAATATGAATGACGCCTGCTACATGTTAGCCGAAGCGTAGGACTCGCACGAAAGACAGAGTCTGAAAAAGGAAGCAATAAGCTGTGGCCAGATTTAGAAGGCGAAAAAGACTTCAGTGATGACTACAGGAAAAAGATTACTGACTTTGTCCAATCTATCCCAGGATTTCAAGAATGCGATGAAGAAGATGTAGGAACTCTTGGATGGTATGCGATGCAAAAGACTGGGGATTTCAAATGCTAAATGATGACGAGATTGTAACTTCCTTGCAAGAAGAATTGGACCCTGCCGATGATGAAACGGATGATGACGAGGGCAACAACAACAACGAAAGTAGCAAGGATCCATCAAATGCTGATGCGTTTTTCTGTTTTAGAGACAACTATGCAGTGGTACGAACAACAATCAGAGTACTGTCCTACTCAACTTTTGCTGCTCAAGAGAATCAGAGACATTGCAGCGAAAAAGCGAAGGTGTACAATGTTACAGCGAAAAATAAGTGATTATTTTCCACAATAAAGGTAAAATTGCGACATTTTTTTTGCACCTATTTTTCTTTTTCTTCAAGCACGTTTCCCGCATGTGATGATTTTCAATCTTTGTATACTGTCCTGTTTCACGTACTGCAGGGATCGCATTCGATTTTCGGTTATCCGAACAATCGTGTATCCGAATGGTGTCCGGTCCCAATTGATTCGGATAAACGACGTTCTACTGTATACACATCTTCTTCGTCATGCTGAGGTGAGATGGCTGTCAGGGGCAAAATACTGACCCAACTATTAGCCTTGCTGGAAGAAGTCAAATGATTTTACCTGGAACAAAGTAATCTGAAATTGCCAAAATTCTTGTCCAACAATGAATGTCTTGCAAAGCTTTCATACCTGGCAGATATTTTTTCCCTGTTAAAGGAACTAAACATATCCTTGTAAGAATAACTTAAGGACGTGTTCACTCTATGAAGTAAAATGGATGCATTTTAAAAGAAAATATTACTGTGCAAACGCGGTTGGTTGAAGACTATCTGCAAATGTGTTTTCTAATTTCGATGATTACATGAAGGAAAATAATGTTAACCAGCAAGCAGTAATCCTAGTTAAAAAACAATTGGAATCACTTACAGAATCTTTTGCTCATCATTACCCAAAGAATGAAGATCCCAGACATGGTAATATGTGAATAATAGATCCATTTGCAGCGAAAATTCAGGATAATAATTTAGGCAGGCATCTAAAAGAAAGCCTGATCAACCTATCGTCCGACAAAACTCGCTAATTTAAATTTCATTCATCCTTATCAAGATCTCAGTTTTGGCTTTCCATAAAAAGTGAATGTTCTTTTCTTAGTGAACAGGTGATGAAAATTCTGTTTCAATTCTCCACAACTTATGTATGTGAAAATGCCTTTTCATCTGTCGCAGAGCCATCAAAACACAGTACCAGTCTCAACTTGAAATAAATGAAATTTTCCGTCTTGCAGTAACAGCATCGGATCCAAATATCCATAATCTTATTTCAAGTAAGCAGGAACATCTATCATACTAATGATAACGAGTTGACGGACTGCAACTCGTTGGCCAAGTATGTCCCATACGTGCTCAACTAGATTCAAGTTTGGTCAGAATGCTGGCCAGTCCATAAGGTTTGATATCCTCCGATTGAAGGCCTTCGCTTTCGATGTTTGCATGGTGAGGACGAGTATTATCATCCATAAACACAAATTCTCTGCCCATGGCACCCCGAAACAAATGTGCATATTGTTCCAGAATGATGTCGTGATAGATTTGACCTGTCATGGTTCCAGTTTGAACATGAATGTCATTTCTGGAACCCAGAATAATCACCCCCCCCCAAACGAGCAATCTAACACCACCGAAACGGTGTCGTTCAATGATACTCTTTTGGTGGTAACGGGTACCTGGAGCTCTTCATATGAAAGTCTGGCGTAAGTCAAACTGCAGGCTAAATCTGGACTCGTCGGAAAACATCACACAAGCCCCACTTTTGTGGTGTCTACAATGCATGCTCTCTACTCCAGGCTAAGTGCAGGTGACAGTGAGTTGCAGAAAGTGGAACACATCTGACAGGTCTGCGAGCATATATACCAATCTGGCCTAAGCGTCTGTACATGGTCTGCCTTGAAACTGTCGTATCTGTGGCTGAAGAGAGCTGGCGAGATAGGTCTGATGCTGTGCTCCGTCTGTTTCTTTTGGCAGTAACTGCCGAATACCGGTCCTCATTCGGCGTTGTAACTCGGGGGTGACCTGTGCTGTAACATCTACTCACATTACCATCATCTTGGAGTCGTTGCCAAAGCCTGGAGATGACACTCTGGGCGATTCCAAGTTCCTTGGATACTTCCTGCTGGATACACCCACACATTCCAGACGGCCGATAATTCTATCACGTAAAAAATCATCCAAATGCTTCCTTTATGCCATAACTAAGCGGTTATTGCACTGAAAGGCTTATAAAGTGCTTGTGAACAATTTTACTTCTTTGCCTGTATTTCTTATATATCCCCTTCTTACACTCTCGTCATTGGGACATAATATCGGTGTCATCTGGTGGTTTCCTGCAATTTGCATATGGTTCTTGAAGTTGTGTTTAGTCATTTTACAGGTGATATATTTATATATATATTTTAGAGTTCAATTTCCGCTTGACTGAATTATCCTTAATTTATGGATATAAGTGCATATTAGCAAAAAATTTAAATTTTTAAATTATTTCAAATTTTGCATAAAACTTTCTTTAAAAAATATACTGAGCAATGTAGCATGATTTTTTTCAGATGAATAAAATTGAACCAATTACTTTGAAAGGTCGAAATATTGATGTTACTCCAGCCTTCAGCAAAAAAGTAAGCCCTTTTCAAATATTTAATTTGTATGTTTATTTTACTAAGATACTAGAAGGGAAATACTGTCTGATAGATTTTATATGTTCATTGACTGAATCAACTGGTGTTTAAAAGTTTCATTTAGTTGTAATTTGTACTCGAATGTAGAGTTTTGTATCAGATTAACTTGAGGTTAACTTGTGAGTGGTGCTTTGTTGAATCTTATCCGTATAGATTGTTGTGTTAAAAATAGAAATTGATTTCTATTATTTAACCTAGGGTTGTTCATTGTATACATCTGGAGTGATGTTATTTCAAAACATTTAAAATTAAAAAATTAAACATACTTTTTGGCAATATATTTTTTTGGAATAAATAAGCTAAAGGAACAAATTTTGAAATAATGAGTAAGAAGTACACAATTGAAATGAAGACCATTTATGAGGTTTGGGGATTACAGTTGTGTTCACAAATGAACAAGTTAGAAACATATATCGTGTATAATAACGCAGCCAAACGAGTGCCTACTCACAGAGACCTCTAAGCCAATGGCAGTAAAGCTACTCACTGCAACTCAAGGACATTTTCCCGCCAACTCGGTTGTCTCCGAAGCAGCTCCTCTAGCTACGCCTTCTTGCCACGTTCACCCCACCAATCAGGAACCACTCTCTCATCAAAGCCCTCCAACCTAAGGCCACAATCAATTTTTCCGATATGGGATGGAGGAACGCTCCGCGTTTCATTTCCCAGTGACGTTCAGCGTCAGTTCGTGTATAATAAGAATATATTAAGATTGTTGCAAATTTTCCTGAGTAAAATGCAAATGACCATGGCATTAGACTTGATTATGAAGAAAATAGATTTGAATAGTTATAATCAATATGGAGCAGCTAATATAGTCAAACATGAAAATTTGCAATGAAATTGTAGTCTTTTTTAAAAAATAGTAGGGAAACATTATTTTATTATTCGGTTTTTAAAGTTTGGCGGTGTAAGGGAGCTAATTTTGTACTTCCATTTCATTGAAAAATATTCTTCACTGCTTCTTATTACTAGATTTGGCTAGCATTATCTTTCTGCTTTAATTTTTGTCTTATTTTTTTCCTCTCCTTTGTTTTCTATTTGTATTTAAATCCTCATATTACTTGTTTTGATCTAACTTTTAAATTATTATACTTTTTCATTTCAAAATTTTAGCTTTAATTTAATATTATTTAGAAGAAAAAAATTATTTCTCTTACTTATATCTTTGTATATTTTTGGGTGGAGGGACATAGGAGGAAGAGGTTTATAACTACATGACAAAAATCAGGGCAATCTGCATAGAAACTTGCATTTAAATTTTTTAATTTGTTGTGAGTAGAATTAGTTCTTCCTTCTCCTTCACTGGCAAGCTGGCCTTACATAGTATTGGACAGACTTTTTTTTATCTATTTTTGCTCAATTTGCTATTTTGGGAAATATGTTGTTTCAATTCTAAAAGATGCTTCATTATATGCTTTTTAACATAATCTTAACTCCATTTATCAATAGAAGAAATTTTCATTAATTTTTATATATGCCATAAAATCTGATGTATAACATGCACCTATACTTTAAAGTTGCAATTTTGAATTTTTAGATACATTCGCTGTATAACACGCGGCCCCTTTTTTTATGAAAAAACCTGAAATGCACGTATGCAATGCTTGTATGTTGTGAAGTCATTTATTCGAGGTATTATTGCAGGCTTTTGAAAAAAAAATAGTATACTTTTAAAAATACAACCCTTTAAGTTCATAAGAAATGTCATTTCTTTTAAATAAACAGTATTTCGATTATATGTAGAAGTCTTAATTTTTTTTATGCTCATCTTTTTTCATTTTTCGAGCTCTCATTTTTATACCCGGCATCTAACACGCACCCCTAAATTTTGATCTTACTTTTTGTGTTAAAAGTGCATGTTATACACCGGATTTTACAGTACATTCATGGGACTTGTCTGCTTCATTTAGATTAACAAACAAGTCTAGTAAATAGGAGAAACATAACTAACTTAAAATTTTTGTGACTTTGTTAAGTTAAAAATAATCTGTTTTTATCTTTTTTTACTTAAAAAGTTACCTCAAGGTTGCTTTCTTTTGATAAGTATCTGATTTCCTTTTGAAAAAGCAAGATTCTGTTGTTTCTGGTAAATTTCCTCATAATAAAGCAAATAATCTAATTTAATGCTCATTTTATGTTTATTATTTAAAACTTCCTTTAATATATTCGATATTCATTTTACATAGCGATAAATACAGCAGTGAGTGTGTTAAATGTGTAGTACAATTTAAAATATTTATTATTCACTTAATTCTAAAACCCAGTTGCCTTGTTTATTCATGTAATTATTAATGAGCTTAAACATTTCTGTCCAGTATTTCTTACTGAAAGAGGTTTGCATAGCAGCATGTTGTCCTGAGCTGTCGAACTTGGAACAAAACGAACTAAGACAATCGAAATCAACAACATATGTTGATTCATTAAACTGCATGGCAAATTGGAAGGGAGAGTATTTTAAACAAAATATTAATTCTTTACAAAAATTTGTCATTATGTCAATTCGTTATACGACCGTGGTATCAGAGAGTGTTAAATTATCAGTTTATTAAGATATTTGTTATGAAATTTCTAAGAAATGGCATCTTTAATACTTGACTTTATTAAGTTTTCCCAATTGTATATGCATCATATTTTTGAATAATTAGATAACTGATACGAAAAGGGCCTTCAAGAACTTTGCTTGTAATTTTTTTATAGAAACATTTTTCTATTAAGTCTTATCATGTATATGCTTGAAATATTCAGTGCATTTGTTATGAAGAAAAGGATGATCAGATGAATATTCATTGAAGAACGAATATTAATTTGATTTAAACTGTAAAATTAAAAATTTACTAAGATTTAATTTTCAGAGGGAAAATTTATATCCATTCTTATTAGCTGTACACTTTTTACTGTTAAGTACAAGAAAATGTAATTTGGGATAATGCAAAAACCTGGCAATTTTTCGTCAAAATTTGATAAAAACAAAATAAAATAACGTCACGTTTTACTGTTTTTTTAGATTTTACTTCCTAAAAAATTGAATATTAAAAAACCAGGAATGGGGAATACCTGAAAAATAGAACTGATTTTTTCCTGGTTTCTTTTCTCTCTTCTAAACATCTTTCCTACAGTTATTTCCTTATCTCTAAATTTAATCTTTGTTTATTTTCTTTTTTCCAGGCTGAAGTCAAAAGAAGTCCTGTTTCAGAACCCTGTTTTATAGCAAATAAAATCTTCGTTGGATGTCTTCCATTAAGAGTACAATTTTTTCTTTTATTTAACTCTTACTTCCTTAATCATAAATAAATAAACTCGTTAAAATTCAAATACACTGATCTTTTTAAAATGTGCAAATTATATATATGAAAAAGGACTAAGTAATGTATTCTATCTTTAGAAATTCACGATTTGCTTAAACATTTTAGATGACTCCTGTGCATCATTTGGCTATGTAGATCACAAAACATGAATCTCATTGAATACAGGATTGAAATATAAGTTAGTGTACAAAACCCTGCTCCAGTGACATTTTCAATTATGGAAAGCTGTGGTTATGTTGAACTTAAAAATAAATAAATAAAATGTTAAAACTTTTCTCATGCCTTTTGAAAAGCAGAAACTTGCTTGATACTCTATATAATCCAAGAATGGTTTTTCTAAAAACATCTTTTTATATTCCTTTAAGTAACTATTACATCGGTGAATTTTTCACTGATTTCACTTTACATTATTTAACATCTGCTAATAAAGAAGAACATCAACTTTTTCTTTCAAACTTCTTTTGGATTAAGTATTGCCACTAAATTCTGCAAATTTTGTTAACAAGAGCTTAGAAAGTTTTCCTCTTTCCTCATCAACAAATTACAGTAATATTTAGAGAGTATGTTAAAACCATATTACTAATCTTGACAGGACCTCCAAGAGTACATGTAGCATAAGATGGAAGTGAGGAAATTGATGTACCAGGTCAAGTATCATCCTATGATCTGATCAAGATTCTTATTTACCAGTCACTAATAGCCCTTGTGTAACTCTAGACTGGTGTTAATTCACAATAAACACATTGCACGGGATTGTTCATAAATTTCAAATTAAATGGATTTAATGAAATTTTTTTCTTTCATATGTATATATATACACAGGGTGTCCAGCCTTAATGTGACTCAATAGTTAATTCCCGAACCGTTTGGTTTAGATATACACTTCCAATTTGGAAAATGTTTTTAAAAAGGTAAAGAATGTTTTTATGTACTCTTCGAACCAAAAAAACCCATTTAGAAAAAATTACAAAAATTAAATTTTTATACATTTTCCAGGTCCTATCACTTATATTTAGGAAAAGATGCAGTACACAAAAACAAAGTAAATGCAAGAAGTTTCATTTTCTTACAATAAAAACTGACCGAGTTATGCCTACATAAAATTGAAGCATCTGAGGGGCTCAGAAAAGGGGGTCGTATATAAATTGAGTTTAGAGAACAGTAATTCACTATCTACAGAAAGAGCAAAAGAAAAACATCATAGTAATATTGAAACGTCGTTGTAAACATCAAAGATTAACAATTTGTATTGCTGTATGGCAAACATAACAGTTGAATAAAAGAAATACAACTTCTCTCTTTCTCTCTCTCTTCAATTGTATACATCTCGTTTTCCCGTACTAGAATTCGTAATATTAGAATACGACTGTATGCAATTGCAAGCGACTACACAAACGATTTTTAACTTTCGTCATGATCAGCAAAAACACAGCAAATCAGACTGAAGAAGCAGCATATATAAGTCTATTTCTTTGGAACTGCTTTTGAAATGTTTTCTTCGTCCAAAATATTTTATTTTTACTATGTTTTACACGTGCACAGAATAAATTTTATTTCTTAAGTACTCAATTATTGTATTAACATATGCTTTTAAATTTAAAAATGATTTACATAAAAGTGACGTGCAAGAGCGAAAGTTTCCTGGCAGAGTTCCAATTAATTTCACTTTGGGGACGGCCCCTTACTAGCTTCTTGAAAATGGCAGAGAAAATGTATAAAATATATGTTTTTTAAAGTTCCATAACTCGGCCAGTTTTTATCGTAATAAAATGAAACTTTTTGTGTTTACTTTGTTTTTGTGTACTGCATCTTTTCCTAAAGATGAGTGATAGGACCTGAGGACCGTATAAAAAATTAATTTTTGTAATTTTTTTCTAAATGGATTTTTTGGTTCGAAAAGCACGTAAAAACATTCTTTACCTGTTTTAAAACATTTTTCAAATTGGAAGTGCATATCTAAGCCGAACGGTTCGGTAATTAGCTATTGGGTCACATTAAGGCTGGACACCCTGTATATAATGATACCTACTCTCCACAGAACAAATCTATTAATACATTCTTTTATGAGACATGCATTTTTTAGAGACAGATTTCAAAAAAGAGATCTTTAAAATCTTTCCCTTATGCTGTGTGCTAAATCAAATTTGAAATAGTTATATTGTGTCTTATAGTGACTAGAAGCCACAGAGCCTGGGTTCGAATCCTGGAGAAGGCATGGATTTTTGTAAATGTATAGTGCATGCTTGTCTAAAGTGCGGCCTACAGGCCGCATGCAGCCCAAAAGCTTTTAAAATGCGGCCCAAACGTAAATTATGAAAATATTTCAATTTACACACTTTTATTTAAAAAATAAGTGTATGCACAAAATATGCTACCTTAATTTTTGATTTAATTGAAGAGTTTTAAAGGAGATTTCAAGATTTTCGAAAAAAAAACAAAGAGTATTTCAATATATTTTCTACTTCGATTTCTCTAGAAATAAATAAATTACCTTCAAACCATCAAATGGAATGCATTGAACTTCAAAGTGAATTCAACTGAAAGAAAAATTTGGGAATGTTTCTATACTGGAGTTTTATGAAGATTACCTACACCGCGAAAAAAATCCTCATTTTCACACTCATTGGCAGTACTTATATTTGTGAACTGTTATTTTCCAAGAATGAAGCATAAAAAAACAAAAATAGGTCAAAGATCACTGACAAACATCTTGAAAGTGCATTAAGAATTGAAACTTCGTCTATTGAACCCGATATCGATTTCCGTGTTTAACACAAACGCAAAATCATTCATCTCATTAACTTGATTTTTCCCCATCTTTATGAAATCCAAACTAAATGAAACGAAACTTTTACAAATTTAAAATAAATATGTACCTATTCATATCTAATTAAAATTTAAGAAAATTATAATAAAAATAAGTTAATTTATTTTGATAAAACTATATAGTTAGTTTTTATTTCAATTTGTTAAAAAAAATATATATTGTATGTGCGGCCCAGAAAAAAAAATTATTTTTGCAATGTGGCCCACAAGCGGTCATATTTTAGACACCCATGGTATAGTGCTTGTGTGGTTCTACATACCTAAGAAAAATCTTTCCTCATATGAAAAATATTTCGAGTCTGAAAAGAATTGGTATTACAACTAAATGCTCTGAATTGTGTCAAATTGAAATTCATCTATTTATTATACACCTGATTTTGCAATATAAAAGTAGAGTGGTGCTAGCAGTAGGTTCACATTTAAGTTTTTATTCATATTTTTACTTAACTATAACAAAGAGAAATGCTTATATTTTATGTTGTCTATTTCTTATTTTAATAAATATGTTTAAAAATGTGTAATATATGTATAAATTTAATTTTTATATTTTTGTTGAAGAAATAGTTATATTTTATGCTGTTTATTTTTATGTTAAGAATAAATGTTGCAAAATTAATATATAATAAAACTGTAAACCTATATTATTAACTTCTATTCTCTAACACTGCATGTATTATTGAGGGTGAGTGAGTGAGTGAATATTAACGTCGCACTGTTTAGCAACACGAGGGCTTTTGACGACGGTCCGCATAATTTTGAACCATGGTCAAGTGACGCGGACGACACCTGAGCTGGCACCCCCTCTCCTAACTACCACATCACACCAACTAGAGGACGTTTGAGCTCTCGACAGATTTAACTTGCATCGCTCCCCTACACGGCGGGTCTTTAGTGGTACTGGGATCGGTATTATTGAGGGTATTGAATTGTTTCAAAAATGTCCTATTTTGTTGCATGCTGAATCATATTGGTAGATTGGTTTGGCATACCCCACAGCTAAAAGGTTGCTGACCCCTCATCTAGCCTCTTGCCACACTGAAGTTCATGGGCCTTGATCTGACCCTGTAAATTGGGGTGGTACTGGCAAAAACTGCAATGTATAAAAAGAAGCTTGTGTCTAGATTTCATAAAGAAATTTTCATTCTGAATACTACTTTTTAAAAAAAAAAAATTTATTAACCCCTTGCATGTTTTTGTATACAAGTGTAAGTTATTATGTAAATAATTTCTAGATACTTAACTTTATTTAGATTGCACTGTGCTGTATTCTGTATTTAAGTAAAACGCAAAAAGTAAGTAAGTTAGATCTTTGAAAGATTTTGACATTTATAATTAAAATTCTTAAAAAGAAGAACCATGAATTTTTCTTACATAGAGCAAAGGTAGTTTAGTCTTAAATAAATACCTTGTGCTGTTTCATGTTTTAAAGTTTTCTTACTTATAAACTCAAGAGTTAATACTTTTATAGTTCGAAAGAAAATAATTATATCCACTGTACTGTGTTGAGAATATTTGTTTTAATTTTTTTTCAGACTGAGTGCACAGATCTTCAAAAATTATTTCAGAAATATGGTGTTGTTAGATATGCAACTGTTCTTAAAGGAAATGAAGTAAATCGTTCACCGTAAGTGTTCAGCTTCAAATTTTCATTTCAAAGAATAATTAATTAATGTAATAGTCCCTTAAAATCTAAAAGTACTAAGAACTACATCCACAGTTTTTTAATAAGTATTTTTCTACAAGTTTGTGTAATAAGTTAATTACTATTTTTTGATAACCCAGAATTTTCTTTCTAAAGCTGTTGCATTGAATCAAAATTTGAAGTTTATTTTAAATTCAGATTCGATTTAATAATCATTTGCATTCAGAGTGTGATGATAAATTTCCTCAAAATTTTTTTCAGCTATGGATTTGTTGCATTCCAAGTTAAAGAAGTGGCCCAAAAGGTGATTGAGGTAAGTCATGTTTAACATGATATAATTTTATAATCAAAAGCTAATGTTTCAGTATTTTATTACTTTTTTTTTTCAATTTTCAAAATCATTAACAATATTAGAGTATATTTATCATAGATTAAAAAAAAATATTTCTGAGTTTTGTTTTACATTTTTAAAAATTAAAGTGTTCTTAATTCTCCAACTAGAGAAGACTGAGCTTTACTTGAATTAGTAATTGTGCTTTCAATTATTTCTTAATATATTCTAGCAGAGGAAAGAACTTAAGGATTATTTGTGTTTTCACATGAAAAAAATGTACTAAAAAAATTACTTCAGGAATAATCTTAACAATTTTTTTTCAGGTCAGTAATACTTATGGCATTTTTATGAAAGGCAAGAGACTTAGAGTTGCTCCAGCCATTAACAAATCAGTAAGCTTTATTTAAATACTTAAATTGAGTATTTATTTCACAAGGAAAGTGGGTAAAAGTAATTTGCTAGATTTAAAATGTGCATTGCCTAAAGGCACTGATGTATAAGTTTTATTAATTTTTCTTTTTCAGAGAGGGAGGGGGAAGGGCATTGGTTCCTTAGTGAAATGAATAGCCTCGTGAGTGGTGCTTCATGGAATCATGTCCTAAGGCTGTTGTGTTAGAAACCACTCAGAGAGCTACTTATTTTAAAAACTTCAAATTGAAGGACTAACTAATAGCTTGTGGAAATGAGTATTTTCACAGTAAATGCATTGAAGAAACATATTTTGATAGTATAATTATAAAATTTGCATTAAATATTGATGATTATTTTCAAAACAATGTATACAAATAATCAGTGATGACTTTGCAAACATATATGTGTAAGGTTTTATAAAAATATTAAAATTGTTGAAGGGTTTCTTCATTAAAATGCAAATGACTGTAGTATCAAACTAGTTTATTATGAATTTGTAAGATGTAATAGTTGAATGGTTTTGCGTCATACTGACAAACTCATCAGAACGTCTGCTCATGCACCTCAGCACTCAAGTTCACGTATGCTGAGATAGGCACACTAGGCCTTGGCCCTCTTGGGCTGTTACACCTCTGAATTTTGTTTAGTTTAATAGTTAAATGTGTGTAACTCTCCATTTTTTTTGGTTTTTTTTTGTTTGCAAAACCTTAAGTACTAACTTAACAAATATGGTTACCTATATGCATAATATTTTTAAGTAATATTCATTCAGGATTGTCTGAGTTCATAACCTAACAATTTCTAAATGAAATATTTTTTTATAGAATGCTAAAAGATATTACAAAATTTAAACATTATGTAAAAGTTAAGTTTAATAAGAGGCCTTGGTAGTCTGGGTCTCAGACTCATGTCTGGCATATCATGAGTTTGAGCCTTGTTCCACTGAAAACACTCAGCAGAGGAGTTGATGCATGTTAAATCTGTGGGGGTTCTAAGTCCTTCCATTGGACGGGTATGGTCCCATTGGAGGGTGCAAGCTTGAGTTCTGTCGTTGTTCCTTGACCAAGATTCAAAATTACTAAGTCCATTACCAATATTCCCCATGTTGCTTTATTGTGCAACTTTAATAAACACTCATATACACTCAGACTATTAAATAGGTGTGTCTTGCTAATGAAATCTTTGTTACTGATGTTTTGATATTAGATTCTTAATGTTTGATTCTAATTTTTTGATAAGTAGACAAAAACTAGCTCTGTTTTACTCTGTCAAGTCAATTTTCATTAATAGTTTACAGTTGTGTTACATGAGTAAAGATGTTTCACACACAGTAGGATGTTGGGGAATAAAATGACAAACATTTCTGAGATTTTTCTATTGACAATTATTTTTCTGTTGTGAAAAGGAAGTTCCTAAAACTACAAATTAATTTTGGACACCATTTTCTGAACTTTTCTGTGCCATTATATTAAATATTAGAATTTTTTAAATTATTGTATTAGTACTGTTTCACCCATGAACTCTTTTGTTTATATTTTTTAATTTTGTTTCAGAACTTCCTAAAATACTTAACATTTTTTTAAAAAAAAATTTGTAAGGTATTTGGAGATTGCTTTTAAATCTAAGTGTTGGGTTTTACAATATTCTATGTTAAGAATTGTGTAGGCTCCAATATCTTCTGTTACATTCCCTTTAGGTAAATGGATTTTCTTCAAGCAGTTATTTTCAGAACATTCATAGACATACATAGTAGTAATTTTTTACCAGAAGTAGCAGTATAAAATTTCAGTTATTTCACAAAAATCAGAAAATTATGTAAGAATACTTCTGTATTTAACATTATAGATGGATTAAGGTTCATTATTTTTGTATAATTTCTGTTGCTACTGATCCTGTTTATTAGAAATTAAAAATATCAAATTATATTTAATAATTATTCCTGACATTTAAAATGTAATATCTGATGCCTTGTTAAAAATACAAATGTTAAATTTTTGAATCATCATTAGCATTGAATTTTAACACATCTTTTGTTAAAATAGTTTGAAGTTGTTGATCATGTAGTGTTCTTTACTGAAGTTAATTGTGTACAGATTGTATTGAGGAAGTTGGAAGGAATGTTCAGAAATATATAAATATGTTTATTTATCAGGCCAATTTATTGTATTTGCTTGATTTGAGTCATCTGAGTTCTGTGTGTAAAAGGTAATACACTGGCATCAGTAACTTATGCCCACAACGTAAATTTTGATTTTTCCAATATGTATTGACAATAATGGATTCCGAATTTCTCTTTACGTATTGTAGTTTCCAACCACTTTGAATTACCATCATTTTCAAGGGCTTGGAGAGTCAGGTTATTTCTCATAAGGGGTGACCAGTGTATTTCCCCAATCTTTTTCCCAATGAAGATTCTTAAAAGGACTTTGGGTGGGCTGTTTCTTCATGTTGGTCTCTCCCAACTATTCAGAAAGATGTGGAGTAATTGCCATTTGTGAAAATCAGTTATCTTGCTGAAAGTTTCCACCATTGCTATAAAGTTTATGTGAAGTTCCAGTGTGGGCACATACAGTATTGGTGGCATATTGTGGTATGGTACAAGATTAATGGATTTTTGACCTTGGACCCCTTTCCCTAGAAAAACTCATGTGTGCCACAGATGACCAACAACTATAGACACATCATGTCCAGCAACTAGAAAAGAGTCTGTAGAAGCGCTTTTTTTCATCAAAAAACAAAATGGACTCGTACCAATAGCACAGATATTTAAATGATTTTATCACTTGAAATATTTAATTAAAACTAATTTGAGAACAGTGTTCACTCTGAAAAATATTAAATTTTATTCATTAGTGCATATAAATGTGTCTGACTGAATTTTTTTTTTTATTTAGTCTCACCCAGGAGCTGGCATGTCTTCTTTTGATTGATTTTAGATGATCAAAGATCAAGTGCCTTTCATTAGTCTCTATAATAGTTTTTGTATTGAAGCACTGAAAAATATAGTCTTCACAAACTCTTATTAACTTACTCTAGATTGCATTTAAGAAATTGTAATATGTAAATACTAGTATACTTATCCATATTTCGTAGGGATAAATGTAGTATTCCTCATGTGTGTATAAAACATTTTGTACATTTTTTAATACATCAAAAAATAAAAATATTACTAAAATTCTTCTCTGTGTCATTTAATTATTGTAACGAGGGCAAGCCGTCATGATACTTCGACTTACTAATTATCACAAGGATTTATAATTCTCATTCAATACAAACATTTTTTGTTGTAATCTAATATTATCCATATATATTTAGTAATAAAGATTAGAGTAAAAATATCGAAATCAATGAATTGGTCATGATAGTGCATATGTACAGAAATTTTTTTAAACTTGTACTTTGAGAATGAATGTGGTATATTATTATTCAAACCATAGCCTATAACTGTAATTGATGTATAAAGAACGATAAACTTATTCGCGTTTCGTAAAATTTGAGCATGCTTATTATTTAAAATGAGATCTGGGAGCAGTCATTATTCTTTGTGTTCATTATGCTTTGCAGATGTATACTTTCTCAACTCTGTAGGGGATAACTACATAAGCCAGTAACAGCCTCCGGACAGAGGTGATCGCTTTTGTCTAGTGGTATGTTACATGCCTATGTATCTATATGTCGCGTGTTCTATCCTCCTCATTGGTGACCTTGACACTGAACTCAGAAAATTGCAACCTTCGCGAAGCTGCCGTGGTGCCATCTGCTCGCCAAAAGAGCAATCAAAGGGCATCAGACCCACTTGACGTAGCAACCATAGCCGCCAGATCCACTTGATGCAGCAAAACAAAGTCATCAGACTCACTTGACGCAACAGCTCGCCCGCTCACCATAACAACTATGTCGTTCGTTCGCCTGTCCACCGACTCACTGGTGGGGGAGTAATGAAGCAGATAACTACATGAGAGCCATTAACAGTCTCCAGACAGAGGTGATCACTTTTGTCTAGTGGTATGATACGTGCTTACAGATCAGAAGGTACAGAATTCTCTATCCTTCTCAAGTCTCGTTTCAGTACGGGAATTTCAATATGTAACTCTATAATTTTTATATCTTTTTATTTTAACTCAACCAGCTATTTTTATTCAAATTTGGATAAAAAATAATTCAACTTAATTTTAAGTGTTAAATTTAAGCTTGAAATTATAATTTAAACTTGAATTTTAAGTGTTTGAATTTTATGTAAAACTAATTGGTTCGTGTTTTTTTTTTTTTTTTTTTGAGTGAAACTACAATTAGTTGATACATGTAACATAAATTCTAACATTTGCACTTCAAAACCAATGCATTTTAAATTCTTCCATATGAATTCAAGTACTATTTAAGTATCTGCATGGAATGCAATAATATAAATAATATAATCGTCAAAATAAATAGAGAAATAGAAAATTGATAAATCATCTCAAGCTTACTTTTTTGGATTAAACTTGTTTTGAAACGTTATCTTTTATAAAGAATGAACAAAAGTTTGAGTCGTATTTCAACAGCCTTGCAATCAAAAAGCCCATTTGAATCTTTTGTCTGAAAAAAAAAAGTAAATACATCCTTTCAAAAATTTTTGTTGTGAAATCTTACCAACTGTATTTCTTTCTACATGAATTCTTCCTTGATATCATTTCTAGAAATGTGACAGTCTAATTATTTTTATTTCACAGTTTTAATGTAACTCATGAAATTTAATTACGTATGAGTTGTAAGTTACTACACCTAACTGTACACTATGCTAAAAATTTTGTTCTTGGTTCATAAACAGATAGTTTCAGACCAGTTTAGAAGTACTTTTTGTGAATTCGCGATCTTTTTAGGAAAAAGGCCTTTACTTAAAATAGTATTCAAACGTTTCATACTTGAAAAATATTTTTTTAAGTGCTTGTGTTTAAGGAACGCACATTTGTATAATAATGTATATAATTTTGCAATCTTTCAGAACAAAAGAGTAACTGATTAATTTTTTAAAAAGCCGGCTGGGTGGCGTGGTTGGTTTGTCGCTGGCCTTCTACACCCAAGGTTGCGGGTTCGACCACGGTCCAAGCCAGTGGATTTTCTTGATGCAGAAAATCGACAGTGGCCATGTTGTATGATTATACGGCATGTGAAAGATCCCTAGAGTGTCTGTTTGGCTTGGATGCTCTCGGCAAAATTATATCCTAGTGCAAGTTCGCATTGTTAAGAGCTCAGGTGCCTCCCTCTGTGGAGGAAACTGGGCGTCAGAATTGCTTGCTGTAATTGGTATCGCCTATATGGTGCAGCGCTCTAAAAAGTGGTACCAGCTCCTGGAGAATGTACTAGGACTGCGAAGGTTTAAAATACCAATGCACAGCCCCATTGAGAAATTTTTTTTTAATGTATTTTAGTTAGGACATTAAAAATTATAAGGAGTCATTCTTATTTTTCCTCTGAAAATTTGAGCAAAGAAACAAGTTAGATTAGGAACGAAGCACTGTGTTAGGACGGCATTAGTTGAAGTTTCCCTCACTAGATGTCTGCACGTGTCTTAGCCATAGCTTAAAGTAAAAATGAGCGGTTAAAAATGTTATTAAATTAACTATAATTATAAATTGTATAATAATTAAGATGACTAGACGTGTCTCGTTTATTAACAATTTGTCCCGCAGCGTTTAAAAAAGTCCCGATTTTTGGAAAAAATGTACGACAAGCTGGGGAGAACGGGAAGGGAATAAACTGTTTTCAGCGCCCTTGTAGATATTTCGCCAGGATATAAGTTTTATATTATTTCATCATTTTTAAATTAATGTTCCATCCAATAATGCACTAAAAATTGTGGAACGCACTGTCCTTAACAGGAACTAATACTGCTACTGAACGCGTTTTTTTTTACGGAAATTAAAGTGTGGATGTTACCGTTAAAAATGTGAAATCCGTTATTTCAAAAAATAACTAGGTATTTCAGGAAATAACAAGACAAATCAGTTAAAGTATATAAAATTATTGAATTCCTAGGTATTCTATAGAATTATGATTACTCGATCGTTAAAGTATGAAATACGGAACTCGAAAATTCTTTGAACAAGAGAATGGCCGAATAAGACAATTTTTTATAGATCTGAGTTCAGTATATGTGAGTGAGAATTTCCATTGAAGAAGTTCCGAATATTGGCACAACTCTTCAATGTGTTGCCACAGTGCAAAGTTGCAGCACCAGAGAAGGATTTAAAAAATGCTTAGTAGTAAAAAGCTTGTTTCAAAAATAATATGCAGTGCAGTTCAAAGTGTCATCACAGCAATCCTTGTTCTAATAAATAATGAAAAATAAAATATGCACAGGTATTTCATAAAATTTACATTAATATTCTCTTGCATTTTTGTTTGAAAAAGTTTAAACAATGTTTTTATGAAACAACAGTTTTTCTTCCCAGTATATGTATTTTTTTATATTTAAATGTCACTATTTCTGCATTATATATATATATATATTTCCTTTCTGTTTAACTAATGTTAGCAATATGAGCAATAAGTAAGCTATATCATCTGTTTTTCCGTATTATTTATCATTCAATTATCCGCAATTGAGATAAAATGTCTTTCTCGTGTTAATTTATAAAATAACTTTGAAATTGTTTATTTTTCACTTTAACGGTCTATTATTAGTTATTTCATAGAATAATTAGGTAAAGTATGAAATTTTTCATCTGTTATATACTTTAACTGATTTGTCTAGCTATTTCTTGAAATACCCACTTATTCTATGAAATAACTGAATTATACACTTTAACGGTAACATGGACATCAGAAAAATAACAATTAAGTGTTGAGACTGAAAGCCATTTTATGAGTGAAATATAATTTAACAAGTTCTTTTGGAAAAATTTCATGACCTTTTAAATAGAGTTTTTTTAGTAGACTACACATCTACTAAAAAAAAAAAAAATTCCCTCAAATGAAAAATATGCCAAAGGATAAAATAATACTGTAGTATGGTATTATTTTATTCTTTGTATAGTAACTATCAGAGGCGTAGCTATCACCGTATCATTGATAGTGGACCCCGAGATCTGTAAGCAAAAAATCGTAAAATGTTACCAGTAATCTTATTTTTACAGAGTTCCCTTGTGACTCGGCTCTACTAATCCCTTCATGACTATTTTAGGAAAATATTTATTTTAACTAAATTTCACTGAGTAAGGAAACGTGATTATGTAAATGAAGTATATTATATAAATTCTGTTTTCGTGAGTTGGAGTTGGCAAGTAGGAGTTAACTTAGAGTCTCGAGTTAGTTGTTAGTTGAAGATTGAAAGAGAGTGGAATTAGTTAGAGGTCTTGGAGTTGTCCAGGAAAAAGATTACAGAGCGTGGATCCAACGACATTGATCAAGCCGAAGAGATCACCTGCAAGTTTCCAGTGTAAGATCCGATGCATAAAAAGTACAGGTATTGTGTGCTTGATTAAGTAAAAGTTAGCTTATTTAGTGTGCGACGTAGTTATATTTGAGCGTATTTAAGCTGTCTTAGATTCAGTTCAGGGTCCGTAGTAGTATCCCTGTGTTATAGAATCTCACCTCCGCGCTCTACTATTTAATAGCCATCTTAATTAGATTGTTATTGTGTCTGATTGATATTTTGGTAACAATAAATTGATTAGATTGATATCATGTCTGAAGATCATTCAGTTTATTATCATCATGAATACCAATTATGCTGCAATGATGTAAATATTTATATTTTGCTTTATCTTTATTACTGCTGATAGAAGTATCTATGCAACAACACCGAGTCTCTTTTAGAAAACCTATGCAATATTATTCCTAAAAACGTTATTTACTTAATATTTCCTAAAAATGTTAATTAGAAAGACGTTTCCTGAAAACTAGTCAAATCCTTATAAATGCAGTTGTTACTAACTTGAGGACATTAGCATAAAAGATTGTCTTGTGCTAAGTTTACGGCTTATATCAGAACTATGAAGGTTCAGTGGACTTCGGAGTCTTGTAATATTGCTTTAACTTCTCAGAAGAAATTCATCTATTTTTTAAAATTTTGTATGTTAAGAGGTAGGTCCTAGGTGCAATACTAATTTGATACAATGAACATCTTGTTATTTTAAAATAAAATATTCCCCACACAACAACAAAAACACTTTAATAATAAATGAGTTGTTGCATCGTTTCATGAGATTAAAAATTTTATGAACATGTTTGCAAATTCTTTAAAAAAAAATTCAACTGAAATATTTTTAACTATTGTAATATTTATCTTTTGGAGGAGATCTGCGAGACAAAATTGAGAGCTCAAAGGAAACTAAATTAAATTAAGGAAAAGCAACGAATATTTTTAATACATTTGTTTGTGGTGTTTACCTTTTTCTAGATTCAGAATGGAGACCTGAAGAATATATTTTCACCCTTTGGTATGGTTAAATATGCCAGAGTTATACAAGAAAAAATACCTCAGGATCCAAGGTAAGATTTCACACCAAAACTATTTCCATTTTAAAGATTTGGTACAAAAATTCTATTGTTCCTTAAAATTGTTACAAGAACTACAAAGTATGCTTATATTTAGTTGAAAAGGGCTTTTTTCGGGTCTGGATTGTGTAGCCAAGCGGTCTAGGCATTGGATCATGCCTAGCATGTCAGGAGTTCAATCCCAGTACCACTGAAGACCCGCCGTGTAGGGGCGCGATGCACGTAAAATCTGTCAAGAGCTCAAACGTCCTCGGTGTGGTGTGGTAGTTAGGAGAAGTATCGTCTGCTTCACTTGACCATGGTTCAAAATTGCGCCCACCGTCCCCAAAAGCCCTCGTGTAGCTGAACAGTGGGAGGTTAATATTAACTCATTCATTCACTCGAGTCTGGATTGTAAGTTCATTACCAGGTTACTAATAATCCAAATGCCTTTGCTAAAATGTGTTGATTTAAACTTTTAAAACAATATTGAATTGAAATTTAATACTTAAATTATTTCGTACAGAACATTGAATTGAGGAATCAGCCAATATATTTCAGAACATTTCTAAATATTTTTCAGACACGGATTCGTCACATTTGAAACTCCAGATGGAGCCCAAAGAGCAAAGGAAGTAAGTTGCCTTTTACTTAGTCTGGCTTTTTTATCCAAAGCTGATATATTAATATATATAATTGCTCGTTCAATTTTAAAAATCCATTTATAAGAGTACTTTTATCTACGAGCAATAAAGTGATAGCATTGAATTATTTATATTTTTAAACTGGAACAGTTCCACTCCAAAAAACAGGAACACTCCAAAAAATTAATATTTACCATTTTATTTTATTTTTTTCTTGTATATATATATATATATATATTATTGTTATATAAATAGTCTGTTACACATATAAAAAAAAATCTAATAACATTATTGGTTATGATTATATAGCAAAGGAACAAACTTAAAGATTATTTTTATTATATATAAGACATTCTCCGAATAAGCCTATACCAGAGGTGGGGAACCTTTTTACCATTAGAGGCCACATTTAAATTAGGTAGCAATAAGAGAGGCCGCATAAGCTGATTGACCTAAGAAAGTGACTTTTGTGAAATTATTATAGTTTTTCTATAGATTTAACAATTTATTGCATTATATAGAAAAAATAAAATATAATACTACAAAATTTTAAATATAATATACATATAAAATAATATAAAAATATTATAAAAAATACAATAAAAAATATTTTTTTATTCACTAAGTTAGTGACTTATTTGGCTTTGTTTTTTGTTTGACAGTAATTGTATATTTGGATCAAGCTTCGTAACACACAGCTTTAATTGATCCTCTAAATGTGCATCTGTAATTTGCGTTCTTAAATTTGTTTTTATTTTTGACATGAGAGAAAATGTTGTCTCGCAACAGTAGGTACTTCCGAAGCAGGAAAGTAAACGGCGAGCATGTTCTCGAAGGCATGGATATTCAACAGCATTTTTCCAGATTTCTATGGGATCCTTTTTAGCGTTAAAAAGGGATTTGATGATACTCTCTATCTTCCCCTAAATCAATTAACTCCATTTGTAGTTCTGAAGGAGCCTCGGATATATCTATTAAATGTGGTTCAAATGCCAGTTTCATAGCAGGAGTGTGCTCGTCAAAATCAGAAAATCTTTTAGTATACTCTTCTATTAAACAATCCAAGACACCTACATATTCATCGAATATTTTATTTTCACAGTTCTGCTCATTTAACATTTTAGCTAGCTCCGGGAAGTGTTGTGCAGATATTTCCGATCGACAAAGCAATGTTTTAAAAAATGATAATTTTTTTCTAAACGCTTGGATCTTTTGCCACATTTCATAAATATACCTCGTTTCATCTTGCAGGCAAATATTTAAATTGTTTTGTTTTGTCATCATATCAGACAAAAATGCAAGGTTTCTGAGAAATACTTCATCTGATAGATCACATTCTTTTCCTTATTCTTGATAAAAGTTTAAAATTTGTCGTCGTAAAGACAAAAGTTTTATCAAAACCTGACCTGTTGATAGCCAGCGAACCTTGCAGTAGTATGGTAGGTCAACACTATACGTTTCCTCATCTAAAGAGAGCATCTGCCGAAATTCACGATGACGCATTGCATTTACGCGAATATAGTTGACAATGGCAATGGTTCTATCCAGAGTGTCTTGCAAAATGGTAGATTTTGCGCAAAGATTTTGCTGATGCATAATGCAGTGAAATGATATCAATTTTTTCAAGTTTAAGTTTTCCTTTTTTAACAAAGCAACGAATCCTTCTTTTTTGCCTCTCATGGAAGGTGCGCCATCGGTGCAGACACTGACTAAATTACTGACATTCAATTGTAATTTATTACATACTTCTTTAAAGTTTTCGAAAATATCGGCTCCGCGAGTTCTTCCAGTTAGTGTACCCAACGCAAGTAGTTCTTCGTAACATTGAAAATCTTTAGTTATAGCACGAATAAAATATAAAACTTGTGCCGAATTTGTTTTATCAGTGCTTTCATCTAAAGCAATTGAAAAATAAACATCTTCATTTTGTATAATTGTATGAAGTTGCTCTGTTACATTTTGCGCTAATTAGTGCTGTCGATCTGCTACAGTTCTTCTTGAAAGAGGTAATTGTTTGTATTTGTCGACATTTCTTGGATCTAACATACTCACTGCTTCAACAATACATTCTTTAATTATTTCAATATCACTAAATGGTTTGCCCCTTTTTCCAAGTATATGTGCTATTTTATACGTAACAGCAACTGCAGCGGAATTTTGATTTACAAAGGCACTAAAAGATGCTTGCTGATGATGCTTCTCATTTTTCAACTTTTGAAGTGCAGCTTTTCGTGATTCACCTTCTAAAGCGAAATATTTATGTTCTTTATGAGTCAAATAGTGTTTATTTGCATTCGCTTTTTTTAAAGTATTTAAAACTGTATTGCACAACAAACACATCATTTTATCTTTCTCAGCAGTAAAGAAAAAATCTAACTCCCATTCTACATTAAATGTTCTGTTTTCATCACCTAATTTTCTTCTCTTACTATTTGACATGATGGATAAAAAAACGAATATCAAATAATATCTTCAACAACTGTTATAAGCCGTGTAACTGTTATAAGTACGCACTGTTAACTACAGTTTGCTGAAGATCGCAACAGGGAAGCGTTGAGAGATGCGAGTCAGAGAAGCCAAAGCAAGGTGTGACACTCAAATGGGAGATCTGAAACCAACAAATTTTGTAAATAGTATTTTGTAATTTTAATTTATTTTCAAATAAATATTACATAGAACATTATTCGTTTCTTTTAGATATGTAAATTACATAAACATTGTGGAATTTTCAGTAAAGAAATTTGTGGAATTTTCAGTCTTTGGCGGGATTTTTCGCGCAACTGTCATGGCGTTGATGTACAATAGTTGTTTTTTGAAACGAACTCTACCATTTTGTACTAGGTGGCAAAGGGCCGCATGCGGCCTCGAGGCCGCAGGTTCCCCACCTCTGGCCTATACTATTACACTACGAGATACTGAAGCACAATTTTTTTCTAGGCGAGTTTACACAAAGGTATTTTCTACAGAAACAGAAGACTCCTCGTTGACATATCCTTAAACGGAAAGGTAAGTCTTTTTCGAAGACTTAAATCTTGAAAGACCTAAATTGCGCAAATGTTTTTTAATCGTAAGCGTGTTTATGATTTGCCATAAGAGTTTGAGTTGCATATTTCAAATATGCGAGAACTTAGGCAACTGATATTTACAAGTTCAATTAAGTTGGAACTGTTTCGCGATTCGACCTAATTTGAATTTTTTTTTTATTAACGTAGAACTCTAAATCAAAGTGAGGGTTATTGGTGATGGACTTTGTGTAATTTTGAGCCTTCGGTCTATTGACGAGGACGACAACTGTGTTGGCACTAAATTTCCTTAACTTCAACACTACGCCAACGTGTCTGCTTTGAGTTGTAGCAGATTTAACGTGCATGAGCTCTTCTGCACAATGGATTTTTGGTGGCATCAGTACTCAAAACCCATAACTCAACAGTGCTGGCTACAAGTTCATGCCCATGGCTTCAAATCTATCGCAGACTCACAGCGTAATCATTAACTGCCATTTTACTACACAGGAAAATATATATTTACATTTCTTACCCATCCATCTTATTTTTTAAATTTAATTTGATCTTTTATCTTAGGAAACTTCTGAAGTAAGTTTCTCAAAACTTCTTAGTTCTCTGAAGCAGTTTTTGACTGAAATTTATATGTTGTTATTATTATTGGTTTATTTTAAAGCTCATTTATTTTTTGAGATCTGTATTTCTTTTACTTCTGAGATTAATAGAAACAAAGACATTGAGCTTTTTTTTATTACAAAACAAATGAAAATGAAACCGAAAGTACCCCATAAAAGGGCCGATTTATGGGTTTTAATCATTTTGATAAATACCAATTTTGACAGATCTAAAAGTTAATTTGTAATATATTTTATCAGAAAGCCCCGATAATTTGGTATAGTTTTTGAAAGATTTGCAATCATTGGCAATATGAATTTACCTATGTTTTCGTTTTATTTGCGCTTTGTTCTTTTACTTGTTAAATATTCGATTTTTTTGTGTGCTGAATACTGTTTTTCCTCCCTCACTAAATAGTATTTGATTCTTCATTATTTTATTTTTCTGGTTTCTGCATATAACCTTTGATTGGGTGGAAAAAGTTATTCCATCTATCTTAAAAATGCACAATTTTTATTTTGCATTTTTGTATGATTTTTTCAAGTAAAATACATATTACAGCAGAAGTGAGTAATTTTGGCTACTGTGTTTTATGCCTCAAGTAGCTCTCTAACTGCTAATGCTTATTTCCATGTATAGTCTTTAATTTTTCTCTTTTTTTTTCCCCCAGGGAAAAGTAAAGCGAGGTAATCGCGAAAATCAGAAGAAATTTTCAGAATATACTTTCCAACGAAAATCGATCTATGTGTCCCCGATTCCTACAGACGTAAGTTTTTTCCTCATTATGTATCTCTCATTTCGTTATTCACAAACAAAAAGTTTATTAAAATTGTTATACATGGATCATTTTTTGAATTGTGCTAAAGATTATGAAGGAGCACTAAATATACTGTATTACCTCTTTAGAAGTTTGTTTTGAGGCTAGAGTGAGGCAAAGAGATATTTTAAAATTCATGCTTGTCTAGAAATTTAATAAATTAAGAATATTTGCTTTACAAATGATAACCGATATTTTTATTGTAAAATGTGAATGAATGAGTGTTATCTAATAAACATTTACCAGAACCGGGTCTCAAAAGCACTGTTCACAAGACTAATAGTAATTATTAAGCCTATCTTTCAAACCCTATAAAGCTTTTAGCATTCCTTTCTAATCTTCCCATGATGTGTATGGACAAAGAAATGCTTTTATTTTCAATATTTTGTGTTTATTTTGTGTGTATTTGACTATGAAGTAGGTCTATTGTTTTAGGCATTTTGAAAGAAACGTAATAATTTTAAAGGTAAAATATGGTATATTTTACAATATATCTATTTTAGTAGACAAAAAAATTTTATTGACACAAACTTTACCAATTTGTTAAGGATTGTAAGGTAATTATTCCTTATATAGTCAATACCATATAAATTTACCTTATATTTCTGCTGATTAGATGAGGTATACATTTTCCTCAAAATTTTATAGTTTTAGCTTATATGTCCAATAAGAAATGCTCCCAAACTGAAAACACTATTGATTGCTTAGCACAAAATACTAAGATTGCTGTTATAAAAGATGGTTGAAAAGTTAAGGAGGTTAAAAGTTATTTGCCTTACATGATGAATGTAAGAACTTAGCAGTATTTTATATACTTTGGTAAGTGATTTTTTTTTTTTAATGATTTTATTTTAGATAAATTTTTCTTTTTTATTCTCTTCTAAGATGACCCCTGATGTTTCGAGGCTTTTTATTATTATTTATCATCTCATCTGTTGAAATATATGATATAAACCCTATTTTTATACATAGTCATTTTTTTACACGATTTTAAAATAACATAGCTTACCAATATAATTTTTTGCACGAATTTTTTGTTCTAGCACGAATTTCTACGCCACCCCTAATTTTTTTGAAATTCTATATTTTGCTTGAGTCTTAAAATGCTGTTTTTACCGCTTGATGCCACCTCGTTGATTAACGTATTTTAGACTTAGTGGACGATAGAAATTTAACTGTTGTGGAAGCATGGAAAAGACTTACGATTATGAATTTTATTACACATGCGTCTTTTGCCATCAGATATTTGCACCAATTAACCTTAAATGCTTTCCGGAATTTTTTTTTTGTCTGCATGCGTCATAAGGGGAAGTTTCGTAGCACGTTATTAAGTTGTGAGTTCTGAAATTATAATTCTTATCAAATACATTTGAGGGCAAAGGTTTTAACTACATAAAACCTCTGGCATCGAAGAATTGATGCTAGAAAGTCCTTTGGATGAAGACGATTTGATCGAATTTATGACGATTTTTATGGTAATAAAGAATCCGATAATGGCGAAGTCCAAGATGAAGTTTAGTTATTAACAGCTGATTTAATTTGCGAAGGCTTGAAATTTGCTACAAGCTTGAAGTTTGAACATTTTCTTACTCGTGATCCTGACATAGAGAGTACATTATAGTTTCAACTTAATCATAAGTTTTGAGTACCAGGATATCAAGAATTATATAAGAAATTTGTAAAAAAAACCCTGAGGCCGTTAATAATGAACGAAACTTTTCATTTGAATCAAAACTGACAATTATACTAGACATATCTGACACATCTACTGATGATAGCAATTTTGATAATGATTCATAATAAACGTGCATGCTTGTTATCAAGTATGCGATGAATAGCGGTTTGTTACAATTTTATTCCTGATTTGAATTTTTATATGTTGTATGTATTTTTAGACTGTGTGTGAATTTTCATTGTACTCTAATTTATTCATTTTTTTGTAATGAAAATGAATTGTTTTTTATTTCTAAATATGTAATACGATTTCATTATTACTTTTTGCACAATTTTTTAGGAAAATATTTAGAGATTTTGCATTTTACACAATTTTTTAAAATTGTGAAACATATCCCCAAATTTACCATAAGTCACATGTATTTTTTGCACAGTTTTCTGAGGAATGCATGTAAATGGAGATCATTTTAATATATCTCTCTGAGACATTGCAATGCTACCTGAAGCTATAATAATCTAATTGATATTGCCTATTCCTATATCAAAATTATTGGAATTAAATTTCTGTTAAAATTATGAGATTATAGTATCTCTTAAGAGCAATTCTAATAATATACTTTTTTTTAGTGATTCCTTTCAATTCTATAGAAGTATTAACTTTTAATTATTATATATGAACTTGGGGAAAATAAAGAATGTGACAAGAACATATTTAATAATTTATGGATTGTTTATTGGTTTTATTTATTGAGTTGTAGCTTAAAAGTTAAGTTTCAGCAAATTTTTTAATCAACAGAATTATCAAAAGTTTGTTACATAATATTTGTAAAAAATTCATTCTTCTTGAAGATGGAATAACATTTTGAATGAAAGCAACACAAAGACTAAATTTGTTATGCATAACAGAAAAAGAAAGAAAGGAAGTATTTTTGTTTTGTTTTATTTTAAGTAGGTTGGCAACTTGTATAAATTTTTTGCATCATTGTAATAATTGCATCTTAAACTAATATGTTCAGGATACTGATATATTGAACAAAATGATACATTCTTTTAAGATAAGGAAAATTGATTAATTAAAAACAAATTCTGCTGATAAAAATGCAAATTTTACAATGAAATTTGCAATTTTTAATTTGTTCTCTACTTAATAATTAATTCTTTTCTGATTTTTCTGTTGGTAGCTGTTATCATATATCATTAAAATATTTTTTTTTTCATTTCTGAATGCTATTCTTGATTTCCTAATGATTGCTTAAAAGCTTTTAATAAGGATTGATGGATGAAAATCTTTGTTAGCACTCAATGGTGTACTCAGACTATTTTTAAGGGATGGTTTTGTTTTAAAAAAACAAAACATGTTGACAAAAGTGTTGGGGCATTATTTTTATGATGAAAATTAAGCATATCTTATTGTCTATGGTATAAGCAAGTGGTTTGAACCTTGCAACTCCATCCTTGTATGCATCACTATTGGCACTTTTTTTTTATTGGAATGTGTATGTCCTGAAGCATATCTTTTGGACAAGATAAATTTCTTTGAGTAGACATTGAGTATGGTCATACCTAATGCAGACATATTTTCTTATAACCAGGTTCACACACACATGTGTGTGTAGGTAATATATTTTTTTATTATTTTATCACTGGGTCTTTAGAGCAAAGTTTTTCATTACTTTCAATTGTAGAATTTCTCAACGTTATATTTGCAGCACATGTATATTCAAGCTTCTTTACCCTAGCTTGCTTTAGAAAATGTCACGTCTTGGCTGCTATGAATCTGTTTTTAGACAGTTGATTTGATCTTGATCTTTAACAAAAAGCTTTAAAAGAGGAAATTTTACTTTAACATTTAATTTCACAGCTATGTCCGATTTTAAGGATACATTCCACATAGCATTTTTCAAAAGAATTATCCCTGAAGAAATATTTAAATCTAAAGTAGGAAATCCTAATTTTTCATTATGAATTTCTAGATTCCCAGTAAAATTATTTTACTGATAAAATAATTTTCTGAAAAGTAAAAAATTACATGCATATTATTTATGTACTTGTGTAAAATATTTTGGAAGATATATAGGAAAATCTTTCTGAAAAAAAAATTCAAGTTACTATTGTTTTTAATTTACTAACTATGAATTGAAAACATATGCTAAAATAAAGCAAAGTAAGTTCTACAAATGCCTTTAATTTAAAATATTTTTGAAAAATTATTTTAATGTGAGCTTTTACGAACAATTTCTTTTGCTACATAAACCTTTTCTCAAATGTTGTATCTTAATCATGAATTACTTTATAAGAACTCTTTTTATATAACTAATATGTTAAGAGCTCATTTAATGATTTTAGAATTTCTAGATAAAAATGTAATTTGATCTCAATTACTGCATTGTATTTTAATATGTTCTATTTAGACACAGTTTATCTTCTACTTGGTTCTTATCCACAGTACCGATTTCACAACTCATTTCGGGCCCTGGTCGCAGAAGATCTACAGGCCCCCTTGGCACTGGAGGATCGAAATTTATAACCAGAAAATTAAGTCCAGTGTACCCAGACTTTTCTGTGTCCCCCCGGGTGCCCGCCCCAAACGCCCAATGGATAAACCGACACTGCTTATCCATTATAGCAGTGGACCCACACCGGTCTGTAGATCAAATGGTACTGGGCCTCCCTAGGGATATTAAATTATTTCTATTTTTATTTAATGAGATGTATTTCTCTCAGATTTGTACGACTTCCCACGGGAATCGCTTATATTCCATGTTTAAATACATATTATAAAGCATATTTAAATACAATTAAATTAAAATTACTAAGGCAAAACAATCAAATATCAACAGTCTACATTTTCTCATCTCCTCAGTGGGGGCCGTCGTAAAATTATCGAACGTTGACCGGGCCGTGACGATAAAAAGGTTGGGTAGCACTGCATTATAGCACGAAATGCTTTCTTTATGACTTATTTTTTGTGTATTTATGTTTTTTATTCATTAGAAACGGTCATTGTGAAACTGATCTTTGACTTTCTTCTATTATGTTTTTGACTTTTTTTTTTTGAAAATAAAATTAGCAGCTTCAAAATGCTGAATATTGGAATAATTCTACTTTTCAGAATATGTTCTTATTTACATTTATAAACAAGTATATGAATAATGATAATTTTTCGTAAGACATTTTTCTATGTTGTGTGTTTCTACTTTGTGTGCGCACACATTTGGTTTTTACTGGATAAAAATATTACTCTTTCAATCAAATAACTTGTAATGTTGCTCAAATGCTTTAAAAAGTTTAAGACAATATGAAGTATAATTGAAATTATGAGAGATAAGCAGTAGAGAATGAAATAACATGTAATGTTGCTCAAATGTTTTGAAAAGTTCGTGAAAACATGAATTACATAATTGGAATTATAAGAGATAAGCAGTAGAGAATCCATTTTAATCTGATTTCTGTATTGTGTTGTTGTTGTTGCTAATGCCACATGTCTGACGTAGTCAGATCGAGGCCCACGAAATTCATCATGGCATCGAGCTAGATTGTACGCTTGTCGTTAGCTGTAGCTTTGAGCACCATGAAGGTGACAGTACGATTTGGCTCGGTTCCACCCCAATTTTGAGGGAGAACACCCTGGGAGTATCTGATTTCTTCCCTCTTGAAGATTTAAATTTCGGTTAGCATTTTAGCTTTAATTAGGATTTAAATCAAGCAAAGAATAATCGTCCTATAATAATTCAAATAATTATTTGATAGATATCTTAAATAAGAAACAAAGAAAAAAAATGACAATCAAGCTACATTGAGATAAATATTCATATTTTAATTGCTTCATCTTTATTATTGCTGAACACTGTCTTTTGGAAATTTTGCACAATATTATCAATTAAAAATACCGATTGTTTACTTATGTTTTTTATTTAAATAATTTCATTTTTCACTTTCATGTAACTATATTATATTAAATTTTAATTTGCCAGTAAGAGTGTTTAATATGTACAGAAATAGTAAATTCACTATTTGTGCACTCAACACTAGTAAGCTTTTGATGAAGTATCTTAATTGTGGGTTATTTTTTCACTGAATCTATGAGATATGAGAACTCCATTTGACTGAAAGCATTTCTCACCTATCCAAAAGCTCTTATTAACTTCAGTCATGATCTTAAAATATTTTATGTTTTAGAAACGTTTTATTGCATGCTCAAATTCTTATCCGGTGAATACATGGTAGAACTTGAGACTTTCTAATTTACACAGTGCATAGTGTGTAATTCAAAACCATAATGAATGTGCTCATGTATCAAGCTCAACCACTAGCTCAAGTGGTCAAGCACTAATAGCCCTTATGCAGCCCTATAGTTCAGGCCGATCCTAGGGTGTCGGCCGCCCGCGTGCAAAGACCTATTTGGCTGCCCCTCTAGAGAATTTTCAGATTTTGACTAATATTTAACGTTATAAACTCATGAACCTGTATCAGAATAAAAAGTAAAACATTAATAAAAATGCAAATTAAATTTCAAGTGCAAAATTTTATTTTTTGGCCAGCTAATAGGTTATAACAATGACAAAATACTTTAACAAAATCATAAGAAAACGAAAATATTAAATTTGAAAGAAAAATAGATATTTTATAACTAGAAATGAGAAACAGATTTTTTTTCTCGGAAAATATTATCTAATAAAAAAAAGTACTAAAGCATAAAACTAAACTTATTCTCTTATTACACTCTTACCACACTCTGCTTGGGTAATGAACATTCCAGGAAGTTCGGGGTGCACGATCGCAAATCGACACAGTACGGTCAGCTAAAATTTATATTCGAGGTTGAAATCTACAGTCAAGTCAGAAATAGCTACCTAATAGATTATTTAAGCCTCGTTCCATCCCCGGGAATTTCCCAGGTTCTCGGGAAAGAAACCCTATCTTCAGCAAATAAATGAAGTGCATACATAATTGGGCAACTACATTTTGATCCTTTGTTTTAACGTATGTTTTCCTTTACACTTGGGGCTTTAAGGTGGACTTCTAAATGTACTGAAAAGGTCAGGGTACTTTAACTTAATGAAACCACATTATTTGGATATGAAACTTTTGTTGAGAACGTAAATTACTCATATAAATCCACCTTGAAATGTAAAAATGTCAGAAATGGTCTAGAAAATTTTAAAATTACGAAAAATACATATATCTTTGCTTCCAAAATGCTCGGGCGCCATGTTTGGCAAGCTTTAGTGTAATGACTGCAGATGGCGCCACGTGTATGCAATCTACGTACAAAACTTTTAAAACATTACTTTAGAAGAAAATTGAGCATAAACTGCTTAAATACACATTAAGAATACTTTATTTTACGAAAATGAATATTTTGCTACATGAATAATGATTTTAATCACTTCAGAAACACTAATTCTGCTTTTTTTATATGAAAAGGGAGGGGGTAAGAGAATTAAAGTAACCCTAGACTACGTCATGAGATGACGTCATTGTTAGGGAGGGGACCCTCTTCGTTGGAATGAAAGAAGGAAGTTCTGACAATTTGTTTCCAAGATGAAACGGTCAAGTGACCTTGAGATAAGGTTGACGAGGGTGGGGGGGGGGGAAACATGAACAGGATAGCTGTTTATTTCAGGGGGAGGCGATTGGAATCTATTTTGGGACTGAAAGGGGGCTATTGTGGGGTGTATACTTTCTTAGTGAGTGAAACATTTGTAGAATTGTCATTTCAACCAGACTGAAAGCTCTGCAGGGAGTGGTCAATGGATGCTATGCACCGGGGCCCTAAAATAACCAAGAATAAAAAAAATATACTCTTGCATATGAAAACTTTACAATACTCCTATTGATGTCAATATGGCGAGTTATAAAATTTATCAAAAACATTATTATTATGGATATCTAAAATTCGACAATCTTCAAAATAATTCTTGATGTTACGAAAGTTTAGTTTTTGTTATTCGATTTGGGAAGCTCCCAAGAATCCCTACCTCAACTGGACTTTTTAGAAGATATAATTTAGAAGTGGACTTATATTAATAAAGTAGCGAAATTTTTATGAAGAAGCCTGGTTGTTATTTCAATAGTAACTCTAAAAATAATGTGAATGTTTCAAAAATCTTAATTCAGGCTCTGTAAAGAAAAATCCTAACTATATATACATAGAAGTATTTTCCATGAAAAGAGAATGTTTTGAAAATGTAATTTTTCTTCATGTTTTTGCTATAAAATTACATTTAAATAGTTTTAATGTAATGGAATATAATGGAAAATTTTAATCGAATTGTTAAGTAATTACTACTCTGTGCTAATGGATCACATAAGCAGAATAAAAAATTCGTAAAACAGAGAATTATGCACAGATCTCAAAAATAAGTTATTTTTGTATTTGGAAAGGAAGTCCTTTCCGAAATTAAAGCAGCTACGTACAAATGGACTGCACTCTTAAAATTTCCCATTTGGAAAAAAATTCAATCAATATTAGATATGTAAATTTTGAAGATGAAAGATTAACTATAAATGAGAATTTTTACAGGGTTTATTAAAGTAATTTATGTGCCTGGAGCAGGATTAGTAAAAGAAAGAAAGAGAGATTAGTGTCGCTCTATAAAGCAACAAGAGGGCTATTGATCACAAACCTCGTAATGTTCAACCTCGGTCGAGTAACGAGAATGACACCTGAGCTGGCATCCCTCTTTCCTAACTACCACATAAATGGGAGGAATGGCCTCATCTACACGGAGGGTCTTTAGTAGCAACAGGATTTGAGCCCATGATACTCCAGACATGAACTCGTGACCATATCCACTAAGCGACTGCGCCCACCAGGAATAGCAAAAATTCTATTGAAAAGGTTAAGGGAGTCTGATAACCAATCAGTTTTTAATATATTTGAAGTTTTCTGAGAGTTGACAATCTCAATATTCGACAGTTTAGAGAGAGTGATTAATTTAGCATTCATTTTAAAGCATTTTTCTATTCTTAAAAATTTAATTAAAAACTGGAAGGAGGTACCGCCCCCTCCCTTATCTGCCTAACGGCGGAACAACTCCCATTGTACAAATTATGCAACTCTATCACAGCTCAAATTGTAAAATTGTAATTTCCTTGTATTATGTAGTTCATACGGTTTTTTCTTCATAATTGGCTGTAAAATTTGTAACACATCGTCACGTTTAACTATTTTTGCACATTCATGCAAAGCCTCCCTATCATAAATGTAAATTTGTCCAAACTGTGAGTTTGCTCCATTCTGTAAAAAAGATGTAGTTTCTTTTGTTAACTTCACCTTAAAAAGAACCTTGAAATGAATTTATTACAGCATCATGAAAAATTTTTTGTATATAAAGAGAGATATTTGGGAGAATAATCGGTTCGTTCAGTGAAATGGCTATTAACTCTTACTTTTACTACTAAAATCGTTTCTGTTCAGTTATGTTTCGAGGTTTTTAATTTTTAAAGAGCAATATTTGTGTTTTTACACATAGTTAAAAACCTTAGAAGCTTTTTTTGCTTTCATTAATTTTTTCCTATTGAGAAATTGCCGGGCTCAAAACATTCTTGTGTTACTAAAAGACAATATTTGGAAGAGGTGGAATACTACTGAAAATTATATGACTTAAAATCAGCCTTTTTTCAGCTGATACTACAATGAGACTTTATTGAGTTCAAGTATTCCGTATACAAGTATTACAAATATAACTGAATTTATCTATGATATTTCAAAATGTATTATAACACTATAGTAAAATAATTTCAAGTCATGTAATAAAAATCAAACTTTTTAAATTGCACCGACTTAAAACTGAGAAAAAATTAGATGTTATACGTACATACCTGGGGGTTTCTAATTTCAATTTGTATCATTATTATTTTTATAAGTGTTTCAAAACTTTTATGAAAGCATCATGATAAGATTAGGCTGAGTAATCTCTGTCATCGTATATATATAACAAATGCTATCAATTTTATGTAAAACATATTTTAAATATAAAAAAAAAAATATATGAGTATTGAAAACACTGGCGGAGCTGGTCCTGAGTGGACCCTGTATCATCCTTGAGGGCACTCTCTAAGGCAGGCATGTCAAACACGCGGCACGCGGGCCACATGCGGCCCGCCAATACCTAGGTTGCGGCCCGCGGAGACATTTTACAAAATTTTAACTGTCAATATATATTTAAGGTTTTTTTTTTATTTTAAAATTTTTTTCTGGTAAACCTTTTTAAAAAAATTTACGATATATTCACCTGCTATCTATTCTTGTTTTTTAAAAAATTCTATTTAATTATAAAAATAGCCTTTAAATGAAAATTATTTTCAATATTTTATTGAAATTTTTTCATTTAATTTCACTGTAATAAACAAATTCTTATTAAATTCTTAAATGCACTTTTGCATATTATTTGCTATATATCGCACTACGATTCATCGTGTGTGAAACTTTTTTTTTCTCTTTGAAGTGTCCAATCAGTAAGAGGCGAATAGCATGGCGTCAAAGGCCATTGAAGATTTATTTTTTTTAAACATTTAAAACCCCCAAGATGACCAAGTCAAAGTGCAGTGTTTGCGCAATCGTTTGTGAATGAAAGTGTATTTTGGGTTTTATTCATATTAAAATAAAAAGTTATTTAATAAAAATATAATGACACTTCAAGAACAGAGTAAGAAAAGATAAACTGAAGATGAACATAATAACTTTCAAGAAAAATGGGAACTACAATATTTTTATGCCCATAATAAGAATAAATATTAGGCCTGATATGTAAAAACTCTAATTCAGTCGCAAAGGAATATAATTTTAAAAGGCACTATGACAGAAATCAGAAAACAAACTCTGACCAACATGCTGGGAAACTTTGATAAGACGAGTTGTCGGAACTGAAATCAATTTAAAAATGAAAAAAATTTATTCACTAAATTTGTTGACGGAGTGAGTGAGCGAATGTTAACAACGAACTCTTTAACTGCTCGAGGGCGTTTGGCCACGAACCTCGTAATTTTGAACCATGGTTAAGTGACGAGGACGATATCTGAGCTGGCATCCCTTCTCCTGCCTTCCACACCACACCAACTGGTGGACGTCTTAACCTCGACATATTTAACGTGCATCGGCCCCCTCTGCATTGAGGATTTTCAGCGGTATTAGGCCAGTTATTTTATGACTCGAGTCCGTTACCTTGACCACCAGGTTACCGCGGCCACCTAAATTTGTTGAAGACTATACAACTGCTATAAAAACTATATATTTTCCCTTTTAATCGCAAGCGGGTCGAAACCATTTACTGAAGAAGAATATATTAGTGAGTGCTTAATTAAAGTGAAGGAATAACCGTATTTACTCGAATTTAAGCCGCACTTTTTCCCAATGTTAATGCTACAGAAATGGGGTGCGGCTTAGAATCGAAGGGAAAGAAATTTGTTGGATGGGGTATTTAGAGAAATTATGAGTTCCCGTAATTAAAAATTGGTAATACTGATAAAATAACAGATAATTCACGTGTTATTAGTTCTCCTTTTAAATTTATTTTGATTGCGTAAAATTTGATATCGATAAACCATTTTACATTATTTTTCATTCTTCACAATAACCTTTTGAGAATTTGGGGTGCTGCTTAGAACAGATGGCGGATTAGATTCGAAATATAAAAGCGGTATTATGTCCAGCACAAGTAAAAAAAAAAATTTAAAGTGTAATTTTAAGTTGAAATTCTGTAACCAGCAGAGATGATGAAATAGTGGAGAATTATAGTCATGTATTATGCATAATACATGTTTTTGATGGACTTTTAGAAATCTTGATGAAGTGTAAGTTATCCTTGTAAAAGTTGTTTCGTGTCTTGGACATGTTTTAAAATAGTCAGTATAATTGAAACTTTATTCGAGCTTGTAGATTTTGGCATCGTCGATTTGCTTCATTTCTAAAAGGCTTAGAATGGTAATTTATCGATCAACCATATTACATGAAAGTTCAATGGATTTTGACCAATAAGGGTTAAAACGATTTTTTAAATTGCTGGATTAAATCATTATTTTCTTGGAAACAAGAAAAAACAATTATGAAAGTGTAAAAGATGATTAAATAATGATGAAAGTGAATTGAAAGATGAACATTGGGTAAAGCACTTGGCTTTCTCAGTTGATATTACTAGTCTACTTAACTTAAGCTTCAAGGCAAAAATTTATTTGCTACGATGCTATTTGATAATATTAACGCTTTCGAACAAAAATTATTACTGACAAATTATTACAAATAGAAAGAGAAAACTTGTCTCAGTTCAAAGTTTTTTTTAAAAAAAATCTATTGATTAAATCATTTAAATTAAAATTTACAGAATATTAAATTAAATTATTAGAAATGGAATTCGCGATCAAATATTATCTGATTTTAAAAATTTTGAATTACAATTTCGTTTCTTAATTTCACCTCTATGTATCGATATTGTAATTGTTGATGAAAAGTTACAAATGGAATTGATTGAAATCTATTTTGATTCTTTGCCGAAGCAAACAGTTTCGAAGTAATAAGTCTAGATATTTATATATCTTCATCTGTAGATCACGGTTTCTTAAAATGTTATCATTTATTACGCGTATAATGGCTATGTTCGGAAGCAATCATTTTCTTTAATGAAAAGTAACGAAAATTCTCAGAACAGTCGAGATTAAATGAAAAACATTTATCATCATTTCTTAAAAATTATATCAACTCAATATGTTGAACCAAATTTTGATGAATTGCTTTGAGAAAAAAAAAACGACGTCAAATATCTTCTAAGATTAACATTACATTCATTCTATTTCGTAAAATAACTTTTTTTTTTTTATAAAACAATATAAAATATTTATAGTTTAAAAAATAAATATATAATCATCCTAAAAATCCTGTTTTATTAATTTTTTGAACATTGAAAACATGTGGCCCTCAACTTAATGTAAAATAGCTCATGTGGCCCGTGATATCAAATGAGTTTGACATGCCTGCTCTAAGGCCACCCTTGCGATTTTTTGCTTACACGTTTGGGTGCCCGCCCTCAAAGCTTGGGGCCCCGTATCATTGATACGCGGTAACTATGCCCCTGATTGGAAATAGCATTAATTTGTAAAACAAGAAATGGAATGCTGTTAAAAAAGGACTGACAAAAAAGTGCTCTAGTTAATATTTTCTAAGAAAAATGACATTTTCTTTTTAAAGATTCAAATCGAAACTTTATTTCCATAATAAGCATCCTTCTATGACAATTTCAAATACAATTTGTATCTAAGAGATATGAGCAGAAAGAAACTTTTTAAAATTTCGCATATTTCTATCAAACAAAGAGAATTAGATCGATAAATAAATAAAGGTAACAAAGATAAATAAAACAAATATATCCCCTAAAACTCGAAAAAAAAATACCGTTTCTAAATTTCAAATAAAGATCTACCAAATTCTTCGTCGAAAAATTAAAACCCCCACCCATATTTCGTTTCTCTTCTTAATCTTATGGGCATTGTTTATGATACCTAAGACAATGTAGACGTATTTGTCAAGAGACAATTTGAACGTTTTTTTCCTAAAAATCCGGAGCCTTATAACGAGGATTTTATAGAAAAGTTGAAATTAATTACATGATTTCTAAACTACAATACCAATTTCCACAAAAAGGGATAAATGTCATCCGAAACTAGGAAACAGTAAAATTCTACAATAGAATTACCTCAAAAATGTTGTACTCAAAGGCCTACCCTGAAATACAATAATTCATGTGACAAAATATCAAGTGCAATACACTCAATTATTTTCCATATGAATGAGAAAAACTCACATAATAATTATACCCAAATTAAGCAAATATATCCTATGTTTTCCGACAAATCTAGACTGATTAGCCTCATCATTTCTGCAGAAAAATGTATTTTTGAGTAGATTCCAGAACTATATATACTTAGAAGTGCAATGCACATTTTGATACCTATCCACTAGCACGGCTTTAAAAAAAAAAAATGTCTCCGCACCCAATTTTGTGCGGCAGTGTGACAGAACCTTATTCAAACGTTGAAACTATTTGTAGAAAACTCTTTCCCATTCTTTCCTCACTTCCCTCCCCGTTTGCTGACACGTTTTTCCTCTCTTCGATCTGGTTCTTCAAAGAGCGCATGCGCTCTCATACCGACTACATCTGTCAATCATTTCTAAACCACACCCCGTTTCTATAGTAACGATAGGTTTCCAGAAAACAAAAGTTATCTTTATGACGTCATCCGAGTTGCAAACAACGCCATCTGTTGGATAAAGCAGATTTGTAAAATTTCGAAGACGCTCTTAAAAAGACGCATAATACCACAACTTTTTTAATATGGTACTAAAATACCAACAAGTACTTACATCATAAAATAAAACTTAGAAAACCATGGCAAACTTTTCTTTTCCCTCTCCTCCAAACATCCTTGTCTCCAAATTTAATCCTTGTTTGTTTTCTTTTTTCCAGGCTGAAGTCAAAAGAAGTCCTGTTTTAGAACCATCTTTTAGAGCAAATAAAATCTTCGTTGGATGTCTTCCATTAAGAGTACGTTTTTTTTCTATTTATTTAACTTTTATTTCCTTAATTATAAATGAAAAGTTCGATAAACTTTTGATTTACAGATCTTTTTTAAATGGGAAAATTATATATATCAAAGAGAACTAAGTAATGTATTCTATCTTTAGAAATTCACAATTGGCTTAAAAATTTTGGATGACTCTTGTGCATGTTTTAATCACCTAGATCGCAAGACATGAGTCTTATTGGATATGTACTATAAGACAGGATTGAAATATACGTTAGTGTACAAAAACCGGCTCCTGTAATGTTTGCATTATGGACGACATTGGTTATGTTAGCTGAAAAAGGAACCACATCTTAAGAGATTTTTTGGGGGCCTTTTAAAGAAGCAGAAACTTGTTTGACACTTTTTATCAGGGGTACTCAACCTTTTTTCTACTGAGCATCATACATACGACAATTATTTCACGGGGGCCGCAACATGAGAATTAATAGGGGGGAATATGATCAAGGACATTTTAAAAGTAGAAAATGGATCAAAATATTAAAACTCATATAATTTTGGATTTTATTTTAAAACTGTATATACATATTAAACTCTATCAAATTTCGCAAAAAATAGGTTTTATGTATTTTTTACCCAGTTATGGGACAATTTCGATTTCCTTTCAACAATGAACCAAAGCCCCGCCCCTTGTTTGCATTCTATTGTCATAAAACTAAAGCTGCCATGTGCTTAAATATTTAGAGTTTTCTTTTGACAAACCCTCACATATTTTTATTTCAGATATTAATTTATCAAGTGCTGGATAGTAGCATAGAGTTTTTATTGAATTGTAGACTGAAATCATCATTATTTATTTAAAATTAGTTCAGACTTGCTTGTGCATTTTTATTTCAAATTTATTCAATTACTTTTTGTGTTTTTTACTAAAAAAATACCTGAACAAATAACTGAATTTATCAAAGCGTACACCAGAAGCATTTAAGAAGCACTCTAGTAATTTCCTTATCAATTCATATGTTTATAACCGTAACAATTTCATATGTTTATCAATATATATATAATGTTACAAATTTTATAGGATGCTTTTGTTATTTCTGCATTTTGTGACATTACCAATGACAAAATATTTTGTTATTGTTACAAATCTACTAAATACCTTCACAGTAGCAAAATCCTGTATTTATATCTAAACTATTCAGAATTAATTGTTATTTGAGTTATTGCTTTAAATAGGAAATTGTTTATTTTTTATCTACATTAAATAATATTTTTACACTTTTACATGCTCTAATAACATAAAAATTATATATGTATAGTTATAACAATATTACAGATATCAAAACTAAATTTTGATAATCATGAAGGGAAATTACATGAGTGTGAAAATATGTTAACTATAATTTAATTAATATCATGCTCAGTTCCATTTGTATTAGTTTACTCGGTGCTGGAATTTCTCATAAAGTAATAAGTTTTCTTGATTTGTTTGTCATAAATACTTTGTTATCATTTTCAATCACATTCCACAAATTAATGTAAATATTTCCGGTACTCGTGAAAATGCAACAAATATTTCACTACCTTCTATTAAACAAATTATATCAATTGAATTAATTTCAAAATTATTTTCTTTTCAAGAGTTCATTAGTTAGGAGGTATTTTCAATTGGGAGGTTTGAGAAAGTAATTCTTACTTTTATTTTTATAGGAGGATATTTTTTTATTTGTTTTGAAATAGATTTCAGGCAAAGAAATTATTATTAATTGCATATTACTCTTTATTACTTCACACAAATTCATATGGTAGGAAATCCATGATAGTTAAATTATTTATTACAGAATTAAAATTTGACGCTTAAAAAATCTTAAGCTGATGAAAAGCATATATATGTGTGTGTGTGTGGATTATTTCGTATACTTATGAAGTACAATTTTAGTATGTGAATTTCTGCAATACGGTTGTAAGTGATTTTTGTTTCATTTCATACTTGTTTTAATAACAGATTCGTTGATAATATCATAATTTACCACTTATTTGTGTACCGCATAATTTACCACATATATACGTGTAAAAGCCGAGAATTTTCGAAACTTTTTAAAAGCTCAACTTATATATGATCTCAGTAAAGTAGTTTATGAAAACAGATTTTTTTCAAAGATTTTCTGTTGGTTATGCGCAAGCTGTTTTAAACTTTTAAGTTTTTGGTTGTTTTGAATGTATGAAATTTTTCTTGCCGAGAGAACCAGCTAAATAAACTCTAGCTTCTTTGATCCTAAAGTAAAAATGGTAGACCAAAGATCATAGTTGTTAGAGGGGCGAAGGACCCTCTTCCTTGGAATGAAAGAAGGAAATGTTGACCGGTTGTTTCGCAGAGGAAACGATTAAGTGACCTTGAGATCAGCTGACGAGGAGGGGAAACACATGCACAGGGTAGCTGTGTATTGCAGGGGGAGGCGATTGGAATCTATTTTGGGAACTGATAGTGAGGTTATATATTGTACGGTGTATACTTTCTTAGTGAGTGAAAGATTTGCAGAATTGTCATTTCCACCGGACAAGTACCTCACGCAAGCGTTTCGGATTCCCGAGGCGCACAGTGTTGGACATAAAAAAAAAAGCTTTCTTAAAATTCTAGCTCTTCCATTAATTTATGTTTTTCCTTCCATACTATTTTTATTTTAAAGCACTTAATTTTTGAATTTTCTTTAATTTACTTTTAAATCCACTTCTACTATTTCAATTTTTTCTTTTTAATTTTTAATATTTTAATGCAATACAGGGCTAAGGTAAAGCCAAAGCAATGTTTAGCTCAAAGCCCATGATAGAAGGTGGTTTCCTCATGGAAATAGGAATTCCACTAACGAATTCTACGTATAATTGTCATTTGATGTTGAGACACTGAGATTCATCAGTTTGACTCATTGCAACAAGTGGGTTCTGGACTGAAAGCTCTTAAAACTTATTTATGCAGGGAGTGGTGCCGTCAGTGGATGCTATGCACCGGGGCCCCAAAATAATCAAGAATTAAAAAATATATAATCTTGCATATGAAAACTTTACAATATTCCTACTGATGTCAGTATGACAAGATGTAAAATTTAATGTAAACATTATTATTATAGATATCTAAATTTCGACAATCTTCAAACTAACTCTTGATGATACGAATGTTTAGTTTTTGTTATTCGATTTGGGAAGCTCCCAAGAATCCCTACCTCAACTGGACTTTTTAGAAGATATAATTTAAAAGTGGACTTATATTAATATTTTAATGCAACAAAGTAATGAAATTTTTATAAAAAAGCTTAGTTGTTATTTTAATAGAAACTCTAAAGATAATGTGAATGTTTCGAAAATCTTTGTTCGGGCTCTGTAGAGAAAAATCCTAACTATATAAACATAGAAAAAAAAATATTACAGAAAAGTATTTTTCAAAAAAAGAAGAATGTTTTGTGCGTGTGTGTGAAAATGTAATTTTTTTCATCTTTTTGCTATAAAATTACATTTAAACAGTTTTTTATTATAGTAACATTCGTAAAACAATTTTATATGCATATTCTAATTCAATTGACCCTAAATATAAGAAAATTACTCACTGTAGGTTTTTTTAAATCACAGTTCTGAATGTAGTCAGTTATCTACATTTACTAGTTCAAAGAATTGTAGATGTGATTCTATTTTTAACATGTAATAATGTTCCCCATCGTGAAGTAATAAGTACGCCCGTATAATGGAAATTTTTTAAGTTTAATCGAATTATTAAGTAAATACTACTCTGTACTAATGGATCACATAAACAGAATTAAAAAAAATCGTAAAACAGAAAATTATGCACAGATCTCAAAAATAAGTTATTTTTGTATTAGAAAAGGAAGTCCTTTCCGAAATTAAAGATGATATAAAAGCAGCTACGTAGTATAGTATCCAAATGAACTCTGTACTCTTGATATTTCTCATTAGGAGTAAAATTCAATCATTATTAGATATGTAAATTTTGAAGATAAAAGATTAACTATAAATGAATTTTTACAGGGTTTATTAAAGTAGTTTATGTGCCTGGAACAGGACTAGCAAAAGAAAGAGAGAGATTAATGTTGCTCTATAAAGCAACAAGAGGGCTATTGATCACAAACCTCGTAATGTTCAACCTTGGTCGAGTAACGAGAATGACACCTGAGCTGGCATCCCTCTTTCCTAACTACCACATGAACAGGAGGAACGGCCTCATCTACACGGAGGGTCTTTAGTGGTAACAGGACTCAAGCCGATGACACTCCATCCATTAACTCGTCACCATAACCACTAAGCTACCGCGCCCACCAGGAATAGCAAAAATTCTAGTGAAAAGGCTAAGGGAGTCTGATAATCAATCAGTTTTTAATATATTTGAAGTATTCTGAGAGTTGACAATCTCAATATTCGACAGTTTAGAGAGTGCGGTTAATTTAGCTCTCATTTTAAAGAATTTTTCCATTCTTAAAAGTTAAATTAAAAACTGGAAGGAGGACCCCTTCCCCTGTCCACTTAATGGCGGACCAACCCCCATTGTACAAATTATGCAATTGTATCACGGCTCAAGTTGTAAAACTGTAATTTCCTTGTATTATGTAGTTCATTTGGTTTTTTATTCATAATTGGCTGTAAAATTTGTAACACATAGTCACGTTTTACTATTTTTGCACATTCATGCAAAGCCTCCCTATTATAAATGTAAATTTGTCCAAACTGTGGGTTTGCTCCATTCTGTTGTAAAAATGTAGTTTCTTTTGTTCGCTTCACCTTAAGTAGAAATAAATTTATTACGGCATCACGAAAAACTTTTTTTTTAGTATATAAAGAGAGATATTTGTGAGAATAATTGGTTCTCATTCAGTGAAATGGCTATTAACTCTTACTTTTACTACTAAAATTATTTCTGTTCAGTTATGTTTCGGGCTTTTTAATTTTTAAAGAGCAGTATTTGTGTTAGTTAAAAACCTTAGAAGCTTTTTTTGTTTTCATTAATTTTTTCCTATTGCGAAATTGCCGGGCTCAAAACATTCTTGTGTTACTAAAAGACAATATTTGGAAGAGGTGGAATACTACTGAAAATTATATGACCAAAAATCAGTCTTTTTTCAGCAGATACTACAATGAAACTTCAGAATTCAAGTATTCTGTATACAAGTATTGCAAAAAAAAAACTTAATTTATCTGTGATGTTACAAAATGCATTATAATGCTACAGTAAAGTAATTTAAAGTCATGTTTTAAAAATCAAACTTTCTAAATTGCACCGACTTTAAACTGAGAAAAAATTTGATGTTATATGTACGAACCTGGGGGTTTCTAATTTCAGTTTGTATAATTATTATTTTTATAAGGTTTTCAAAACTTTTGTGGAAATATTATGTTAAGATTAAGCTGAGTAATCTGTCATCGTAACAAATGCTATCAATTTTATGTACAACATATTTTAAATATAAAAAAAATATATCATCAAACATATTTAATTAAAGTAGTGTTTTGATATTGTACATTACTTAGAAAATAACATTTTTTAAAATTAGATCTTTAGAAGCATTATTAGTTTTTGTTTTATGCCTTTACAAACTTTAACTGTGTTTTTCTCGGACTTTTCAATTTTGGGGATATATTTCTCCCAAGGATTTTTTCTGTTCGAGATAATATTGAAAATTTTTTGTAGAATCTTTTATATATACGAGGGCATTTCGAAAAGTAAAGATACAACTTACGCCAGAGGAAAAGAAAAGTTTTGGCGAGTAAGTTGGCAACGCTAACTTTGAACCGTTAGCTTTCTCCTCGTGGTCATTCGGCATTTCAACGTTGATTCTGGTTGGAGTAGGTCGTGTTTAAAATGGCTGCGCCGATTCAGAATCCCGCCAAATGCAAAGTGCGCTCCGTCATACGTTTTCTTCATGCAAAAGGTCAGCTCGACAAAATGTAACGAAATGGTGTCGTCATTTCTGTGAAGGTAGGACCGATGTTCATGACGAACAAAGAACAGGTCGGCCATCTGTGATCTCTGAAACCCTTTTTCAGAGAACGGAGGAAGCAATTCGAACGAATAGTCGTCTCAAATTGAAAGAATTGCACCAGATCATACCGGAAGTGTCAATGACAACTCTTTATGAAGTTGTAACTGTCAGGTTAGGGTACAGGAAATTGTGTGAGCGCTGGGTTCCAGGCGGCAACCTTCTATGACTGTGGGATACAAAAGCTTGTGCACCGACTTAACAAATTTTTGGATAATGGGGGTGATGATGTCGAAAAATAATAAGTAATCCAGTTATTAAGATGTAACTGATGTTTTCTAAATAAAGGTTTTTTTTTTTAAGGAATGCGAGCCATTGTATCTTTACTTTTCGAAATGCCCTCGTATATTCTTTAAAAGTTAGTATGGATTTAGGTCTGAGAGCACTAGTTATTTTTTTTTAAATCTTAAAGTTAATAGTTATAAAACAATTTGATATTTTTTCCAGGTTTAGCGGTAAAAATAAATATTAAAATTCAACAAGGAATTTTTAGTATAGAGAGGGAAAATTAATTTGGAATGTACAATTCCACACATATTAACTTTTGTTTTCAATAATCTAAGAAAAAGAAATCACTGAAAATAACTAAAAATCTTTAAAAATTGAGTATTTTACAAGAAAAATTTGTAATTTTTAAAATAAAGACTGGTCAAATTTATTTTTTATTTCCAGAATCAATTTAATAATATAATCTGAAAGGAAAACACAAATTACTTTAATATTACTGTCTTTAAAAAGGGCACTGTTTATTCTTAACATCGCTAGTAACACATTTAAAGCAATCCATTATTTATTCTAGAGCGTACCATGACAACTACAGATATAAAGATCAAGGAGGAAAAAAACGGAATTCAAAAAGTGCTACAAAACATTACATATATATATCGTCTCCCTCCACCACTTCTCTTTACAAAAATAAAACTTCGGAAAGTATTTTTTTTTCTCAAGTCCCAACTGAAGACATTCCAAATTTTTCGTCAAAAAATTTAAACTCCCTTCCCTCTTCTTAGCCCCATGGACTTCGTTTATGATATCCAAGACAACAAACATAAACATGCTTGTGAATTCACTGAAGAACTCTTCCTCTGTAAATCATGAGTCTTATGAAGATAATTTCATCAAAAAATTGATAGGGATATCAGATTTCGAAAGCGCTTTACTGTTCTCCACACCGCTTCTCTGGGGAATTTAAACATCGCAATTGTGTGACTAGAAAAGGAGGTCAAAGCTGTAAAAATTCAAAAGAAAAGAACCGATTACAAAAGTGCACCGATTTTAACCTTTCGCTTACAATCGGTGACACTAAAAATAACATTGAGAGTACAAACGCAGACTATATACAATAAATATACTGAAAACGTTGCACGTAGGAAATAAAAAGGAAGCTTAATTTGAAAATTAATTGAATGAATATAATAATTTAATTGAATGCAGTGAAATTTGTGTCGTATTTTCATGAGTATTGAAAACACTGCCGGAGCTGGTCCTGAGTGGACACTGTGTCAAAGTTCCTTCATGGCATTCCTCTTATGGGCATTGTTTATGATACCCAAGACAATGTAGACGTACTTGTCAAGAGACAATATTAAACATCCCCCCCCCTAAAAATACGGAGCCTTATAACGATGATTTTATCGAAAAGTTGAAATGAATTACATGATTCTAAACTACAATACCCATCTCCACAAAAAGGGATAAATGTCATCCGAAACGAGGAAACAGGAAAATTCTACAATATAATTCCCTCAAAAATGTTGCACTCAAAGGCCTACCCTGAAATACAATAATTCATATGACAAAATATAAAGTGCATCACACTCAATTATTTTCCAGATGAATGGAGAAAGCTCAAATAATAATTATACCCAAATTAAGCAAATATCCTATGTTTTCTGACAAGTCTAGACCGATTAGCCTCATCATTTCTGCGGAAAAAAGTGTTTCTAAGTAGAATCCAGAACTACTTAGAAGTGCAATACACATTTTGATACCAATCCACTAGTACGGCTTTAAAAAAAAATGTCTCCGCACCCGATTTTGTGCCTTATTCAAACGTTGAAACTATTTATAGAAAAGTTTCATTTACATCTATTTCCTCACCCCCTCTCCCATTTGTTGACACGTTTTTTCCTCCTAGATCTGGTTCTTCAAAGAGCGCATGCGCTCTCATACCGACTACATATGTCAATCATTTCTAAGCCACACCCCGTTGCTATAGTAATGATAGGTTACTAGATAACAAGCTTTATCTTTATTGAAGTCATCTGAGGTGCAAACAGCGCCATCTGTTGGATAAAGGAGATTTGTAAAATTTAGACTACGCTCTTAATAAAGCAGAACATTAAATTTTTTTCTTTCAAATTCAAATTTCTTTTTTAATTAAGTATTGTAAACATTTCCATTGAGATCTATAAATTGAATTAACAAGAGCTTTAAAAAGTTCCCCCTTTTTATCTCCAATAAATTACAGTAATTTTTAGAGAGTATGCTAAAACTGCATTACTATTCACGACAGGACCTCCACGTGTATACGTAGGATAAGGTGGAAGTGAGAATATTGATGTATTAGGTCATGTATCATCCTATAATCTGATCAAGATCATAATTTATCATATTAGTCTTGAATATCTCTTGTATAGCTCTAGACTAGTGTTAATTCAAAATTTAAGCATTGTTTTGGGGTCGTGAATTTTGAGTAAGTTAGTTCATACATTTAAATCGCAATAAATCAATAAATACCTCATTTTTCTCAACAAATTTTTTTATTTATACTATACCTGCTCTCCACAAGACAAATCTATTTATAAATACATTTAGGGGATCTGCAACTTGGTGACTCACTTAAAAAAAAAAAGAGAGATCTTAAAATTTTTCCTTATGCTCTCTGCTGAAGAAAATTCGAAATTGTTACATCGGGTCTTATAATATAGTTACTAAAAAGAAAATTAAGACTTAATTTCATCAAAAAGTTTTCATTTCAACTACTTTTTAAAATTATTTTAATTTCCCTTCGTTTATGTAGAAGTCAGGGGCGTAGCTACTGCCGTATCAGTGATATGGGACCCCCAAGCCACAGGGGCCACAGGTGTAAGTAAAAAATACCTCAAAGTTTTGATATGGGGCCCATTCAGGCACAAGTTACAATGTTACTTAATTTTTTTTATTCAGATTACACCGTTGTATTATTCTTTAAGAAAAACAAGAATTTTTTTCCCTTCTAATTAGGATTTTTCTTGGTTTTGTACTCTAAACTTTCTTATTAAAGCTTATAAAGTTAAACAATTAGATTTGGGAAAGATTTTGACGTTTATAATCGTTTTTTAAAAAAAGTATCAAGATTTTTTTCCCTTATATATAGCAAAGGCAGTTTAATCCTCGAGTAAAATGCACTGCGCACTTTTACGTTGAAAGCTTTTTTACTTAAGCATTCCATTTAAGGAATAAAATGTTGGAATTGAGCTGGTGTTCAAAGTTCTCGTGTAATTTGATGTTTAAACCAGAGAAGTGAAGAATTGATTTGGAGGGCATTTTTGCCTTCCGACTGTGGTTTGAAATTGCAAGGCTAATATTCTACAGCCTGTTGGAGTTTTCTAATAGGACAAGATAAAATTAATTTTTTAAAAACACTATTTAATTTCAAAATCTAAATACCAGTGGTACTGAACCTTCTAGGGGAAAGTTGGTACAGACGTTTGTGGTTTGCTGAGCATTTGACAGGTATAAAAATTGCGAATAAATATCAATATTAAAGTATCTACTATTACTGTGCTTTTATTTTTTAGAACATAGTTGTATGTTTCTTCAATTGTAGTTCGTATGAGGCAGATGAGAAATGCAATGTTTAAACGATGCAAAAATTGTTTGAAAAAAATGTTAAAATTAACTTGAGTTACTGTTTTTCGAACTAATAAAAGTATTAATTATATCGACTGAACTGTGTTTTAATTTTTTTCTAGGCTGATTGCTTACATCTTCAAGCTATATTTAAAATTTTTGGTGATGTTCAATATGCAATCGTTCTTGAAGGAAATGGAATAAACATGCATCGGTAAGTGTTTAGGACAAAATTTATATTTTAAAGAATATTAAATAAATGTAATAATCTAAAGGTACCAAGAACTACATCCATAGTTTTTTTTAGTAAGTCTTTTTGTTCAAGTTTGTGTAATAAATTCATTACTATTTTTTGATAATCCAGATGTCTTTCTATAGCCTTTGCATTTAACCAAAATTCGAAGTTCATATTAAATTCATATTTTATTTAACAATCATTTAAAATCATTTGCATTTATAGTGTGATGAGAATGTTCCTCTAAATTTTTTTTTTCAGATATGGATTTGTAACATTCCATGCAAAAGAAGCCGCACAAAATGCTATTAAAGTAAGTCATATTTTAAATGATATACTTTTATAATCGAAAGCTTCAATATTTTAATAACTTTCAAGATTCATTCACTATATTAGAGTATATTTATCCGAGAGTAATAAAATTATCGCTAAATTTTTTATTTTACATTTTTAAAAAAATGGTGTTTTTAATTCTTCAACAAGAGAAGAATTTAGATTAGTAATTGTGTGTGTTTTTTTAGTTCTCTTAATATATTCCAGCACAATTAAGAGCTTAAGGATTATTTGCGTTTGCACATGAAAAAAATTTTCTAAAAAATTTCTTAGTAAGGAATAATTTATTCTTTTTCAGGCTAGTGTAATCAGGGGCATATTTTTGGATGGCCAACGGCTCAAAGTTGCTCCTGCCATTAACAGACCAGTAAGCTTTATTTATATACTTAAACTGAGTATTTATTTTACAAGGAAAATGGATAAAAGTGCTCTGCGAGACTAATGTGCATTGCTTAAAGCTACTGATGTATAAAAATTTTATTAATTTTTCTTTCTCGGGAGAGGAAGTGAGTGGAGAAATTGGTTCCTTAGTGAGACCAATGGCCTCGCGAGTAGTGCTGCGTAGAATCGTGTCCAAAGACCATTGTGAGCACCAATTTCCACTGGCTTTTCTAGGGTTGTCCATTTTACAAATCTAGAGTCATTTTAAAAATCTGAAATTGAAGGACTAAACTTCATATGGAAATGAATATTTTCACAGTAGATAAGCTGAAGAAACATTTTGAAAGTATAAGTAAAAAATGTTTTAAATAAAGATTTTAAAAATAAATATTCAGCTATGACTTTAGAAATATATTTAGGGTGTTATGAGAATGGAAAATACGCAACTATTTTAATAGAGTAAAACGTAAGAGATTGTAGTATCAAACTAGTTTATTACGAATATGTAAAATGTAATGGTTGAATACGTGTGGCTTTTTTTTTTTGCTTACAAAACCCCAAATCCTAACTTAACGAATATGGACCCCTTATTTTTAAGTAAGATTTATTTGCAAGATACTCAAAGATCATAAGCAAACAGTTAAATAAAATCTAAATCAAATATTTAATTATAAAATGCAAAAAGATAATACCTCCAACAATTTAAATATCGGTTATAAGTCGGGGGAATTTAAATGATAAAATTTAAACACCACACTTATATTTAATGAGGAAAAGATTACATTTATCATTTTAAGCACAGCAGGTATAAATTCTTTAAGGGTATTAACGGGCATCAGTTGTCATGGTGTCAGACTCGTGGTCGGGATGTCACGAGTTAGAACCTATTGCCATTGAAGGCATACTGGGCGGAGGGAATGATGCACGTTAAATCTGTCAAAGCTCAAAATCTTCCCGCTGGTACAGTGTGGAAATTTGGAGAGAGGGGCAGCTCGAATGCCTTCATCACTTGATCATGGTTCAAAATTACGAGGTCCGTGGTAAAAGTCCTTGCGTTACTTTATAGCACAATTTAATAAACACTTAAAATGTTTAACAGTTGGAACCTTGCTAATGATATCCTTGTTGCAGTGGTAAGATAACCTACAGATTATATTCTACAAGAATAGAATCTGTAGAACTGATTTTTCTTATCAAAAAACAAAATGGACTCTTATCTATAACAGATATTTATAAATGTGAGATTTTATTATTAGAGACTAATTTGAGAGCAGTGTTTTACTCTGAAAAATATTACATTTTATTCACTAAGTATATAAATGTGACTTTTTTTCAGTCTCGACGACAAACTCTCGTGTCTTATGCTGAATTTTAGATGATTACTGATGGAGTGCCCTTCATTTGTCCTATAAAGGAATTTTATTTGGTAGCACCACAAAATATAGTGTTCAAAGTCTTTTACTATTACTCTGGATGGTATTTAATTTAAAAAGGGATAAATGTATTGTTTGTATATGCATAGGGATAAATATATTTATATAAAACATTTTTTACATTTTTAATGCACCAAAAAATAAAAGTTTTATAGTTCTTGTGTGTTATTTAGTTTTCACGGGTAGGCCGTCGTTATTCTTCAACTTGCAATCCCAGTTACAAATCGCACAATTACAAAAGGCATTTTTTCATAATCTCTAATGTTATTTATATCGATTTAATCGAAACTAGAGCAAGAATGTCAAAAACTGAATTGGTCATAATAGCGCACATGTACAGAAGACATTTATTAAATTCATACTTTGAGAATAGGTGGTATATTAGAATCCTAACCTATAACTGTGTTTGGTGTATAAAGAACAATAAATTTACTCCTAAAATTTGAGAGCATGCTTACCATCTAAAATGACAACTAGCCGCATATCGTGCTGCAAGATATGCTTTTTCTCAAGTCTCGTTTCATTGAGTGAATTATAATATTTAATTCTTTATAAAACTTATTTTAGTTCAACCACTTTTTATTTCAATTTGGGTTTTAATGATTCAACTGCATCGGAATTCTAGTGTTTGAATTTTAAACTGTGTGTGCGATTCTAGTCTTTTTCGGAAGAAATTATAAACGCATGTAAAATTCAAATATTTGTATTTCAAAACCAATGCATTTAAAGTTTTTCCCATATAAATTTCATTACTATTGAAATAACTACATGGAATGCTGCCTGCAATTTATAGATTCTGTCAATCAATAGAAATAAATAACTAGCTACTTTTTGGATAAAACTCATTCTTAAATTTTACCTTTTTAATACAAGGAAAAATGTGAAGAACCTTGCAATCAAAAAGCCCATATAAACCTTGTTGTGAAGTCCTTGAAGTAATTTCTAGAAATTACAATCCTTGAAACGATCTCCATTTCACAATGTCTTAATAAAACTCTGAAAAATTAAATTAGGTGTTGCAACTATAACTTGTTTGCATAACTGTGCACCAGACTAAAAATTGTGTGCGAATCCTTGATTAATTAAACAACGCTACAGATTAGTTTTGAAGTACTTTTGGAATCGAGATCTTTCACGGAATCAGCCTTTGCTTCAAATTTGGTATTCAAGTATTTTGTACATGAAAATTTATAAAAGTGCTTTCATAAAACGAATGCATTTGAATATCAATGTGTGCATGTTCGCAATCTTTCAGATCGAAACACACACAGCCGATTAAATTGTTTTGAAAAAAACTTTAGTTCGAAAACCAAGAAATAGAAGGAATCGTCATAATTTTTTTCACTTAAGATTCGAGCAGTAGATAATAAACAAAACATTAAAGTTGACGTGAGAGGACTTCGTTCATATCATTTCGACACCCAAATATTTTAGATGCAATTGTAATAAAAATACAATTTATAGATGATTTTTGAATATTTAATAATATAACAAATGAAAGAATCTTCAAATTAAGGAATTCATATGTTTGGATATCAAAAACCTCGCATAAGTTTTAATAACGATTAACTTTTTGAGCATTGATACTTACACTTTCAAAAACTTTGAATATTCTGAGTAGTAATACAGTGGTGACAAAAAGTCCTGAACACTTATTTTTTTAGCGTAATTTGTGTTTGACTTCATTTTTCGTTGTGAAATTATCGCACTATCTTAAATATTGTTATTGATTTTAATGTACTTTTATGCTGATTTCAAATCTACTAGTTTCTTAATGACTAAAATATTTTTTGTAGTAAAGCTGCCTGAACACAATAATGTGAAATATGTGCAGAATAAAACAATATAGAATAACATAATATGCAAAGAAAAATAACACGAAAATTGACAAATACGGTATATTTAACAAGCATTTTGAAAATTACATTGTTGTCACATGTTAGAAAATCAATATTTTATGGGCCAGCCGTTTGCTTTAATTACGGCTCTACATCTTTTTGGCATGAAATGCACCAATTTCAAAAGAAGATCTTTCGTGACAATATGGTTGAAGGAAAATATTAAAGCTTAATTCACGTTTGTTTGAATGTTTCTTTGAAATTTCATAACCAATTTTAAGCCATAAGTTCTCTATCGGATTAAGGTCGGGAGACTGTCCTGGCCAGTTCATTCTATTCACAGTATGGTCTTTCAACCATTTCTGGACTACCTTTGCACGATGACAAGGGGCGTTATCGTCCTGAAAAATCCATGACTGATTCCCAAAAAGATCTCTCGCAGTTGGTAGCAATTTATTTTGTAGTATTTCAATGTAATCCAAGGCTTTCACCGTTCCGCTAACGATGTGAAGTCTTCCAACACCATAAGAAGACGTACAACCCCATACCATCACTTTTGTCGGGTACTTTACCGTGGGCTTCAGACACTGAGGGCTGAATTCCTCATGAGTGCGTCGTCTTACATAGGCACTACTTTGGTTGCCAGAAATACAAAACCGACTCGTCACTAAATATTTCCTTTTCCCAGTCTTTAATAGTCCATAATTAATGTTCCCTTGCCCACGTCAATCGCCTCTTGCTTTGAAATTCAGTCAGTAATGGTTTTGGGCGCGCTTTACAGCCTCGTAACCCAATTTCCAGCAGTCTTCCTCACACAGTTCTTGGGCACACACTCACATTTGATGTCAAAGTCCATTGTTTCAAAATTTGCGAGGAATTAAGCTTTCTGTTTTAAAGTGAAATTCTGTGCAATAACCTGTCTTCACGTAAAGATGTTTTTCTTGGTCGTCCTGATCGCCCCCTGTCCGCAATAAAATTTGTTTCAGAAAATCTTTTCAAAGTTCTCACAACAGTAGAAAGGCCACATGGTACTTTATTCTATGCGCCAAATTGCTGCTAACCTTCCTTCAAATGTATTATTTTGTACCTTTTATTTTCGGGCAGATGAAAATTTAGCCATAATTCCAATATTTTCCAAAAACGCACTTCAAATTGCTTTCAATACACTATTTTCCCACAAGCACACACACATAACTGCATTCAATACAATAAACCACGTTTCACCTTTTTCTTTCAACCCTTTATCGCTACTGCTCTGATTGGTTGAAATAACGGAGCATTTCATTGGTGGAAAACACTCATTCTTACGGTGACCTTGTGCTTTCTTGTCAAGGGTTTTTCAACATATCAATGAAACTATTTACTTTAGATGAAATCTACAAACAGATTTGAAATCAGCATGAAAAAATACATTAAAATCAATAACAATATTTAAGATAATTTTTCGTTGTGAAATTATCGCACTAAGTCAAACACAAAAATCACGCTAAAAATTGTGTTCAGGACTTTTTGCCACCACTGTATTTCTTTAAATAGCTTAAGTTATAATTAAATCCTGTTCCATTATAGACAAGCAAAAATTACGTACAAGTGTCCGTTTTAAATGTAATTATGAATTCTGGAAATTTTGCATTGTAATTTTTTTAAAAATGATTACTGTGTTAAGTTATTAAAACTGGATATCATCATCAACTAGACATTAGTGTTTAACAAAACCTCTGCAATCAAGGTATGATGTACATCGTAGTAATGGAAAAAAATATGAAGACATAAGTAATAACATTTATGAAAAATTTAATCGAGATGCAAGTTGCATCAGAACGTGATACTCTTAATTTTTTTGTTACAGTTATACAACACTAGGGAGAGGGTTCTCCCGGTCAGTCTAAAGACAGACCAGCTACCATTGTGCAACTTATACATCTGTTCATACTAATTGCTCAAATTGTAAAACTGATTTGCATGCATTATGTAGTTATAAAAAATTCATCGTTAAGAATAAATTAAAAAATATCCTGGCACCATATCTATGTTGCAGCTATTCTTAAACAAGTCAAAAATTTATTATGGCATCACGAAAAACTCTATATACATAATGTTTTTGCTCCAAGTGTTATACAACCCAAATATGTTTTTAGAACGTGTAATCCAAGTAAATATCTAGAGTAAAATTATTGAATACTTGAGCATCTGAAAGTAACCTACTCTAAGCACATGAAAAATAAAATTTGTTTTTTTTAAAAATATTGCCACACCTTGAAAGAGAGTTATTGACGATTGATCTCTGTCAAGTGACAAGGATGGTTTGAGTTTCTCTACTCCACTTCCTTAAATTCCGCACCACGTCAATGTGAGGAATTTTAGCATCGAAATATTTAACGTGCATTAGCACGACTCTACATCAGCAGACGCGACCATGACCACTAGGTTACCGCGCCATGATAACACCCGAAATAAAATGAACATAAAGAACGTCTGTATATTTTTCGACAACTTGCATATTAAATAAAATTTATTGTTAAAATCCTCATGCAGTATTGAAATTTTTAAATCATCACTTTAGATATTTGCCTTCGCCATCTCAGTGGTTCCAAATTTCAGAGCTCGTCGGTAATATAGTCAGCGTTTAAGTAAATAATTGAATTATTGTGGCAATTTTGTCACACTACTAAAACTAGATTTGTAACCAACAGTGTGGGAAATTGATTTTTAAATTAGAGGACCTATTTGTAAAGCATGTTATATGTTAGTATATTTGTCAACTTTATGAAGAGAACTAGGTAAATTTAATTTTTATTAAAAATTGCACTGTTAAATGCATGTTCTACTTTTATTTCGCTAGAAAAGGTAATCCTGCTAACTAGAAAGTCCATTATTACAGCCAATGTCATGTAACTTTGAATCACGAGATGGTTAACTCTATACCCGAGTTGGATCCACATTCTTCTCTTTTTATGTCACGTCAACGCGAGGTCTTCGACTACCAACAGATTTATAATATGCTTCAATTCCTCTACAAAGGAAGCAGATTGAATAAGCAACTCTGCTGAAGTCTTTTCAGCTACGAGCTTTATGCCAAAATTACTCTGCTACTGCGGCCAGGAAGGTTGGTGTGGAAGTTCAGAAAGAGGATGCCAGCTTAAAATGTTTTCCTCGTCACTTAGCCAAGGTTAAAAATGACGAGGTCTGTTACCAATACCCCTCGTGTTGTTTTATAGTGTGACGTTAAAACTCACGCGGACATTGGGCAACTTCTTAGGTTTGGAACTTTGTTTTGCAATTTTTTAAATGAATACGTTTTTTCTCGTATAAACACAAAGAAAATTCGATTATGTTCTGAAAAGGCATGCTAATGTTAACCTAAATTATTTTACGTATTCGATTTATGTTCAAAGTAATGTTGCCAAGTTTATCGATGGACACCGTAATTTGAACCACGGTCTTGTGATTAATGATACATGATCTAATATTTACTTCTATGTTACACTACCCTGAGGATTATGAAGCCTAATTCAATCTAATTTGCAGTAGTGTATTGATTCGCATGATTTTTGATTAATCAAGACTCAAATTCCGATCCATAAGCCACAAAGCTTGTGACTTAACTACTGGACCACCCTCGCTCGTTTTTCCGACACTCGCCTTGATATACAAAAATGTTAACTAGTGTGATTTGATAAATCCTGTATGATGGTTTTCTTTTTACATTCTTTAAAAATATCGAGTATGGGATAACGCAAATTAAATGTGAGAAATTTGAATAAATTATCATTATTTCAATGCACAGATTAGTTTCTTTCCCCTTACGAACGATTATGAATGGTGGCGGGCTGAAATAACCCAGCCGTAAGTTGAACACAGCAGCCTATAAAGTTTACAAGTCCCGATTTTACCAAAGACTTAATGCACAGAATATTGGAGGAGAGGTTCTGTATGTTAAATGGTTAGTCCAAAATATCTCGCATAGCATATGGTACTACAGTGAAGTTCTAGTACAAACGCACACATCGTAGTCTTTTAAACTTAAATTTTGATCATTCTCCATTTCTGGTATATTTTTCATCTGGATGGATTCAGGAAGACGAAATTTTCTTTGAATATAATGGAATGTTAGTTTCGGTTGTGCAGGTGCAGTTTGTATGGGTAAAAATAATGATTGAGACGTGTACACGCGTAAATGCTTCCAACAAATGATCCGTGACAGACCAGATGTATCGGGATTAGGTATTGGATTCTTTTGTAAGATTTTATACATAGTTCTAATTTTTTTTAATTAATCGATAATACTTGTCCCCATAAAACAAACATCGTGGAATAACTCCTTGAAAATGAAGCAACTAAGCGAGTACCGCAGTAAAGAAAATTTCCTGATCTGAATTTGAGAAACTTGAAAAAGCAATTTCACAGAGATGTCCTAGATTGAGCAATCTGTTCTTCAGAGTATTTACACTACTGGCCATTAGAATTTCAACACCAATCTTTTTTGTATTTGCTTTCCTTTATGTACTTAAACTGTGTGGCACGAAGACAGAATTATTAAAATTTTAGAGTAATTTGGGTATACAGGGGTACGAAATTGGTAGAAACAGCTGTCACCCCTGGGGACAACGACCTTTACCCGATTAGGCATAGAGTATAACTGAGACTATGACAGAAGTGGAAAATTCATTTCATGCTGCTTCAATTCTACGCCACACGCCAACCGTAGCACCTGGAGAGAGGGGTGAGCAGTCTCAACCCAAGACCTGACGTTTTCAATGGGTGACAAATCTGGAGCCCACGCCAGCCAGACTAACAATCGAATACCCTATGCATCGAGGAAGGTCTGAACACGACGTGCAACATGTGGTCTTGCATTATCTTGTTGGTAGAGGGCGTTTGGTAAGCCTCTGATGGGACGCAAGCGGTCAAATGCACCAATCTGCTTTCAAATTACCGTCTCTAGTCTGTCCAAACTAGAAATGTGCTAGTTGCTTACCCAAACCATATCGAATGCAAGCAGGCGACGAGCTATCTCCGTGGAGCCTTCCCCCAGACAATTATACACCCATCAAAATACTGCATGCAGAAGCGGGACTAGTCTGAAAACACAATGTGCCACTCCTGTATCCAGTTTTGTCGTTCGAGGCACCAGAGTCACCGTCTGTATGCTGCATTGTCAACGGAAGCCTGAGTAATGGCCGCCTTATTGACAGCCCACGCTACTGCAACGTCGTCGCATCATGCGAGTGGATACTGGGTGTGCGGCAAATATACCCATTTCCCAACTAATGGTCCTTGATGTGGTTTTACGGAATAATACTCCACACTATAGGTAACGATCTTGCCTCTAATTCCTACACTTGCTTTTAGTTCAGTAATTAAATTCTATACTCTCCACTCACACATGCAAAGCTAATGCTCAAACCAAAGGCTACTGTAGTCTTATTACTTCTTTGAGCACATGTATTAAAGAGGTTAAAGTTATTCCCTAAAATTTTAATTGTTAAACTTATTTTAGAACAAACACACATCAAAACATCTGAAAGTATAAATAGATTTATTTGAATTAGAGTAAAAGAACATTGTTTAAATTTGATTGTCTTTCAAAAATGAATCATTTACTTGCACATACAAAAATTACAACTGAAATTTCTTTTTTAAAAAAAATCAGTCCTTATACAAGTAAATTGAAATCTGCAAGAGAATCAACCTTTCAATCAAATCTTATCTCGATACAAAAGTGATATATTAAGAAGCTATCTTGCAAATATTAAACAGTTGAGTTAAAATTTTAGAAATACTAAAATACTTAAGAGTAAGTTGTGCCGAAAGTGGTGACGATGAATATAACTAAAATTTCATTACAGCTATATTCTTAATTTCTCAAAGGTTAAGAAACGTTGGATTTTACATTTGGTGAGCAGTCTTATTCCAATATTCGGTTTAAATTTTCGCATCATCAAGAACAGAAGAAATCCAACACAAAAGATTTGACCACATAAAATACCTGCTTGTAATCTAAAAATGAAAGATAATAGTATAAGTATGTTAATGCAACTCAATTGAATAGCATAGGTATTTAACAATTCTTTAAACAGTTTATCTATAATAATCAATAACTTTACATTTTCTATATAAATGCAATTGCTTGTTTGGATTTCATATGCGGGTAGGTTATAAAAATCCTTATGCCACACGCAAAAACTTTAAAACCACTTTCCATGACTTATCCATTTGAGTTATGACACGAACTCAAAAATTTAAAGCGCATGAATCTATGACAACTTACTAAAATGGTTGCGATTCAGATTTCAAATAAATTATATGCAAGGGTTGGATGACAAAAACTACCAGTAACATTCAAGTTAAAACCAAATTCTGTGAAACTGATCCAGGAATATTTCAACAAATAACAGGATTACATTTATGAAACTACTGAAATACGAGTAAGTGCCTTCATGTAAGTGTTCTCTCCACATCAAAATTTTTTGTAACAGAAAATTGAACCGATTGCTAAAAATATTTTAAATTGTATGTGAATGTTCATACAGTTTTATCAATTTTATTTCCACCGAGAAATACCCTTTAAATTTAGGGACACGTTGAATAAAACATCTTTCCGTAAAGATATTCCAAGTTTAAAATATTTTAAAACTATTTACAACACTGTTTAGTAATTGTAAAAGTGTCATTTTACGAGATCTTTCAAACGAAAATACTTTGACTATTTAATTTTGTGCACGAGGAAGGAGAAAAGATTTCCATTTAATATTTTCGTCTTTAATCTTCGCTAATCTATATAATTACTTTCGTTTCTAAGATGGGATTGTACTAAAAATTTATGGAAACTTAACTGGTAAATTTGTAAAAACAGCACATTTATATTCAGAGTTGTATTATGAATTTCAAATTTTATGGGCAAATTCTTCATAGTAATTCACACTCTGAAATTTAACGAGTTTTAAACAAAAATTAATTTTTTGTTCGTAGCGGATTCTGTTTTTTCGCTTAACTTCTAGGGTTTCTGTTCATTGATTTGAGAACCTTGTCTAGTAAAGGATCCATGATATGGAAATTAACGTTGCTATTTAAAAAATCCAAAGAGGACGAAAGATTGTATAAAATGGGGCTGAGAATTGAAACGTATTTTGACTAGAATCTGCAAATTATATCCGAGTAATTTAGGCTCCGTTTTCCAGGCAAAATAAAAGGGATAAAAGTCTTTTTGCCGGGATTTTTTTCAACCCGTTTACGTGAGAATCTGGCGATTGGTTGATTCACGTGACAGTATAGTATAATCACGGAAACGTTCAGAATGTTGATTGCGATGATCGTCCAGAATTTTCGCTATTGCCTTGTTTAGCAACCCAATTGCTTCATACACTTGTTTTTTTGCGATGGATGATCAGACAATAAACAAGCAGGTCCTGAACTCGCACAGATATATTTGTTTCTATCATGCCAAGAAATGTAGAGATGTAAAAAAATCTGATAAAGTTTTAAAATAATTCGATTTATTTTTAACTTATGATGCTAAAAGAGGTAAATTCAATGTTCCCTAAAATTTGTGTAAATTTAAGATTTAATACACTGGAAAGTTTTTTTTTACTACAAACATATTTTGAACTTATTAGATATTGTCAAAAACTAAACGAATAGAAATCTATTTCGTATTCTAGTTTATTACTTTAGCCAAGAAAAGAAATGTAGACATGGCACACATGATAATAAAATTTTATAAATTTATAATTTATCAATAAAGATAAGAATTACAACTTAAACTTACTACACTAACTATACAGCAACATTGAAGATTTAAGTTATTGGAATTTTTTTTAATATAAAGTTAATATTTTCAATTTACCAGATATTGTTAAAAAATAAATAAAATCTTTACATTTATTCCACATTCTTGCTTATTATTTTGCTTATACAAAGACATGTAGACAAAAATTAATAAAATTTTAAATGTACGATTTATTATGAAGTCAAAAGGGTTATTCCAATGTTACTGTTTAATTTGTGTAAATTTTTCATCCATTTGAATACTTTAATGTACTGTTACGTTCAGATTCTACAATGGCAGCCATCTATGAACAAATGAATCTCTGTTGCAATGCTTCATGAAAAAACTTGAAAACAAACTCTTCTCTCTATTTACCCAGCTCCTAAACTGGTAAAAAAATCCTACCCTCTTTTCAAACCATTAAAATGCCGACTCTACATGTAAACGGGTCTAGAAAGAGGCAATGCCATTATTTTGCCGGCAATTTTCATTCATGTAAACGGGCTTTAGATGTTTTCGAGAAGCCAATGACTGGATTCCTCCTGGTGTTTGAGCTAGAGAACTTTCGTCAAGTCTTTTAAAGTCAAGTGAATATCATACTGGATACGGGTTTGACAGTTACTTCCGTTCCTATTATATATTTATTTGCGACATTCCTCGAGAAATTGGTTTTAATGGAAGTTGCCGATTGTCAACCCATGGCTGTTGATTAGTCCTCTACAACATTAACACGTTCATATAACTCTGATTTTAGAAATGAGTTAAGGTAACTGGGACGTGAAGGTGCTTTAAATTTTGCTTTTTATTTTACTTTTAAAAATTAGACGGTGCTTTGCTGCTTCTATACAAGCATTATTTGAGAATTCGATCAAAAGAAAGCTAGAAAATTGAATTTTAAAATTGTAAACAAAATGTGATGTAACCGATTCAGGTACATTTTCTTCAAAATCCGTAGTGTATTCAATATGGATTGTAAAAAACTAATTTTTCTATTAGAAGAATTTAATTTTTCTATATTCTATGTTCAAATGTATTGAAAATTGTACATTTTTCGGGCAAAAATTACTGAAAATTTAAATACAAAATTTTGTAAAAATTTTTTTTTTGGAATTGTTAATTATGTCTAGTTTTGCATTTATAAATACTCCGTGTAGTTTTTAAACTATAAATCATGTGGATGTAGTACAAAGTAGATTGAGGATTGTTCTAAATTAAATACACAGCTTGTAAGATACATTTCGCTTTTCCTAATTGCTTATTGTTAACATTTGAATCCTCATGAATAACTATATGCTTATTACTTTTGGTTTTACATTAAAGTAAATAAATATTTATGTATGAATACAAAACAGATTGGAATTTTGCAATATCCTGTAATTATGTTCAAATTGAAGTAAAAATACTAAAACTTATAGACATAAAACTTTGGTATTTTAAGTAGAAGATGTGAATCGTTGATATCGCATATTGATGAAGTAGGGAAAGGACAATTAAAAAGACTTCTAAAGAATCGAATTTTAAACTTGCAATTTAAAAACAGAGAAATGATGCAAAATAATCCAATTAACAACGGTATAACTTTATATTGATTTGTAAAATAATATATTTTAATACATAAATGAAAATCTTTATTTGCAATTTTCTCAATGTATTTTTGGCTATTTCGGCACACTTGCCTCAAAATCTACTTTACCTAATAGTGCTGATATTGTGCATAATACAAGATTAACAAATTTTAAACAAAGTGAATGAATTAGTTTTCAAATAAACATTCAGAAATTTTAGATATAGCACACTTTCTGCATTCAATTTAAATAACTAAATTTAAAAATTTATTTTAAAATTTTATTTCATTCATTTTATGGACTTGTGTTTACAAAAACTCCGTGAAATTTTATAGCTATATAAGCAGTGGATTTTATCCAAAGTATACCTAAAAGGCAAGAACGTGCCTTGAATATAAAAATAGTTTATTAATAAATTGCTCTTACAGATTTATTTGTAATTTAAAATGAAATTTTTTACATTAACAATCACTTAAATATACAGATAATTCAACGTAACATTTTTTATTTCCGTTGCTTTAAATTTAAATAAGTGCGAACCATTTAAAGTTGGTGCAAAAAAGTTCATTTTTCCTTCTCGCAGTCACCGAGTTACCTTAAAGAGAATTGAAGAACCGTACTACTTAGCTCCGTAGTTCTATGCAGCAGTCACATTCCTTAGAAATCAACCTCTTTGTTGGTATCCGGATTTTTTTGCGTGCAATACATTCAATCATTACAATTTAGCCTGTTTAGTTTTGAGCTTAAAGGATTAGTGTATTTTCATTATAGCAGAACTTAATTGTTACCTGGATAGCCTTTTACGAGCTGAAGGTAGGGTATCATCAGCTTCTTTCAGAAAATATCGTCGTACACCATGAACGTAATTCTCCAAATACTCAGACCACTCAAATTTTGTTTGATCAATTGGAAACGTCTACAAATATAATTAGAACATAATATTCTAGATAAAAGTACAACGCTTTTAAAATTGATAATTTAAGATATTTGAAAATATTGAAGTTAAAGTTATCTGTACAAAGATTGATATAAAATACTACAAGTTAGTCAAGCAATAACTTACTTCGGCATCTTCTGGAAGCTGGTATTCAATCATTGTTGATAAATTTTTAGAAGTGAAAAAGAATTGACGAGTAGTGTAAAGCTGCAAGTGATTCATAACACCATGGATGCGCTTATAGGTGTTAACCATTCTAAAAATAAAATTATTTTAGGATCTCTATTCGAAATAAACGATTCCTTGTTGGAAATCGAGGAGTTTTGAGCTCTATTCTACCGTGACATAACTGTACGAGTATATAAACCAATCTTATACAAACCTTTGAGTCCTTCTCGAGCGAGGACGTGTATTCGTTTTACTGTGAAGATTTAGTTCGTTATTTCCAAGATGGCCTATTTTACTTATTTCCAAAAAACTGATTTTTAAACGATTAACTGTATTTCTTTTCAAGTATAAAAATTGACTACATAAACTATTTCGCTTAAACTTTATTTGACGAAATTTTGCGCAATTGAAAATCATGGTAAACAATATGAAGCGTTTATCTCTTGTACACACTCATTGCGGAATTCACACTTTCTATTTTATTCATAGCAAAATGTTAAAGCTATATTCATAGCAAATGTTACTACGATTACCTATTTTTACAAGGAGCTTATCTTGTTCATTATATTGTTAAGTTAGAAAATACTTTGAATATCATGTGACAAGCATTACAGCGTTATTACAGATAGAAACATTTTTTGAAATCAAATATTAGTAATATGGAATCAATTGCATTTATTCAAATTCGGAATGTCCACCGCGATCTTATTTTCTTTCAACCATATATATTTTTTATACCTATAAAAATAACATTCCAAATAGAATCAAAGTCTTAAGGAAAATATACAGTTGTAAAAAGTTGCGCGACTGTACACTCGTGGATAAAGTCTATGGACAGAATTTTCATGCACCGTAAGAAGCAGAAATTAAAACTAGCAGATGGGGCTTTGCTAAAGCAGTTTCAAAATGAATCTATTAATATGTACAGATTCCACCGAAAATTTTCCATGTTGATGAGAATGTACATCTATAGAAATCATGCAATGAACGCACACCAAGCACTCGCAAGAAACATGGAAGTATAGGGTATGTCCACGGGGAAATTTGATGCTATTATCAACATGCGTGGGATATGTTAACTTTCTACAGTTGCTGCTGAAAGAAGTTATCCGTACACTGCAAGAGGAATGACAGGAGTTAATTAGAGGCTGATGGTCGAGCAGCAAGACGTAACCCTAATGCATTTTCTCTCTAACAGATTTAAATTCAAGGAACTTTGTGTCCAGATTTAATTTTAATTTACGTCGCCCTCTGAAGCGACATAAGGGATATTCGGGACCGACCTCGTAGTTCTGAACCCTCGTTTAAGTGGCGAGGATGATACCCAAATTGGCACCTCTCCCTCCGAATTCCCACACCATACAAACGCAACGGGAGAAATTTGAGCTTCAACAGATCCAACCTTCATCAGCTCTTCTACACAGCCTTGACGACTAGATGTTAAAAATTACTGCACACAGCCCTGGATAATAACCCTGCACATCGCGGTGTTTTCTATTTAATGGAATGTATTGTCGAGAGTAGTAGATCTTTGTTACTGTATCCGAGTACCAATTAGAAAAGCATGTAGTGGCTTGCGGCGAATCACCATGAGAATCCTATCCGTGTCTTGGAGTCTATACGAGTGGTTATTCTCGCATTAAATCATTTAGTACTTACAATTGGTTTAAAAATAATCTTACCGCCCAAGAGCACACATGCTACTTTTTGATGCTGCTTTGTCAGTGGGATACCGATTTTCGGGCGTTTAACTTTCACCGGAAGTGCTTACAGAGTTAACCGCGATTTCGGAGTACCTGTGACATCACGAATTCCATTTCCCCCTATAAAACAGCTGTAGTGTGACAGTTCCTCTTCACTGTTTGAACAATATACTTGCCGTGCTTGGCTGTAGTACCTCAAGCATGTATTCCGACATGCTACACATTCCACCTGTCTGAAACGCTCAAAATAGAGAACTTGGGCGAATATTAATTCCCTGGGAACATCCATTACTTTTGTCCGCTCTTCAGCTTTACTGTAAGATTCTTCTGCATGTAAAATGCATTCATTCTTTCACATTCAGATTTCAATACAAGAAACTTTCGTGCGGATAGCCCCTTCGACCAGTCATCTCCACAATCATTAGAACCGTGTTTAACAGAAATTTGCATACATACCATGTGCGTCATTGTACCAGTAAGTATACTAATTAACTCATGTTAATATGCCTGGTTTTATGTTCGTCACCAATACAAATAAGACCCGTTCTTAGGTTTGCCCACCAGTATAGAATTAAATTATTCAGCCAATTCTTAACTGATGTACTGAAATTTTATACTTGAGATCTAGCACTGATGATAAAACATAGCAATTTAAGCCTTTGTATGTCCTGAGAATATATACCCAAGATTAGAGTTTGATCGATTACTTGATATTATTTTTATTACAGAAATAGTTTTATTAAGAATACAAGAGAGGCTAACAAAAATTAGAAATAACCGATTTTTAAAGCTTACTTAGCCCGGCGTTGAGTTAACAGGGTAAAAGTATCTATGGTGGAAGCTGGCAGATAGTGCAAGAAGAATTTGCACAATCCATGATTGATTTCGTTTGAAGTAACAATTCCACCAGGTGGGCTCATAAGACGCTCACTAGGGTATTTAAGCAATAGTGGCATGCATATTTTTGTAACTTCATTCCAAGAAAGTTGATGATTATATGGGCATACACAGTTAATTATAGGCACATCGCATTGAGTAGGATTTAATTTCCTCATGTCTTTGTAAAATAATTTCATCGGATTTCTAAAATAAGAAATAAAAATAAGTGCTAATATTAATATTCACACGAGGATTATATACTTAAGACTAAGTTATACAAAAGTAATATTCCGAGAAAATTTTAAATGCTATCTCTTAAAATAAGCCGCATCATTCCGTGAGATACATGGGTGCAACAGAAAAGCAAGAGGGTAAAATGATAAAGATAGAAAAATCCCTATAAGTAATAAAAGTCGAAGATAAATTTGATTCTTAACATAGACTTCCTAAATCTAACCACACAAAAAGTAACGCAATTCCTGCTGCATTATCTAGAAAATTAATACTTCTAATAGATTACGTGCTTAATAAGACAAATTTGTTATAAATTGCAATATAAAATTAAATTTTCTGTTCGATTTCTACACAGAAACTTAATTGAAAGATATTTTAATGAGTTTTTTTTGTAATGTTATGAATGATAGTAAAACATTAATTATACTACAATATTTTTAAATCGTGTCGAGTCAAAATGAGTTTAATTGTTAATGAATTATAAGATAATACTGAAATTAACCAGGTAGTGACATTATTCGAGATTGAATATTTAGGATAAAACTTCCAAATTTGGAAACCTTGATTCTTAGGGGAAAAGCATTAGTCTAAGCCAGGAGTGGCCGACCCAAATGACCTTGCGGGCTACTTCGGAAAAACAATCCCGCGGGCCGCATATAAACACACATTTTTTTATTAAATTTGGACTTATTACAAATGTTTATTGGAGTGAAAATTCAAAGCAGAATGAACTATTATTACTCTCATTTTTTTCATTATAATGCAATGATCAAATAATGTTTAATTTATTTAAATAATGAAATATTTCTCTCAATTCTCTCACTTAGAATTTGCCAGTCGATCTCGGAATGCGTGTATTGGCACATAATTGATATTGCAGGTTTTCGTCCGATAAGTTTGAGCGCGATTTAATTTGATAAATTTCGTTTTCGAAAATGATTCGTATGTGTATGTTGAAAGTTACAGGAATCAAACGTGATGGTGCGAGGTATCACTGCAATGCAATACTACTCCTAAGCATCTATAACAGAAGCAACGCAATAAAATGGAAACAATTGTGGGATTTGTTACAAAACACTACATTAAAAACAAAAATCACAAAATTATCTGGTAAAGGATTTCAAAATCATACAAGGCGGGCTGGCCACCCCTGATCCAAGAGAAACTTAAAGCGTGTAAATTTCTTCAATAAATTAAGTCTTCTCAATAACCTCTCTTAAATAAATTAAAGAGTTTGAAAATAAGTACTTGTTCACTATCAAGAAGTGTGCCGCAGCTATTAACGTGTTGGCGACGAGATCTACTGGAACCCAATCTGCACACACTCCTCTTTTCACCAGCAAAGACTTCAAAACTCCTTTACAACTCTGATGAAGGAAAATAAAATTATAGAACAAAATGCATCTTTACTAAAAAGGAAAATGTTGATGTTATTGGCGCGATGGATGTTTGTTTATAAGCAAACGTGTCAAGTAAATTGCAAAAAGGTATCTGATCAAGACTTAAGGTAAAAAAAAGGGGGGGGGGAGATTAGTATTGAAAAAATGGTTTGAAAAACTGAAGTTAGAGCATCATTTTTCTTTACTAAAGATTGTAAACTCCATGGGAAGATCACTCTAGTGCCTCTCGTGGCCGTAATTCTGTTTAGTTGAGACTACCCCAGCTGTAGGGAAAGGATATCAAATTTCAACAAAAAATAGTTTAGTATTAATGTAAAATTTTTTACATTATCTTACAAACTGTAACTAGGCATTTTATAATCACTTATTTACTACTCAATTGGACAATATTGGATTTTATTTTATTAACACAAAGAGTAGTGGTCTTCCAACTTTGTCGACTTGCAAAATCCTTAGAATTAGTGTTTTCGGAGACTACCCCACCCTTGGATAATACACATTTAAATAATAAGATCAACATTTTGTGGGTACTGTAAAGATTTAGTGTTGCAATTTTCTATCAAAATTTTCGTAGCAAAACTAAGGTAATTCATTCATTAATAGCATTAGTTCGTGTTTGCATGTAAAGGTTTATAGCAATGAGAAAATTATGTGTTCTGCATGAATTTTCAACCAAAAATTTGGGAGCTGTTAAATTTATAGTTTAACGCCGAATTCGATGTGTTACAAGTTGAATCTTCGTCATTTATGAGCCTTCTGACTTGTACTACTCGAACAGATTTTTATCCATCCACATGCGTAGTTCTTCTGAGATAAAACCATGTTTCTTCCCTTTCAATTGAAAAATGTGCTCCATCAAATTTGACATTTCCGTCTAAATTCAATTTATTTCCCAGTAGAAACTCAAGTTTTGAAAAACATTGTATGTTATTCTATTTAACGTACGATCGCATATTGAGTATTAAAACCAACTTGTATTCATTTTTTAAAAAAAATTGGGATTTGTGCATTAAGTCCATGAATAGATATGCTTACTTCATTTAGAATAACAAACATGTCTGCTAAATAGGAAATTGGACGACCATATTTCATCATCATACTGTGTTTGGAAATATTTTCAATTCTCACCTGGGAAATATTCTTTTTCTCAAATTGGAAGAGGTGCTCCATTATATAATTTAAAATGTCGTCCAAATTAATTCATTTTCAATAAGAAAACTTTAATTTTGCAAAACATTGCGTGTGTTATGAAGCCTACCTCCTTCAACTCTTGTGAGTGAACGAGGGAAAAGTGAAGGCGGGAAAAAGCGCGCGAAAAAAGTCTTGTATGAGATGCTGTAGACTCCGAAATATCAGGACCGATCCTAGGATGTCAGCCGCCCGCGTGGGAAGACTTATTGTACCGCCCCTTTAGAGAATTTCATATTTTGATTAATACTCAACTTTATAAAATCGTATCTACCTGTATAAGAGTAAAAAGTAAAATATTAAAATGCAAATGGACAAAAATAACCTTTTTTTCCCCTTCATTTTGTTTTTCTAAATTATAAGTTCATTATTAAATTGAAAACTTTAAATTCAATTTGAATTCGGGGAAATTTTTTAAAACACTCCTATATGTTTTAGTTAATATTCACCATATTAGATATATTAGTAAAACTTTCGCAATAATCATTTGAGACACCTTTGTTGAGTTTCGATCCACAGTGCGCTGCCAACACCGCTGATAAGCAAAAAACCTTTTATTGTGGTATTACCGGCTCTGCCACGAATTTTGCTACCAAATGAAGGGTGTATATAGACATTACTGGACTCTAGACCAACACACTAAATTAACATTTTATTTTTCTTAAACTAGACTGTTTTCGGAACTTCGATTTTTCAAAAACTGTTTAAAATTTATTGCATATTAATTTTTTTTTACTGTACATATTTAATCAAATTAAATTTTGAGAAATTTGTAAAAAAATTTTGCTCGACTGATAGAATTAAATGTAGCCTACGACCGCCCCTTGGGAGCGGTGCACGCGCTGCACACCCGCTAGGATAGTCCCTGCGAAATATTGAGGGGGGAATCTTTAGTTTTATAAAATACATGTTAATAAATTTACATTTTTGCTTTCGAACGTTCATTGATTTTATTACGAAGATGCGGATGAGACGATATATTCTTTAATTTTGCAGGATTTAAGTAACTGTTCATAATGATGTTTCACTGGGTTCATCTTCGTCTCCCATTCAAGCGAAACCCTAATTCTAAATAACACTGAGCAACAAAAAGAAATTTTTTTTGTCTCGGAAAGAAAAATATGGGATTCTGATAGAATTTCTTCTCCTGAATTCAAATATGATATATTGATTTTTCTTTATCACGCAAGGTTTTTGAGAGACAGGCATTTATAATTTGAAACACTAACATTTTCTGCATTCTTAAGTACACAATATTTGGACATTCAGACTCGCCTAGAAATCAAGAAATCACGATTTTCTTTTATATTTCGCCTTGTGGAGTATTCCTCTTGATGCTCCAATAACAATTGGCCAGCATATTAGCATTCCATTTGCCTTGATATCTTTTTTCTATTGCTGAAATCTCCTGATGAAAGCGTTCCCCGTGCTCATCGCACCAAGATTTTCCGGGAAGAAATCTAAGTGCGAGTGCAGGAAGTGTATTTTTAAGGACATATTACAGCCCAAATTTTTATAAGATGTTATAAGATCATGAACATTATCACTAATTTTCCACCTTTAGATTCCCCAAAAAACTGCGAGTTACATATTTGAATGTTGGCCAAACTGCTTTCTCCAGTGGATTTAATAGTTCCTCAAACTTCTCATCATACATTAGTGATCGTATTTGTGGACCCCAAATATCCCTTCTTTTAATTTTTGCTTCTTTAATTTTAAGAAACTTCTGTTTTAAGTACATGAAACCAGGAGTATTGCCCATGGCTTTCATTATATTCTTCATTAATCCTAGTTTGATATGTAACGGATGTAGATACATTTTTAGGATTACACAATGCGTCATGTTTAACATTTTTTTGTCCAAGAATGAATGATTCGCATTTAAGCCATTCTTTTCTGATGTAATGGTTTTTTCTGTCCCTATTATCACAAAAAACAGTACTTTGTGTAACCAAGCTGCAGACCAAGAATAAGTGCAATTACCATCAAATCACCACAAATATTCCATTCATACACTGCATATTGAAGCTTTGCCAATATAAATTGAAAGTTTTCATACTAGCAGAGTGAGCCACAGGCATTGATGGAAATTTATTTCCATTATGCAGAAGCACTGCTTTTAAACTTGCTTTGGAGGAATCAATGAACAAGCGCCATTCTATAGGGTTATGTTCAATACCAAATGTCTCCCCATAATAGAAGAAATGTCATTACAAAACACTAAGCCATTTTCTTCAGAAAAATAGTCTTTACATTGAGAATAACGACTACGACAAGTACATATCTTTATATTCTTTTGAAGATTCCATCCTTTTAGCCGGGAACCAAGCATTTCAGACTGTTTTTTGGATAACTTTAAATCTTGTATGGAGATCGTTAAGATCTTATGTCAATAAATGAGGCTCAGATGAACAGCTTGGTTCAAAAGTTGTATCACCACAAACTGTTTCTTCTTCCTTACTTCTATCGGAATCTGAGCTCTCTTCATCTAACGTCACATGTTCTGGAGACTTTGGTATGGGCAATTCTTCGATGTGTGGAACTAGTCTCATTGCAGATTGCACAAGTCAGGGTACACCACTGTACGTTTTGATTTTGACATAATCCCTTTAAAGTTAAGCATAAATAACAGTCAGAGGAGTGATCTTTGGGTTCCCTCCAAATCATAGGGATAGCAAATGGCATGTGCCATTCTTCTATGCAGTGAGAAGCCTACTATACGATAAACAGATATGTGGGGTCCAGGTCCTTGTTTGGTCCCCACTGTACCCCCAAAATAAAGTTCATAACACTTTTTTGCTAATGGAGTAAGGTTTCGCCTTTGGGACTCTAGTGTCACTTCACCACATATATAACAAAAGTTATGATGATTTAAACAAGTTCTATGTATTTTGTAACTAACAAATTAAAAGAAATAAATTTGTAAATATGTAACATACAACAATCCAGACACAAAGCATTCACAGTTATGTGTTTACTGGTTCACTACTATCTCACAACTGACATCGTTCTAATGAATGCATGCTAGTCTAGACCATATCTGTGCCTGTCTGTTGTGTCTGGTGCTAAAGTGTCTGTACATGCCTGAACTTGCACAATAGTAGCAATGATACCATTTGAGTTAGTTCATGTGGTTCCATCACATTTACAATACTCTAGGAGTTTTTATTTTACAATGGACAAATGGTCGCTTATTAAAAAAATATTTAAATACATTAACTGAAATTAAAATAAAAAACTGGGGGTGATGGAGAAATCCTGAATACAATATTTGAAAACACGATAAAAAACTGTATTATGTACAACTATTGGTACTCATGTAGACCAGTGTAATTGTCCCCTTATACTTTACCCCTTACTTATACCCCTTTTTTAGTGACATACAAATATTCAGATGAACCTAATGGGTATATTTGCAGATTTACTATTGATTGGAGAACAGTATTAATAGTGTCAATTAGCATCATTGACTCATTTTCTGTATTTCACCGGTTTGTAAACCCTCGATTATTTTAAAAGTTAGATTTAGTTGAACGATAAATATTTACAAAAATATAAGCAAATTGCTTGACAAAAATTAGCAAAGGGTACATAAAAATATTATTGAAAGTATTTATTAACGTCGTACTTCCAAGCTATTGGTGGCAGATTTCGTACTTTTGAACCTCGGTCAAATGACGAGGATGGCATTTAACCTTAATTCGGAAAAAGATTTAATGAATTGTAGAATTAAAAAACTCGAGCTTATGAAATGCAACATTAGTCAAGATAAAAACAAGCAGATATGTTTAAATGAAATCTTAAAAATGAGAAGGAATTGCCTTAAGATATGCAAGAAAATATTACCAGTGCTATGAATCCGTTTGGACCGTTGTAGTTATCAATCCATCCCTGTAAAAATTCTCGTTTTGTATAGTTATAGTCTCTAATATAACTAAATACATTCACAAATATACATTTTTTAATAAACATTTAGATCAAATGCACATTAAGTAAATGTTCATAATCATAAAAAAGAACTTTACTTATTGGTAACCATTTTTATCACCGTTAGAAATGAACAAGCACAAATTCTTCCGACAATTTTTAGGTTAAACAGAAAGTCTTAGTTTTAGATAAAACAAGCCGTTTAAAATGCATTTAATACCTACTTTAGATCCTTTCAACTGAGAATCACAATCAATCCCGGGATATTTTAACAGAAAATAACACTTAAGATATCTTGGAATTTAATACATTATGCAAATAGCTGAAATGATAGAATAAAATTAATGATGGTAAAACAGCCGTCACAAATATCAGACCATTTTTTTTCGAAATATATTTAGGTAAAAATTTGCATTTTTATTCCAAAAAATATTTCCTTATTGTAATTTTGAAATAAAAGTTACTATGAAAATAACGCACTAATCTTATCCGCTTTCCTACGATGAAAGTATTAAAAAAATTATAAGTTTTTAAATTTAAAGACGAGATGCCCCCTGCATTCTAAAATAAAACAAATTCCTAACCATTTAAAAATCATGTACATAGAGTTGTAATTACTAAAAGATAGCTTTATTTAAAGCTAATCTTAATAGAAGCGTATAATCTTAATTCATTAAAAAAATTATTCATTTTATTAAACTATTTCCTCGCTAGATGGAGCCACGATTTATAAGTTTGTAATTTGAGTTCTGATGCTTACTTAGTCTCTTGTTGTGGGTAACAGTACAATATCTCTCATTAAGATAAAAGTATTCGGGAATTTATTTTGCGAATGCTTTGTGTCTTGAGACAGAAAAAGTAATCTGGTAAAGAAACTCTACTGCTTTTCTCAAGATTCCTTACAATTTTTGTATCGTTGCGATATTGTGTTTAAATAATTTTCATTCGCCTACATCTTAAAAAAACAAAAAAAAAACAGGTTCATAACTATAAAATACTTAATATTTTTTGTATTGTAAACATTCAACAATGTTTCATTTGAAAGTCCTTAAAGCGTCATTTTAAAAAGTGAAATAATCCAAACGGCCCAAAATGATTGTCGTTTCCCAACCATCCAATCAACAGTTTCCCCAAAAATGTACATAAGTAAGAACGTGAACCAAACGCAAAGTCCATTTTTCATGAAAATTAGGAATATAATTCAAAAATCTGTTCTGGAAATTTTAAAACCTACATTATAAATATTGTTTTAAAAAGTCAATTTTTCATTTTAACATTAAAGGGATAGCTCACCAAACGATAAGGAAGAGTTGCGAAACATCTTATACTAAAAAAATATCAATACAGACACAAATGAGAATAAAATATGCTGCTCGATATAGGACAGCGAAGAGAGTATAATAATGTTGGAGTATCTGAAATATTCCAATTTTGGGTCTTATTCTCCACATTACACGAAGACAGACGTTTACTCTGAAGTAACGCGAAAGCTATTATCGATGTACTTCGTAATTTTGGACGACGGTCAAATGACGAGGGGGGGGGTCATCTCATTTGGTACCTCATGCTCTAAGCTTCCATATCATGCCAATGCTAGGACTTTGAGCCTCGACAGATTTAATGAGCATCAGCCTAGTTACATAGTGGCGTGAGTGAGTGAATATTAACGTCGTGCTGTTCAGCTATTAGAGGGTTTTTGGCTACGGGCCTCGTAGTTCTGAACCATGGTCAAGTGACGAGGACTACACCCGAGCTTCGACACCCCATTTACTAACTTCCACATCACAACAACGAGAGAACATTTCAGCTATGATATATTTAACATGCATCTATTCATTTTGCGCTGTGGGTCTTCAGCGATACCATGCTCGAACTCATGAAATGCCGGCCACGAGTTCATTACCTTGACCACTAGGCTACTGTGGTCACAGGTCTTAAGTGGCCCCAAGACACGACGGAAATAAGTCAGCCGTAAGCTCAAAGCCATTGCCACTCTGATAGAGCAGCTGCTCAATTTTTTCGAAAAGGACTGCACTTTTATAACCCCCCCCCCCAATTCCCTAATCTAAACTCCTTTCAGTTGTTCTAGAAACTGCCTCTGTGGAGAGTTTCATGTAAAAATCTGCCAAGGTATACTTTCTGTTGAAATATGGGTGGAACGGACAGAATCCAAATGAAGTAGCTTTAAATACCAATATTTAGAAAGTAAGACATACGTACAGGAAATGGTTCCTTTGCTGCAGCCGTAATAATCCCTGGACGTACAATAATAATGGGAATGCGATCGGAAAATCCTTGAACAAGAAGTGTTTCGCCTAAGGCTTTAGAATATTGATAGTTCGATGGTCTACTCTTCCTATAAGAATCGCAGATATGCTCAAGGCGCTCATCACTCATGGAACTGAAATAAACCAAATAATCAATTGAAAAAATATGACAAATCAAGAATTATACAAGAGCTTAATTTTAAAAATTCTTACTCAAAATCCAACATAATGTGAATTGGTATCTTCTCACAATACACGGCTTCCGTAATTAATGGTTTGTGACAAAAACTATAAGCAGTTGAAACATGAACAAGAGCCTGGATAATGAGAGAAGAATAAAAAATTAAATAAGGTTAAAAAATTGCTTACTCAATAAATATTTGTTTTAATATTAAATCCTTTATTCTAAACTTATAAGACCAAAAGGAAATTTTACAGAAATAGGACAACATTTATTTAATCCTTGGTTGACTACCGCACTACAAGGCAACACAAGGGCTATAAGAGGCGGACTTCGCAATTTTGAACAGCTGAATGAAAAACCGCATCCAAGCTAGTATCCCACCTTACCAAATTTCTCACCACACCAAAGTGAACTTCGAACATAGACATAATTATAACATGCATCCCCGATCAACCAAGGCAAATTAAGGTATCCGACTACGTTCGAAACAATGATTTAAAAAGCTTATATAAATTTTTTTATATTTAGGGTCACTTCGATTAGAATACATGTGTAAAATGGTTTTAAGATTGGAATAAAATCGTTTTTCTGCCAAAATATTACCTTTAAATAAACTTTGAATTACCTATTTTCAAAAAACTCTTTTTTATAAAAAATTCTATAATAATATTTTGCTTATATAAAACTATGATTTCTCCTGAGGGCCTAGAACTAGGCTTTTTGAAAAATTCACATTTTCAGAGTCACTACCAATTGAAACAATTATCTGCGTTTTTCTTAAAATTTCTCTTCATTCTGTTGTATTAAACTATGAATAAATCCACTTCTCTAAGTTATATAATTCAAAATTCCTAGTTCAGGCTGTGTGCAGAGGTCTGAGCCATCTAGGCAAATTATATAAACATTTCTCATAAATTGAGAATGTTTTGGAAATTAGTAATTCTATGTTTATTTTTTACCAAAGTATTGTACTTAAGTAATTTTTTACTGTAATAATAATCTTAAAAATAATTTTATACTTGTATTCTAATCTAAGTGACGCTAAATATAAAAATTATCCATTCATGCGTTTTTGCAAGATAACAGTTGCAAACGTAGTCGGATACTTGAATCAAGACCTTGCACAAAGACCCTAATGACTAAACACACAAATACGAATTAACTAAAAACGCTACGAAATTTGCTACACAATGAAGTCATGGCCTGCGCTTATACTAAGCTACAGAATACGGATCGATCAGATTCTTGTAAATACATACTACCATTTTATTTACATAAAAATACTATAACAAACTAAGTTTGGGAAATTTAATCAGTTTTAAGTTTTAATTCAACTCGCAAGTCTGCTCGCAGAACACAGTTGGCAACTCACTATCCAATTTCTACACCACAGAACAGGAAGTTTAGAACGCTCCAGTTTAATCAGAGAATCAACCTCCAATGTTCTTCAGAAACTAGAGTAATCAAATCCGCAACTCGTTGAACTCTTAGCATTAACCAAAGGCTACCGCAGCCCCACTAGTTAACACTATGCAAGACATGTTTATTATACAAACTGATATGACTGAAAATAACTGAAAGGAAATTGACACAAATTGCTGATTATAAAAGATAATATTAGTTATAAATGAAAACCAATGCTTTACAACAACTAGTAAACCATTTTTTTTACCTGAAGTTTAGTCATCTTCAAGCAAACTTGAGCAACACGGTATACACCAAAGACATTGATTTTCAATAATGTCCTAAAATTAACGAAAATTCAGTATTAATATTAAAAATAAAATTCTAATTTGTCAGTTAAAATCAAGAATTTAAAATACTTCAAAGATGAAAAACATACAGACATTAAATAAAATTACGAGAATTAGTAACAAAAAAGCCCCAAAAGCCAAGTCTCTTGATTATTGCATTAGTTGGTTTTATTTTGAAAAATAGTTTCATTCATTAACACAAGAGTTACAAGTAATTAAAATATTAATGTTTGAGTGAGGTATTTGAGTATTGAAAAGAACGAACCTTAAGGATAATTCATAGAAGTCTTTCAAAATGATATACGATGTTGTACCAAGCAGTAAAAGATTTTTTATAAAATCTTTAATATGTATATTATTGTAATGTCTGGATGGGAAAAACCTAAGATTTTATTAGTGTGATCTGTACAGGCTGCCTTAAAAATAGAACAATGGCCAAACCCCTGCTATTCCACCAGAAATCGAACGGGGAAAATATAGTTAGTCCAACTTCGATTTTTTACAAATATTTTGCTTTGCTACACAATATTTTTACCCAGCATCTATGCTGGATACTTGTTTTTTAAATAACATGTACTGTTGTGGAAGCTTTAGAAAATCTTCAATATGTTGAACACCCAGTTCAGAGTAAGATGGATAGTCTTTGGAATAGAAAGTCTAAAACAGGCAACTGCTGTATTTTAGTAAGTCAAGTAGTTTCAGATTAAAAATCATCACTAAACCAATTGAGCTTCCATGAACGAGTTTTCAAATGCATGAATAAAGAACAGTAAATCTTGAAATAAAATAAGTTTCTGTACGATTATCAAAGCTATTTTTATATTATAGGATGTAAAACGCATTAGTATATACGTAGGTATGTATAGTTTACCGGTTTTCTGCCACACATTTTTTAAACATCTTCGAAATTTTTGCCAACACTAAAACAACTTGTTTGTCATTCTATTAAGCTGGTCACCTTCAATCATTGTGTTGAAATTGTCTGAAGAGACGCGTTTAATTTTCGACATAAGCGGGTATTTAGACATTCTGATATTTTCTAACAGCATCTGTGACTTTTTGCAAGAATGGAAAATAGTTCAAAGAAAGAAATTATCGATACGAATTTATATATTTCAGAGTTAGTAATCGGTGACAACAAATTCCAGCTAACTGTATGCGATAAAACCTTCATAATTTGCTTAATCTGAACTAGAGGTTTTCTCATGGCTTGACTTTTAGAGGTTTTATTTAATGCGATATTGTCGGTTTCTTTAGGTTCCGTTTTGCTATGTTTTCACTGAAAATATATAGGGTGCCCCGAACCTCAACGTCAATCAGGAACGAGGTTAAAGGGGGGGGGGAGATTTCTGTTCCGTGAAAACTTGAAAAATAAAATTCTTATCACTTGGTTAAGTGAAGACTAGCATGTTTTTGAAAAGGAAGAAAATTGACACTCTCATTAACTACCGTGACCACAAAATTTAGTTTTATAATGACTTTTTTTACTAACGTCATCTTTCATATTCGTACCATTAATCATAGTCATAATTCGGGCAATAAACTTTACTGGCTTAGTTAAAATTAACGTAGCTTGACTTTGAGAAAATGCCCCCTCTCCACAAAAAATATTACAACCCCATGCAAATCTCTCAAAAGATGACCCATTTAGTAATTTTGAACCACGATCAAGTGAAGACGATACACGCCAATGTAACGACTTTGAACCATGGCAGTTTTAACGTGCGTCAAACTCTACAAAAGTGGGTCTTCGATGGCATGTTTTCGAACTCGCGCCAGGCGATTCATGAATCCGTGACAATGACAAATAAGCTACCGAGGCCACTAGGAGGAAATATGGTTCAAAAGAACAAGATGTTACCAACCCTAAACAGTTAATAAAAAGTTTAATTTTAACTTAGAAATAGTTGTAAGATATTGATAGCAATAATACAGTGTTCTAGATAAATCATTCAAGAAAAGTAAAGAAAATTAATACTTTAAGTTATATTGTATAATTATTAAATTATATCTTAAAAAAGAAACTTAACACAATGTGGTATAATCTTTATCCTTAAAATGAGCAGTTATCCAATTAAATATTTCCCATTTTAAATATATAATAAAACTAGATTATTCTTAGTTTCATATTACACGGATTTGTTGAACATTGCCTTTTGAAGATTTACTGAAGAGATTGCATATACACAAAATTTGGTCAAGATAGTATTAGCTGCACAGCCTTGGAAGTATTTAACTGGCATAAGGTTATACAGAGAAACTACAAGAATTTTGCAGTTTGAAGTCATTTTTTTTAAATGAGAAAACAGTTTATAAAACTGAAGCCAGATTTGAACGATTTTGAATTTCTCATACTATTCAGTTCGATTATTTTTCCCTAAGCATTCATTTTTTGTAATTTTATAACTTGAAGTAAAAGATGCGGTAAAGAATTCTCGGCTTAATTCAAGAAGCAGTGAAGCGTGATCTCTTGCGTATATTTGGCTATTCCCTCACACAAAGCACGATCAGTCTACGGCTACTGTAATAGAATTTAGGTTTTTTCTAAATCTTATGCGGTTTGTCCTGAACAATTCCATTGTCTCCCGAATTTATCAGGAAGTAAAAAGTATGGCAACATTTATATAACTCTAGAAAGAACCTTGAACTAAACAAAATGTTAACGAAATACAATGCCGTGCATATTTGAAGATTAGTGGCGACACCATCGTCTTCAATGTATTTGAAACTATTCTTCTGAAAATAGGTCTCAAAAAGCAAGAAGATTTCAGATAACAGATATATATATAAGTTACAAAATTATCAATATAAAAAATGTTTCCCAATTCAAATAAATTTCATGTTCGGAATTTGTAAATATTTGGAAAACCCTATATTTATGTAAAAACTTAAACTTCAGAAAGAGTTTTAGACCCTTTCAGAATAAAAATTTAGAAACCAGCGATTTCCTGAACTTCATCGATTAATATTAAAAATAGCTGTAAAATGCTTGAAGATCGGAAAGTAAAATAAGTCAAGTCGTTTAATAAGCTGTTTGGTTCAATATTCTGTGACATGGCAGATTATCAGTTTCGAAGGAAGTAATAGCTTCATCAAGAGGGAAACGTTTTCTATTGTGTCCCTGTATGATAAATTGAAAAATAAATTTAATTCTGATGTACCAATATAGAACGTTGCGATTACGGGGTTTATAAAGACGAGGAAAAAAATTTAAGCATTTAAAAGTACAACAAAAAGAAATTTTTATGCTGCAAGCGAGTACTACGTATTAACTGTCAAGACTTATGTTAAGTTTAGTACCATTTAATACTCTGAAGACCCCTCATTTCAAGTACAACATGAAAAGGCCTCGATTATATGTGAAGTCTTACAATAGGTCGAGCAGAGAGCCGAGGTCAAACACGTGAGGCCTATTCAAGAAAATGAAATAAAGGGTTGAAATCATTTTAAACGAAATATGTAAAGAGTTACCTGGGTGGTTCCTCAAACCTAACATTAGCTGCGCAGTGAAAAACAAATGAAACTTCCTCCTGAATTAACTCCAGCATTGCCTCTCCAAGTCCTAAATTTTCAGCTGTTACGTCTCCTGCTACGAAATTAATTTTAGTTAGTGCTCTCGGAGCTTCTTCCTTAAGCCTATCAAAAACCTAAAAAGGGTAAATGTTAGTTATAAAAATATTTTAGTACTTCAAAAAGTAGCAAGTATTAATTTTGACTAGATTTATTTTATTGCAAGAAAATAATGCAAATGACTCTTCATGCGTTTTATTAACCCGAATAAACGCGAGTGAGTGATTTTGGGGTTTATTGGCGCAAGAGCTGATTTCGGCTATACTGCGCCAAACATTTGTTTTAATATCTGGTCTAGACGGGAAGAGAAAGAATGAATTTAATGACAAGAAAGAGGGTCGAAAATAGAGAAGGATCACTAGGGTACCCCGGTTTCGTGAAGCCCGTGTTTACCAAAGACAGTAAACCCCGTGGGAAAAGGAAAAGATCACTAGGGCACCTCGGGATTGCGACACCCGTACTCACCTAAAGAAGGCGAGCCCCCGAGGGGTAACCCGAATAAATTATTACAAACATTAATTTCACTGTGATGTTACTTAAGTAAAACATTCTACATTAAAATGATTCATTACAGGACTTTATTGGGGTATACCCGTGTCAGTTGAGGAAGGGTCATTGAGCCATACCTCAGAAAGTACTTACTTTTAAATATTAACCTCTTACTCTGATGCAACTCACAAGGGCTAGTTTTTAAAATATATAAGAAAAGTAATTCCCTTATTACGAGATCTCCGGAGCTATTAAACTTACTGACTCAATTTGTCTGGCATGTTTCTTTTGTTGAATAAAGATTCACCAATTCTGCGGGAAAAGTCTCAAATAGGCGTAAAATACGAGAACCTGGGAAATACCGGGTTATCCAGCTATATTTTACTTTTTTTATTTGCTCTAAATTGTATTTTCCCCTCAAAGTTTAATTTGAGCATGTATAACTTAATTATTCAAAATATTAAATTTTGACCTCCCATTACAATTTTTTCCATCATATCCCTAACATTATATTTTGAAATTCACCCGTGCGAAGAACGGGTATATCTTGTCGGGACCGAATATTCGAGAATATCACCGATTAAAAATTTGGGAACCCTCTCCAAGGAAAGTTGTTGCTTTCATTATGGTGTCTGCTTATTAAAATATTTATTTTGTTTATTTCATTGTAGTTATATGTAGAGTTCTTTGATTGGGAAGAATTTGTAGATGGTAAAAGTTTAGAATATTGAACGATTTGTACGTATAAAAATTTCCACAAGAATAATTGCTTACCTAAATGTAAAGTTTTCCCCAAAAAATAATTAAAATGTGGAATGTATTAATGTATGCATATCTAAATTGATGGCCGTAAACAAGGATTTGACATCCGAAATAAAATAATTCCGTATCAAATATTTTAAATATTTTCAATCTAAATCTGATGAAGTAAGTAGACAAGACTGATACAATTAAGTGTTTCTAGAACTTTAGCATAGTACTACAAAATTTATATTTTTATTTAAGCTCTCCATCGAAATTATCAGGTAGGAAAATAAGCATATTAACTACTCTGCAAATTCTTTTTATTTCGTGCAAATATTGAGTATTCCACATAATTAAGTTTGACTATCATTTCATTTGTCTGCCAACAAATTCACACACAGCTCGAGGGTAATTTGTTAGGGCATTTATAGTACTCAAGTTTTTTTAACGATGAACATCAAGACAAACGGTATACTTTTCACAACAAACTAGCATTGAGTTCCCTCAGTAAACAAGGTTAATTGATTCACTGCAGGACTTCTTAAGGCCAAAAACATCTTAACAGAACGAAGTCATTTAGAAATGTAACTTGTTTGTGAAAAAGTATTAGATTCCGGGAAAATGCGGGTGGGGAAAATTTTTTTACGCAGTTCCTCTAAAGATGTCCTTGACAGTCGATTCTCGAAGTGCCGATGAAACAGGTTGCCAAACGGATTATGCACATAGGTAATGAGCACGTATGGAATACATATGGCTGAATGAGTATTGAACAAATTAGGCAAGAATATAGGGTTGATTTTATAAATAAAGAAACATTATCTTTTACCTTTTTATGAAGTATTCGAAACAAAGTTTAGATTTGTAGAAATCTATCTACATTTAATTGATACGAGTTGTAAATTCGAACTTCAGTTTTCAATCCATGTTAGACATACCGTCAGGCAGGGAAGTCTTAAGACTTCTTCAGGCCCTAGGCCCTTATGCAAAAGTGAAACCTGTGCACTACACAAATGTAGGGCCCATCTATGACCCATAAAAGTAGACAGTGCATAGCATTCGTTGTCAAATACTTATACAAACTAGAAACAAAAACAATATTCATAAAAAAATTTAATGTACCATGCTTTTACAACAGACTAAAAAGTATAAAAAAAAGAAGCATTTTGATACGCTTGGATCACGAGTTTCTTATTTTCATGCATTGTCATCTCCTTCTGAGCTATGGTCCAAACTTCAAGTCTCCAGCTCATCGGGAAGTTAGTTTAAAATCAATTGCAAAATTCCACCCGGACAGTCATGCAAGAAAGGGTTAATAAAAAACATGGTAAAAATGTGTATGACTTACAATCGCACAAACCGGCTCGACCGACTGCCGCCTTTTGATTTAATGTGCAATTGCGTATGGTGATAAGCCTTGGCAGATACATGGACGACGGTCACATGTAGCCAGTTGACATATAGTCCTAAATTACCAGTTTTTCGGCGAACAAAACCGGAAATATCATTTGAACGTGGAAATTATTCGAATAATGAACTTATCAAGGCTAAATAGAGAACGAGACGAGGCCCACATTGTGGCAGAGGCCCTGGGCTCAGTTGACTCGTGCCTCAAGACGTCCCTGCCTTCAGGGGCGAACCTACAGGGGCCCCAACATGTGTAACTACAGTCCCACTAACAGGGACTTCATATCCAAAATTGGACCCCGAAAAAATTGATACAGGGCCCATTCAGAACTATCTACGTCAGTGAGTACCGTGAATATACTGCGTGGATAATTTTATCACGTTAACGTACGCTTGAATCTCATTGGAGCGAAGTTGAGAATTTGTTTAGATAAAAGCTTAAAATTCTTTCAAACATTCAATCAAAATCTTTTCATTAACGCTTATTTAGAGATAGTTTTGAAAGCTGAAATAAGTTTCGCCTTATAAAAAGTTACTTCGAACTACCTTTTATAATATTCATTAGGTTTTGAAGGCAAGTTAATGTGAAAAACAGACTAACCATTAAGTAAAAATAAAGCATAGCAATTTTACAAGCTCAGTATATTTGCATATATTTTAGTCACGGAAAAACTTATTAACTTCAGCTTAAAAATTCTCTTAAGTCCATTGGAACAAAAACAGACTTGTTACTACTAATAATTTAAAGAATTTGTACAGATAGATTTGAGATGCTGGAAAGAAATATACATTTCTCAAAGGTATAAAATTAGACAACTTTTTCCTGTAGTTTTTGTATTAATTTCAAGTGGAATTTGATCAATTTATTAGTCTTAAAAATATGTGAACTGAAATATATAAATTATCTACACATGGAAAATTGGCATTTAAGAAATTGTTTCCTGTTTTGGAATCTTTCTAATCATGGACGTGAAGTTTAATATTTGTAAAACTTATGCATTTTATAATTCTGCAAAGCATTTACGCAAAAAATTATGCGCTCCGATAGGAATGTTTTGCATAGTCTTCCCTTTTGTATGAAGTCACTATGCACTGTATTTAAAATGGAAAATCATTAAAGTACACAAAGTATAATACAGAAAAATAAAATTTAAAACTTGCACTGCTTTGCAAAAGCTCATCTCTTTTCTTTTCAAAAATTTCCTTCTGATTAACTCCATTTAATAAGACGATAACTTCTTTTATATCTGGACAAGATCGCAGCAGTTTCTCCAGAAGAACCTATAAAGAACAGCGATAAAAGATTCAAGAATTTTTGCTACTAAAATTATATAAATAAAAAGTTATATTGCTAATATTTAATGCAAAACTCATGGGGAATGGTATTACAGAATAATCGAAATTTATTGCTTTAATTTAGTTTCTCAATATTGAAACGTTAAATCTTACAGAGTAAGTGTTGCAATATAATCTATTTAACTTATTACATTCTTTGCAAATTTTACTCAATAAAGAAATGCTTTCATAACACTGAAACAAAAACTAGTCTTTCCATCTTGACCAAGTTAAATCATATTTCGAAGAATCACGAAATCCATTCTCAATGGATCTCATCGCACGTTAGCATTCAAACGGGAACGACCTTGCGGACAAACTTGCAAAGGAGGGCTGAAAAATTCCCTCTACTCTAACTTCTCAGGAATTCTTCACACTTAAAAAAATTAAGTTTCGTTAAGGAATAGATGAAGTCTCCTACTCATTACTGGTACCCAAGTAAAATGCCTGGTCTTTCTCTTTCCTCTCCTGTGATAGCTCCTCCACTGTCATTGTACGTCTTGCTAGTGGACATGTAAATGGTCCAAATTTTTGTGGGAACATAAAAACGTGTAATACAGGCAATGTGTTCAACAGTCTTCACCCGTACACATTCTGTACGTTCTGGGCATTTCTCAGGAGAATCTTTATACTTCCACTTGTGCTCGATTTCATCAGAATCAACGAACTTATTGATCTTGTCTGACTTCGTCAAGCCTTTGAGGATTAGTATAACAACAAATTGACATTTTTTTTCCCTAACACTAAACATACCAACACTTGATTACATACCCATTTCTACCATAGCAAAGCCGGTCTTTTGACCGGTTATAGTATTTTTAGTGTTAAATATGAAACCAATATTTTAATTGGATACACTCTTGAGTTCATAAAAGTAGAAATTTAGTCGATCCTTATTAAATGAAAAAAATGTATTTATGGGTTATTAGAATTGGTTTAAGCACTAGTACAATATAGGGAGTTTTAAAAATAACGATTCATTTCCACGAAAACACCAATGTATTGATTTCTTTCGCAGGTGTTGAAGAAATGCTCTCCTTAGAAGAAAGAATAGTAATTGTTTTTTGGAAAGTGGGTGGTAAAGTATATGGAAGAAATGTCAGCTGTACTAGAAAAAATTCGGAAAACATCCACCACCAAAAGCTAATATCAGGCTACTAGTAAACAAGTTCAGACGAACCGGTAGAGTTGCGATAAAAAACGTTCTGGACGACCAACATCTGATGGTGCGGTCAAGAGATTTGACCTGAATTTGTTCAGAGTAGCCTGATATCGGCCCTTATTAGTGGCCGTTTTTCGACCGACAGCTGACGCACTTCACATGTTTTAGCCCCTAATTACCAGGAAGCTATAGCTATTTTTTTCCAAGGAAAGCATTTCTTCAAAAACCTGTGAAAGATATCATTAATGTTTTCAAGGAAATTGTTATTTTTGGAACACCCGGTAAAATATTACATTTACCTGTAGTGCATTTTCACACGTTTTACACGTCAAAGGAAAAACAGAAAAAACGTCAAAGTGTATTAGTTTCAGTACAATAGTTTCAGTTTATGCATTTGTGGTTCGGTATCTTCTCTTTAAGAATTGCATCCGAAATTCCCAGTTTTAGGGAATACAACTGGAAATGACATTTGACTGTTGAAATTATTCGAATCATGACTTTAATAAGGTTGAGCCTAGAACGAAACGTAGTCCCTATAGCGATCGAGCCCCTGGTGCCTCAAGACGTCCCTGAATATGGTACAAGCACGTGACGCAATGGTCTTGCAAAAAATAGATATTGATATACTAAACAGTTATTTTGCTTTTAGAGTCGTACAAAAATAGCAAACTCCTTTAAATGATATCCAAGTTCCTTCCAGACCACTGGTATTGCGACACATATTGAAGTCTTTTGATTCACCTCTTGAATTAAGGTAGAGCACCAAACGAAGCGTTTGTTGCCCATAGTTTGTCTACCAATTTCTCATCCAAAATAATTCTCGTATACGTTTTTAATTCATTTCACGCTTCTTGGAGCAGTGCTTAGAAATACTCCATAAATATTGCAAAAGAACCAACACACGAAACAAACGAGTTTGTCAGAACCAACACACGAAACAAACGAGTTTGTCAGAACCAACACACGAAACAAACGAGTTTGTCAGAACCAACACACGAAAAAAACGAGTTTGTCAGAACCAACACACGAAACAAACGAGTTTGTCAGAACCAACACACGAAACAAACGAGTTTGTCAGAACCAACACACGAAACAAACGAGTTTGTCAGAACCAACACACGAAACAAACGAGTTTGTCAGAACCAACACACGAAACAAACGAGTTTGTCAGAACCAACACACGAAACAAACGAGTTTGTCAGAACCAACACACGAAACAAACGAGTTTGTCAGAACCAACACACGAAACAAACGAGTTTGTCCATCAGTTTATTTTATTTTTAAAATTTAGGTTATATATAGTCGAGTTTATTATCAAATATTTATTCACAAATGGACGATAAAATCCTCATCGAGTTCTAAAGTCTATGAATTTATCTTTGTTGTGCCTAGATGTATTATATAACTCCCTAGTAGGGTCATTTGTTTTACTTCAGCTTTATCGAAACGTGTTGAATCGTTGGGAAACTATTTTCTCTTATCAGAATACAAACGTCTTGCACTCCGACCTCTGTTAACTTTATTTAAATAGCAACAAAGTTACGCAACCCCTTGCAACTAGTGCTTTTAATTATGATATGGGGTGAATTTAGGTGGTTTTTTTAACTATAGCAATTAGCCATAACTGTAAAGACAATGCCCTTTAAAAGGCAATGAAATAACACTATACGACATTCAAGGAGATCTCGGAAATGAGAAACAGCTTCCCTTTATACACGAATATTTTCTAAACTAAAGATAATTACGTCAACTTATAAAAATTTCTTTAAGTGTTTGTGTGTTAGTATAAATACAATTTAACCACATGAAAGATTAATGTGTGTGAATAGATTTTTCTTATTTGAATCTACTGAAAAGTGTGAAGTTACATGCAAGTACTGATAAGTTAGATTAATAAAAATGTTGCATTTTTAATTAAGCTTACAATAGCAAATCGTCAATATTTCTAGCAGCTAAAATATTAGTCCTTAATAAAGTATTCCCCCTACCTTTCCTAAGAATCCATTGCCACCAGTGATGAAAACAGTTTTTCCAGCATACACTTTGGGAATATTCGGCAAATCTGATCTTGCACTCATCTTATTCTGAAGCAAAAGAAATGTCACCTAAAATTAAATCAACTGTAAAAATACGAACATATTCAAGTAATGTTCTTGACGAAAAAGCAAATTATCAAGAGAAATTCAAATATTTGTGTGCTATGTCCAATAGATTGTTTATTAACGCTGCATTTATCATTAATGAAGACTATGTGGAAACTCCAGGTATCAAGGAAGAGGCACTTGATACCGAATGAAATGGATGAGGCAATAGTGTCAATAAATGTCAAAGGCGAACATTTATTTTCAGCTGTTTGGCTGGTAGACGAAAACAGTTTTCAGTCTGGTTTATACATTTGTGTAACCTGTGGCACCGCGTTTTCGTGGTTTTAAACAAGTTTACTAGTTTCGATTTCTTTAATCTATTTTTCTGCCTTCCATTTTGGAATAAGATCAGATGGATTAAGCTGTGAGTGAGAACTATAGAGCTGCACAAGGGCTACTGGGAACGGACCTCGTAATTTTGGACCATCGCCAAGTGACTAGGACGACATCCCCTCTAACTTCCACACCAACGGGAGGATGTCCGAGCCTCAACAGATTTAACGTGCATCAGTCCTTCTGCACTGCGAGTCTTCAGAAGTAGCTCGAACTCGTGACATGCCAGCTACGAGTCCTTGACCATTAGTCTACCACGGCCTCGGATTAGGCTGTAAACAAGTAACGTATTGATTATCTGGACTGCAATTCCTAGAAAGACGGCCGTAGACGTACATCTTGAACATATTAGCTGTCCACAGCAGGAAGTTTGTGAATGTCCGAATCTCAACACTTGAAACAGCGTGTAGGATTTGGTTACATGAACATACGATAGCTTAAATAGTCTGCTTCAATTATAGATAAAAATATAAGTACATCGAAAGTTGCAGTAATTAGTAGGGATAATGGTTGTATTTGTAGCGATTCCTCCAAACTGACTAGTATCCTGATCGGAAAATCCATGGAAGATTTCCGCCTTAGAAGTGCACAGCAGGTAGTGGCGTAACGGAGAATATTAGCCTCCCTCAAAGTCAGATTTTGGGCCCCTTATAATCCTGACCCCTGATGCGGGGGTCTGGTTTAGAAAAGACACCTCAACAGGAATAGAGATTTGTGCGGATTTGCAAGAGTGGAGAATATAGAAGATGTAGATACGAAAACAATCCCCACACACAAACCATCAATTCTAACTCTTTGAATCGATTTTGGTTCATATATTCCTACAAGAGTAGGACAAATCTTTAAAAAAAATAGAGTTTGTATTTGTTTTTAATAATCCGATTCCAAAAATAAAAAGCATTTATGTTTTTGTTTATACCAAATTATATATAAAATTGAAAAAAATGCAAGCAACTACGCTCCATTTTAAAAAGGGCGAGTTCTCTTGCGTTTGATACATGTGCAAGTCATTATTTTCTCATTTGAAAGCAACTACTCTACTTTCCGGCAACACTTACTCGTGTAATTGTTCCAAGTTTTTACATTTCAGTCTACTACAATCCCATGCTCGCATTCTAATGTATTATGCGATAAGTTGCTTTTTACATATGATTTCGTAAGAAATGCGAGTGTTTATAATTTATTTTTAAAATTTTTTAAAGTATTGAGCTTCTTTAAATACAAATAATTGATACAAACCAAAGAATTTCCGCAAAAATTTGTTAGTCGAATGTAAAATTTCGACCAAATGCTAAGCTCTTCAATGAAGAAAATGAAAAAGTATTAGATGCACTAAATGAATACAATTAGAGAAAATAGGAATTTCGAGAATACAAGAGGAAAAGTTTACACGTTGGAGAAAACTAAGTTTATACACAATTTCTTTAGAAAAATAACCTTAAATATTTCAAAAATACAGAATGAAAGTTTAAAACTTGTTTTATATAAAAGTTTAATATTTTGAGTATGAATATTAACGTCACATTGCCATCTCTTATTCAAAAATGTAATTCTTAAAAAAACCGCTTAAATTTCAGCATTTTCAAATAAAACAGCTTGTCACTGTCGCAAGAGGTTATTGACGTAACTAGAGTTATTAACCCAAAGCTAAAGACCTATGAACATTAAAACAAAGCCGTTTTTACAGTGATGTTAATTTATTTGTTTATTGAGATACACAGAAATGAGCATAGTTTTCCAGATAATTCTGATGGTCTTCATAAAAAGTTCATTAAACGATAATTACTCATTCTAAAAGATGTTTTCTCAGGAAGCAATGTTGGAACGATTTTCCGTTGCATACTATTGGATGATGCAAGTTTCATTAGTCGTTGAATGAGGGGAAAATTTGACTGCCTAATAACCAATGCTCAAAATCTACCTTTCATGCAATTAGATGTCAAAAGATGGTGAACAGTCAAAGCTTCTAACTTTTGAACAACCAGAAAAATCGAAGTATTTTTTCCTTCAGTTCGAATCGCTTTGAAAAAATTAATACATCACTGAAATGTCTCATTGATAAACCGTTGTTTTCAAGCGATAGTATTTCTATGAAAACATTTATTCATAATAGATTTTAAAATAATTTAAAACCCATAATTTCTATTAAATGCTCAAGATTGATACAAGATATATTTTTCATTCAGTACATTTCTTTTCACCTCTAGAAATGAATGAGTATTATATAAAATACAGGTGGTTAATCAAAATAATGGAAACTTTATATTTTGTAAGGAATCTTATTAGTATGGTGTAGGACTGTCTTTGGCATGTAATACAGCTTGCATTCGCCTAGGAATAGATTCATGCAAGTGCTGAATAGTGTTTTAGAGGAATATTGTGCAATTCATGAATGACAATATTAACGTCGCACTGTTCAGCTACACGAGGGCTTTTGGCGACGGACCTCGTCATTTTGAACCATGGTCAAGTGACAAGGGTGTAATTCTTCATGGAGATACTGTGAAAGGTCTAGGAGAGATGACCGTGGAGGATAGATTTGGATATAGGTCTGGTGAGTGTGCGGGCCAAGGTAGATGTTTAACTTCATTCTCGGGTTCATCAAACCAAGATTGAACAAGTCCCGCTATTTCGATTTGTTCATTATTATTCTCTAAAATTCCATCTTCTGCAGGAAACAAAGTTTGCATCTTAGGAGGAACCTGGTCTGCCAAAAAATTTCTCTATACTTCTCCCAAGTGATCCTTTCAGGGTTACAATTGATCCAGCAGAAACCCCTACCCTGATACCGATCAACAGATCCACCTGTATGCTTGACAGTTGGAAGGAGACGATAACGAGGTTTGCGCGGGTGTCTTCTAAACGTGTACCAGTCTTGTAGAGAAAAGTGAAAATGATACATATATATTAGTCAGACCATATTACTTTCTTCTAAATCAATCGACCAAGTTTTGCCAGTGCGATACTACTGTAGACGACGTCCGGCGAATCTTTTGGTGGTCTGTGGCAAATGGTTTGGGAATTGCTGCTCTTGCCTCAAACGTTCTGTTTATGAAGTTGCCTTCTAACCAAGAATTGACACCGGAGAATCCAGATTCTGATTGAGCTCTGCGGTCATTTTTGCTGCAGTTCGTCTTAGACATTACAATCTGCTTCAATACCGGTCAGTCTATCACTGAGCTTCTCTTTCCGTCCACTTTGCTATGCGGAGCTTATCTTACCGCATGTGTGTATGCCGTCATGACTAGACTCTGCATCTCTAGAAACTCCTAAAAGCTGGGATGTTTCGTCACACTTTCTCCAGCGAGATGGGCTCTTACAATTTGACCTCTATGAAAATCTGACATTCTACGTTTCTCAATAAAGCTACCACTTTATACTAGATTCATTTCCATTTATTAAAAAAACTGGTAGCTATTACAGTAAAATACGTTCAACACTAAACCGCTTAAGACGAAATATCAGTTTACACGAAATAACAACGGTCCCAACAAACTATTTTCAGGAACACGAAAATATTTCCCTTCTGGGAAAGAACGAAATTCAGAAAACACCAGCCACGCAGGCTCATCATCGGAAGAATTCGTTGCAGTAGACGATAATGCATGAAAAAACCCCAATTACAGCAGACAAAAGCATTTTAAAGTTTGTTCAAATCTCAAAATATCATTGATGCAGATAACGAAGAAAATGAAATAAATAATGCAGCTCTTGTCCCCACGTCATCCGATACGAGGAGCATCATGGAAAGTATACAGTTATTTAAACGCTCATTCCAATGGTAAAATGAATTACAAAATGGACGCCATCTAACAATTTGATGCCAAGAAACACTATACAAGAAACAAAATATAGGATTATTTTCCAAAAACAATAAATGTTTGTTTTTCAAAAACTTGAAAATTGTGTTAAATTTCATAAAGCTCTTGTGAATGTTCTTGGTTCATTGAATACATACATATGTGTATGCATCTATTTAAATAAAATGTACTAATAAACTTAATTTTGTTGAATATGCATGTTATTTGTTCATTTTTTGCAAAATATCCTTTAACACAAAGATTTTAGTCTCTTCATTTTCGTGTTAAACGATTTTCACTGTATATGTATGTTTACGAAGAGCATTCAAAAATGTCACTTATTCACAGCCGTTTCCATTATTTTGATAACCACCTGTTTAAATATTCCGTGTCAATTTTAATCCCGACCTATTTTAATGGATTTTCCAGAGATCCAATTTAATATTGCATGAATTTAAAATTTACTCGAACAAAGAATTCAGAAGAATTCTTCGAGGAAATTTTCGATGGATGAATAGTTTATAGCAGATGTGAGCAGACTTTTCCAAGGTATGGTCTACTTTTAGCATCTTCAAGGTGTTGCGGTCGACCCAATAGCGTAGGCGCGGCCATTCCGAATAAAATTGCATGTTTTTGACATTGTACTCTTCTTTTAAAGCATGGCAGATAACTATTAGACAGTGGAACGTGGATGTATTCAATGCAGCGTGCAGAGAATATTTTTGAACCGATGAATCCTGAAACCAACGTAAGTGCTTAACTTGTTCCCTTCCATGTCCCACGCCATCGCAGGACATGACACCCAACACAATCCCGTGGAAGCACGGGGTGTGGAATTATGCCTCAATAGCCAAACCCGTACTATCGCAGTAAGGGCTGATCAACACATTTATTCTTTCCCTCAGTCGGCTTGTAGGGAAAAATTGATTTCTTCGGCTAGCATAGCAGTGATCGCTTTTTCCCCTACAGCTGCAGTAAACGTGTTAAGCATCATCGTGGGCTTCTAGTGAAGATACGCGTGTCGTCTACACTTTATCGAATAATTTAACCAAGTAAACGAATTGAATCTATTGTGAAAAGCCGATTCTTCTGTCTAATTGGCGTCGGTGCTCCATAAATGTTCCTCTCGGCATGTGCGAATTGGGTCTTAGTAAAGGGGTCATGCCAAAATGTCTTGGCGGTTCACCAGTCGATCACGATCAACTTAATGAATCCTCTAAACCAGGGATGGGAATTAACTGCAAGTGTGCGTAAGGGGAACTTGCTTTTTAAGAAGTCTACTTTTCTACAAAAGCTTTATTTCCAGTATATTAATCGCAAAGATATTGATGTTTATAGTCAATTGTTTACACATTGAAGAAGCTTCATTTCATTTTAGTACATTGGTTTAACCAAATACATACGTCAGAGTTAAATGAACTCAATGGGATGATACAACAGTTGCTTTAAATTTCTGTCTTCTTCAAAATGAGGCTGATATAAAAATCAGCTATTAGATTAAAAAGAATCAAGATTGAAATCTGCACAAACAAAAATTTGCTACTCAAACATTTTGACTAATCAAGTAGCAAAATTCGGGGATTAAATACCATATTCAGACATTATGAATGAGTTACAGTAACAGAAAGGGTTTGATGCAACATCTTGTTACCAAATTCATGAAAATAAGGACTTAAAAGGATTGTTGGCTGAGGCTAAGGTAGATCACCGCTTGATTCATTGTTTTTATTGACCAAAGATGGTATTTACTCAAGTTGCTGTAAGCTACGAAAAAACAACTTTCTTGATCAGATAAGCAAGAAAGGGGTTAGAATAACAGGATAAAAGCCAGGAGGCTTCGTGAATGTTGGAGGGAATCACTTATGCTTACCCAAGAGACTGAGTGAGTATTAACGTCCCACTGCTCGTTTTACCCAAGAGAGTGAGTATTAACGTCCCACTGCTCGTTTTACCCAAGAGAGTGAGTATTAACGTCCCACTGCTCGTTTTACTCTAGGGCTTTTGGTGACGTACCTCGTAATTTAGTACCATAGTCAAGTGACAAGGACGAAACCCGAGCTGGCACCCCCACTTCTAGCTTCAACACCATACCAACGGGAGGATGTTCGAGTCTACATATTTAACGTACATCTGTTCCCTCTGCAAAGCAGTATTTCAGAGTACTAGGCTCATATTCATGACAAACCGGCCACGAGACCGTCAGGTTGACCATTAGGCTACCGTGGCCCCTATACTTACGAAAGATAACTCTTTGTGAGAAAGGAAAGATTCAAGAACCTCTAGATCATAAAGGAGACCTTTTTATAAGTCTTTTGACGCGCGATTTAATTTGTTTTTACTCAAGAAGCGTTTTTAGAACAAAATCGACTGGTACTCATGACCTTGCAAAATTAAGGATAAATTTAAAAACATGAGCATCAAATAATGCTACAGACTGGAACGTCCCTTGTTAAAGCTGCTCAGATGACGCGCAATTTAGAGTGATTCATAAAGTATACAGTTCCGATGCACTATAAATCGAAAACAATGCAAGATATTAAATGTAATCTGTAACAGAATTGCATGCTACTATTTTAAGTCTTGCCAGAGACAGTCGCAGTGAACCCTTAGTCACACGACACACATCGAGGCGCAATCCCCCAAACGTGTATATAGGTCCATCCTTATCAATTGTAATACGCTGCTTCAGCTTCGACCAGGACTTCTGGACGAACTTTTATACTTTTTCATACCATTGTTAAATTTTCTAGTTGGAGGTTCTTATCCGAATCGTGATAAAAAAAAAGGCCGTCTCACAGCAGTTGTAGATTGCATTTTGCTAAATTCAAGAACACAAAAAGCCTCTTCCACTGTAGACACCGCCAATTTGATTAATCACATGACTGCCACTATTGCTTGCGTCACTTCTGGCAGGTGCTAGACAAACTTTAAAAGTACATCTACCTTGCGTTTGGCTAAAGAGGTGCTTGTCTGACTATTACCGTTTTATAGCTTTTGTAAAGTGTATTCCTTATGAATTCCCCTGTATTATCGCACATTTCCAGCCTATTCACGAGAATAGCATCAACCATTCTCCAAAAGTTTGAGACAAGCAGCTGGTTAGCTGATTAAATAAAGGATTGTTAGAATACTACAAGGATCAAAATAACGATTATAATACTTTCGACCCAAGAATGGTAACTTTTTTCATTACTGTGAATTTAACTTTAAAGGAAATAAGTCAAGAATTTTTTTATTCCTACAATTGATTCTAAGCACTAAAAAGCCCATTACAATTTCTTTTAAAATTATAGTTTCAAAAAGTGAACCAGACTTTTAAAGAAAGCGTTATGAAAACAACCCCATATTTTCAAAAAGCCAGTGAGCGGTAATTATAATTACGCGCTACTAAATCAACACGAGGGTTATTGGCAACGAAACTCGCAATTTTGAGCCCCGGTCATGTGATCATGCCTGATCTGGCACTCCCTATCCAAACTGCCAAACCACGCCACGGGAGGGCCGAGTCACGACAAATTCAATGTTCTTCAGCGACACAAAAGCTAGAACTCGTGTCACGCCGGCCACGAGTTCATGACCCTAACCACTAGGCTGCCGCGGTCCCTTAGGAGAGCTGGAAAATACGTATTAAAATAAAAAGTGAACCAAACAATCGCCGAAGAATGGAGGGTTATGAACAAGTTCAACCCTAAGCTTACTCTGGGGCGCTGCAGTCATTAGTACCGTTTCTTTTTCCGGTTATAGCAAAATCACCATTACTCCGAGCTAAAAAATTAACAAGGTATTTTAGAAAAGATACTGAAATAAATACTATAAAATCCTGAATCTGAAATCTACAGATCTTCTATCCATATAGTTAAAGAAAAGTTTCCAAAAACTTGCATTAAAGTTTGAAAAACTCAGTTCAACTTTGATGTTCTCCCATAGATTAACATTACACCGGAAGTAGGATTGGAAATCATTTGGTTTCGCGGTTCAATGTTGTTTACAAAGTAGAACCAGTCCATAGATGCAGAAATTAGAGTTTATGCCAAGGCGATAAAAGTTTATGCGAGTGCTCAAGAGATTATTAACGAGGCACCATTCACCTACTCGAGGGCTTTTGGTGACTGACCACGTTATTTTGCACCATGGTCAAGTGACAAGAGCTACACATGAGCTGGAACCTCCGTCCAATTTCCAAACCAATGGGAGGACGTCCGAGCCTCGACAGATGAAACCTGCATGAAGCCCTACACGGCGGGTCTTCAGCGGTACTTGGCTCGAACTCCTGACACGCTGGTCACGCATCCATTACCTTGACCACTGGTTTATTGCGGCCATTTGAATGCTCAAAGATATCCTACCAAGTGTTTACTATAAGGATCAAAATAACGATTATAATACTTTCGACCCAAGAATGCTAAATTTCTTCATTACTGTGAATTTAACTTTAAAGGAAATAAGTCAAGAATTTTATTCCTACAATTGATTCTAAGCACTAAAAAGCCTATTACAATTTCTTTTTAAATTATAGTTTCAAAAAAGTGAACCATACTGTTAAAGAAAGCGCTATGAAAACAACCCCATATTTTCAAAAAGCCAGTGAACGAGCGAGAGTGAGAGAATATTAACGTCGCACCGATTAGCAACACGAGGAAAGCCAGTGAGCGATAGTTATAATTACGCGCTACTAAATCAACACGAGGGTTATTGGCAACGAAACTCGCAATTTTGAGCCCCGGTCATGTGATCATGCCTGATCTGGCACTCCCCTATCCAAACTGCCAAACCACGCCACGGGAGGGCTGAGTCACGACAAATTCAATGTTCTTCAGCGACACAAAGGCTAGAACTCGTGTCACGCCGGCCACGAGTTCATAACCCTAACCACTAGGCTGCCGCGATCCCTTAGGAGAGCTGGAAAATACGTATTAAAATAAAAAGTAAACCAAACAATCGCCGAAGAATGGAGGGTTATGAACAAGTTCAACCCTAAGCTTACTCTGGGGCGCTGCAGTCATTAGTACCGTTTCTTTTTCCGGTTATAGCAAAATCACCATTACTCCGAGCTAAAAAATTAACAAGGTATTTTAGAAAAGATACTGAAATAAATACTATAAAATCCTGAATCTGAAATCTACAGATCTTTTATCCATATAGTTAAAGAAAAGTTTCCAAAAACTTGCATTAAAATTTGAAAAACTCAGTTCAACTTTGATGTTCTCCCATAGATTAACATTACACCAGAGGTAGGATTGGAAATCATTTGGTTTCGCGGTTCAATGTTGTTTACAAAGTAGAACCAGTCCATAGATGCAGAAATTAGAGTTTATGCCAAGGCGATAAAAGTTTATGCGAGTGCTCAAGAGATTATTAACGAGGCACCATTCACCTACTCGAGGGCTTTTGGTGACTGACCTCGTTATTTTGCACCATGGTCAAGTGACGAGAACTACACATGAGCTGGAACCTCCATCTAATTTCCAAACCAATGGGAGGACGTCCGAGCCTCGACAGATGAAACCTGCATGAACCCCTACACGGCGGGTCTTCAGCGGTATTTGGCTCGAACTCCTGACACGCTGGTCATGCATCCATTACCTTGACCACTGGTTTATTGCGGCCATTTGAATGCTCAAAGATATCCTACCAAGAGTGTTTACTATATTACAATATTTCCAGTTATGTAGCAGTTTTAAAGTGTCCCATCTCATTTGAGATAGCCTTTTGAATGGATTTTTCATTAAAGTTGCCTCGTATTCAAAATAATTCATAGATATTGAATAATTAGAATATCTAATTATATTCTTTAATATCAATCTATAATTAGATATTAAAGAAATTTAAGATAAAGCTTCATTTCATTGAAACTTGGAAGTGTGATCACTTTTGGAAGCCTTCGCATACGCCATTCTGCTAATTTTTAAATATTGTGTTGAAACTTCAATTTGAAATAACTAGCGAGGTTTTAAAAATTCTTTTCTTGAATCAATTGTGGGGAATTCAAAAGTTTGAAAAATGTGAACTGTTGTGAAATTTTCTTCATTAGTATAAAAGCAAAAATAAAGATTTCAGACACTTAAAAAAATCTAACCAATAGACAAGAAACCCAAGATATGGGGAGAGTAAAATTTGTGATTTATGAATGGTATCATGCCATTAAGATGATCCCTATACATGATGAAAATGCCAAAATAAAAATTCTAAAATTATCATGGTTGGACTAGTTTCAATTTGACTATCTACGCTTTGCAATCAAATCCATATTCCCATTTTCTACGTGAATCACTAAAATTTAGAATTATTAAAAAAAGTTGAGTTCAGCAAGACCGAGCATCCAAATTCCACTGTAGCAAATAAGACAAAGCGAGTATATTAGTCTGTTTATCTTTAAGCCATAAGTAAATAAAGAAAAATCTGAATACAACAAGTAATTTTCAGAAATATAGAACCAAAATAAGCTTCGAAGTTTTTTTTATCTATTGAATTCTTAAGTTATTTAGGAGATTCTCATTATTTCTGTCATAGCTAATTTCGACTGAAAGTGTCGCCCAACCTTAACACCCATCAAAAATATTAAAACTTAATATTTTCATATTTATTCTTGATCAGTTTTCTAATTTGAAAATTTTAACTAGTTCTTTGAATACTAAGGAAAGTTAAACTTTTTCAGAACTAGTATTAATCAATTTGATTCCACTGCATACTGTCAGGGCACTGTATGCACATAAATTGATCAAATTCTATAACATGGAAAATATTCTCTTTACAAAATCGTGCGCGTAGCAACCCTACCATAAATGTATACCCTAAATATAGGGGGAAAAATCGAATTGCACTGAATACAGGTACTGAAATCCATTACAATATATTAAGTTAATTCTGGAAAAGTGAACATGTTGAACTTTAGATTCGACTGTGAAGCAGCCTAATTTTTAGAAACAAATGTCCATTCATAAAGTTAGATTTTCGAGCAAAATGTAAATCAGACATTTCAGCTGATTTAAGGAAAAGTTTATTGCGGATAATTACCAATTAGAAGCAGAAAATATTGAAAAAAAAAAAAAACTCAATTCAATATCTTAAAAGCAGCATTAAAGGTTTTTTTTAAACTTTGGCTTTGGTATAGAAATTAAGCATAGGCAAGTCGAATTATTTTCTAAATAGTACCACAAATTAGGGAGTATTTCTTAACGTCGTACTCGTAAGAAACACGAGGGCTGTTTGTGACGGACCTCGTAATTTTGAACTCTAATCAAGTGACGAGAACGACACCCGAGCTGGTACCCTACTCTAACTTAACACCACTAATTGTACAGCAAATGAACTAGGATATTTAAAGTAATTTAATTTACGACAGAATTTACTCAAAAAGTGAAAAATAATACGGATAAATTTCACAATTTTAGTCAAAATTGTAAATTCAAGTAAATGAAAACTCAAGATCCTGGAATAATTATTTGTCTACAGTTCCAGCCTAGCGGCGGCTAGACTTCTACTTCAGTAACAATGTATACCTATAAAAGGGAGTAAATAAAGTGAAAAGATGAACGGTTCGCCTAAGCTAAAAACCAGCTTCGGCGGTCAGGAGGTGGTTGCATTTTACTCAAGTAAATTGAAGCGTAAGAATATTCCAGATGAGAATTTCAAGCGACACATTCCATAACCATCCCTTTTGGCCTCTATTAATCCTTTTCTTAACACACTTTAAATAAAGATACACATTTTGCTATAAACATGATACAGAGATTGTCTTAAATATATATCCAAAAAGCAAGCAAAACACTCACCCTCTCTTGCCGAATCCTAAAAGAAAGTAACGGTTTCAACCCCCGTAATTCATTAAATTTGAAACTTGCTGCCACTTGGGTATTCATAAAAATTTCCTTTCTTGATTAAAGCGAAAAACTACTTCTGTTTCAAAAATATGCTATTAACTGAGTGGCTGCGGTAGTCTAGGGGTTATGGTCACGAACTCGGGATCTACGTGTCATGAGTTCGAGCCCTAGTGCCACTGAAGACCCACTGTCTGGAGGAGCTGATGCTCGTTAAATCTATCGAAGCGCAAAGTCCTGTGGTTGGTGGGTATGATAGTTTGGAAAGGTGATGCCACCTCAGGCGTCGTCCTCGTTTCTTGGCTAAAACTTAAAATTACGAGGTCCATCGCGAAAATCCTCGTGTTGTTTTATAGCGCAATGTTAATAAGCACTCACAAATAACAATCAGCTGATAAATTTGCTGGGAAGATGGGATAGTTATCAACAAACAGCACACAATAATCTAATTCCTCCATTCAAAATCAAACGAAAAATATAATTTATTGCTTACTGAAAAACAATTCCCCCACATAACTTTGATTAACAATTCAATAAATATTCTACTTTGAGGTAGTAAAGTGACCACGGTAGCATAGTGGTCAAGATCACGGACTCGTGACCGGCATGTCATGAGTTCGAACCTAGTGCCGCTGAAGACCAGCCGTGTATAGGGTGATTCGCGGTAAACGTATCGAGGCTGAAACATCCTCCTATTGGCGGGGTGAGGAAATTAAGAAAGGTGGTTTCAGCTCGAGTGTCGTCTTCGTCACTTGACGATGGGTCAAAATTACAAGGTCTGTCGCCAAAAGCCCTCGAGTAGTAAACAATGCGACGTAAATACTCCCTCACTCACTTTAGTTAGTGGATGAGATCTTCTTAAGCTATCGGACTACCCTAAAAGTGTGAATTTTACCAAAAATTGACAATTTTTTTTTTATGATTTTGTTTTATAGCCCATCTTATTCGCTTTATAAAAATACCAAGTTTATTATTTTCCATTCGCTAGAACAAAAACTAGAAATGTTGTAGTAAAAGCAGATGTCATTACTTTAAGCAAGATGTCATACTTTAAAATGCGTTTTACTCGAAATGTGTGTGTTTATTTTAAATGCTCAAACGGGGACAGAGAGAGTGAGTGAGGAAATATTAACGTCGCACTGTTAAGCTACACGAGGGCTTTTGACGACGGACATCGCAATTTTGAACCATGGTCAAGTGACGAGGACAACACCTGATCTGGCGCCACTCTCCTAAGTACCACACCACACCAATGGGGAGGCGTTTGATCTCTCGACAGATTTTACGTACATCGCACCCCTAAACGGCGGGTCCTCAGTGGTACTGAGCTCCGATACCTTGACCACTTGACTACCGCTGCCTCAAACGGGGACTGAGTGAGTGAGTGAATATTAACGTCGCACTGTTCAGCTACACGAGGGCTTTTGGCGACGGACCGCTTAATTTTGAACCATGGTCAAGTGACGAGGACAATACCCGAGGTGGCACCACTCTCCTAAATACCACATCACACCAACAGGAGGACGTTTGAGCTCTCGACAGGTTTAACGCGCATCGCCCCCCTACACGGCGGGGCTTCAGTGGTACTGGGCTCGAACTCATGACATGCTAGCCATGATCCGATGCCTTGACCACTTGGCTACCGCGGCCACCTCAAAAGAGGACAGGGATTACTCAAAACGTTTTGAAAATAATTAAATGACATTTTTTGTGTATGTTCTGTATAATAGTAGAAGTGTTTTAACCTTCAGATTTTTAATCATTGTTTTATTACAAAATTTAGAGTCACTTATGTGAATATAATCACTGTTTCTTTTAAGCGATTTCACATAGTAACTAATATAAAGTGCTCTAGTTTTTGTAAAAATTAAAATATCTCTTAACCTGAAGGTCATTTCAAAAATGAATAACAAAGCAACATATCAAAGTAGAAAAATTGAAAATTTGTTCATAAATTTTTTATACAAAATGGGCTCCTTTTATGTAATTTTTTGTAAATTTTTATTCATTTTTTCCCATTTTAGTAATAATAATTTCTTTTCTTCTTCTTAATTTTAGCATATTTTTCCTAAAATGTACTAAATAAATCTAAAAACCACAAAAAGTCCCCATATCTCCGTTTTTTTTTAAGTTGTCGCAAGTAGTCGGTTACCTTAACATCGCACTATAAAGCAGCATAGATGTTATTAGAGATGGACCTCGTGATGCGTAACTTCGTTCACGTGACGAGGACGACACCTGAGCTGGCACCTCTCTCTAAACTACTACACCAAAACAACGGGAGGGCATTGAACCTCGACAAATTTAACGTGCATCGGTAAATGATATCGAAGAATATTTCCAGGGATAGATTTACAAATAAGCAATTTTGATTCATTTTTGATGAAAGTGAGTAGTCATAGGAGAGAATTCGTGGCCAATTTTATCGAGTCGTGAGTTTGAGTTATAGTGCCACAAAAGACTCATCTTGTAAAGAGGCTGATGTACGCTAAATATGACGAGGCTAAAAGTTAAAGAGTTGTGGTAGTTTGGAGATTGGGATACCGGCTCAGGTATCGTCCTCGTCACTTGACCGGCGTTCACAATTACGATGTCCATTGTCGATAGTCCTAATGCAGCTTCAAAGGGGCACATTACTGAAAATCAAATCGAATCAAACACTCTATACCTGAATAATAACTTGTTAAACCATGGAGTGAACCTTAATTATCTAAAGGCCTTGAGGTCAACAAGAACTTGAGAGGTGATTAGTGAAGGTTTGAGTCAAATTTGAAGGGATACACTTAGAAATGAAAGCATAGAAGTTCACTTAAATAGCCCTGTAGATAAAGGGATAGTTTAATTTGACTTAATTAAAACCGCACTAGTATGGAATAACAAGGTATCGATGATCCTCTTGTCATTTTGAATCGCTATCAAATGACGAGGGGGATATCTGAACTAGTACTACTTCCTCAACAGTCATCCACTCTGAATTAAACGAGGACTTCAAGGCGTAATTGAATTTGTTGTTGTTGTTACTTATTCCACCTCTCTGACGTAGTCAGATCGAGGCTCACGAAATTCATCATGGCTACGGGCTTGAGATACGCCTGTCGTTTAGCCGAATCTTTGAGCCCATGAATGTGACAGTATGATTTTGCTCACGATAGATGGCGACACCATTCGGACCCACTGATTTAACGAGCACGTACTCCGTTTGCACTCGGTGGATATTTGGTGGTATCGGGCATCGAACCCAGGCCATCCGGACTGGCGTCCGATGCTCTAACCACTAGGCTACCCACGGCCCAGTAATTGAATTTAAAACGCATTAGCAGAATTACTATATTCAATTCCTTACGATAGAATAAAGGTGCCCAGGGTCATATTATTCCTAACACTGAAGCCTAGGAGTTCCGTTGAAATGAAGCGTCGCTCATTTTATTTAAATTAATGATTTTTCATAAAGCTTGAGTATTAAGTAGTGGATAAGGCCCTGAAATGAAGTAACTTTAAGCATTTGAGACCCACCAACAATTCACATGGCTCAGTTAGGAGTCCGGTTTACATACCCTAATACGAGAGAGCACCCAGATAAAAACCCTTGAATGATTGCTTGTTTCATAACGTCTCCCGATGAAGCAACGGAACGCTATTGGCGAAAAAATTTCGTAATTTTAAACCATGCTCAAGTGACGAGGACGATATCTGAGCTTGCACCCCACTCCCATAAACTAGCATATCAGCCCAATTTGAAGATGAACTTCGAACTCTGGCAGATTTAAGGTGTTTCAGCCCCTCTACGTGAAGGGGCCTTTAATGGTATCAGGACTCAAACTTATGACTAGACAAAAACTACGCCGGCAATGTATTTGTGACCATGATTCGGTTATTACGTGCAGATGAATGAGCGAGTGAGCATTAACGTCGCAGTATTCAGTTACTCGGGGGCTTTTGGCGACGGACGCCCTCATTTTGAACAATGGTCAAGCGATGAGGACAACACCTGAGCTGGCACCACCTCTCCTAACTTCCACACCAACAGGAGGATGTTTGAGCCTCGATAGATTTTACGCGCCACAACCCTCTACACGGCGGGTCTTCAGCGGTACTAGGCGCGAACTCATGACACGTAGGCTACGAGTCCGTTGCCTTGACCATTAAGCTACCACGCCACATAAAATGTGAAGATAGTTTATGAATTATTATAAATCATCACATTGATATATAAAAAATGTATTTGTCTGGATTTTTTCCTTTTATTATCATGTTTCGTTAGATTACTTATTTGAATAAAATGTGATAAATAACATTTGAATTTGCAATTGTACATCTTCAACAATTTTACTCTAGACCACTGAACAACACAGCTTTTTCCACGGACATGTGTTATTGTACCTAGTCCTGATTTTAACTAAATATTATCTCATATTTGCTTTCCTTTCAATAATAAGTTAACTAGCAAATCACTCAGTTAGTGAACGAGAGTTTTATTAACGGGGCATTATAAAGCTCCAGGGCTATTGTCAATGGACCTTGTAATTTTGAACCGCGGTCAAGTGACGACACCTGAGCTGGCACAACCCTTTCCTAGCCAAAAGCAACTGCGTTAGCATTATTTCTGAAAATACTGAAAGGAATTAAGAAAAATATTTGATTCGGGATCTTTATCAGTTTTCCTTAATTTCAATTTAGTTATTTCGTTGTACATTTTTAACTGTTTTAAAATCTAATAAATTTGCAATGTAAAATATTTTTTACATATACACCCGTGTATGTTTCCCTTACCTCTTTGTAAAAATAATTCACATCAATTTCTGAAATGGAAATAATAAACTTAATATTGCATAAATACTTTTTGTTTTGGAGAAAATTTTGAGACCCACCCCCCTCCCCCTCTTTATTTAAGACTCTATTTAACTCTTTTTCAAGCAATAATATTAAGCTTTTTATTTCAAAATACTTTTTCGTTACTCAAAAAGTAGTTATATGTTTGTTAATCAGTACATCATTTTGTTATAAACTACTTTCTGACTTACTATGCCAAGTCAGCCTGAAGGAAAGTATGGGTCTAATTTTATTATATATATATATATTTGTATTTTTATTACATTATGCGTATAAAATTTATACAATTGCACGCGTAAAATTTCTTTTGTAAGCCATTACAGTAAATAGCAGTTTTATTAAAACGATTGTATTCGAAAAATTATAGTAACAAGTATGATATCTCTTATGCGACAGAGTCAAGTAAACGAATGTGTTATTAACCCGGCACTACTCACGCAGGGTGTGTCATACCGACCGTCTAACTTTTTTCAACGCTTCTTCTAAGCCTTTTTTGGAAAATGGAGAGTTCTTAGTGTAGCTGTCTTTAAGGTCATATCCTTTGAGGGGCCGTAGCTTGTAGACAAATTCTAAATATATATATTTTTGGATATCACCTCTTCGGGTACGTCATACCCTGCGCGTGAATTACCGTTACAGTTCTAAATGCATGAACACGTTTTAAATCTTCCTTATTCTATGACGTATTATTGTAGTTATGATGAAGAAATGTGATATTTAAGTAATTTAATAAATACAGTATTTAATAGATATAGTACAACACAGTATTTTCGGATGAAGAAATTCTCTTCGCAGTTATGATGAGGAAAAAGCAAATGAAAAGTATAACAGCAAGCACCCCCACTGAAATCGATCCAAATTTAGAAAAGGGAGACACTGTTGAAAATAAATGCTTTATATATAGAGACACAAAAACATTTGAGAAGAAAGTAGTTTTAAAGGAGATAACTGGTACAAATTTTATCCCCTTTTAGATGAATTTTTGGGGAAAAAAAAACTATTGCTGGAACAAAACAAAAAAAAAAAAAAAAAAAAAAAAAAAAGAGAAAATAAAAACGAAATTCCAAAATTTTTAAATTTAAATAATAGAGAAGTTTACTCCTATATGTTTAGTTTGAAAAAGATATACAGATTTTAAAAAAAATTAAGATCCAGTAGAAAAACATCGCACTCACTCACAACGCGATTAAAGGAGTGTATAAACAATGCACTGAATGCTCTTATACAAAGAACAGAAAAACTAAATTTACGTGTGAAAAATGTAATAAACATGTGTATTTTCTATTTTTCTTCCTTTTTAACCTTTTAATACAAATTTTACGGTAAAAACACAATTGTAAACACCTTTGGGTATGATACACCCTGCGCAAGGACTTTATGTAGTTTTTTTCACGTGAGTGATGCCAGGTTAACAACACACTGTAAATCAACACGAGGGCTATTGGCGATGGACTATGTGATTTTGAACCATTGTCAAGTGTGAGAAAGGCACCTGAGCTGTACCCCCCTCTACATACTACCACACCAGTAGGTGGTCTTTGAGCTACGACAAATTTAAGGTGCATCAGCCTCTCTATACGGTGGGTATTCAATGACACTTGGCTCGAACTCATGACACTCCGGCCACAAGTCTGTGACCGTGGCCACTAGGCTACCGCGGCCCTGGACTGACTCAATAGTTTTTATGAGAAAAACTGTTAAAATTATATTTTCCCTTTTCCGATCTTAGACAAAATGTTCTGTTTCAAGTTCGTTTTAGCTCCTTCCAAAAAGGAAGATAGTTGTATGAAATCTTGTGTGAATAATAATTACAATTTCTGAGTAATATTCTGTTTTCCATTTGTTTTTCCTTTATGGTAAAATGAATTTGCCATTATTATAATCGGAAAAAAGTAATTACTTATTGAAGTTCCTTTTACAGCTGAAATGTTAGAAAATCACTGTATGAACAACAAGTGTGAAAGGCTGTGGCTTATAATTGGTAAGCTTTATATTCTCTGAGACAATATTTGTTTTTTGAAAAATCAATTTATTTTAATTGATTGAATTAATGTAATTTTTATAAAATGTTACTTGTGCGTGGTTCGTAATGTTTTTAAAATGTGTTATTGTCTCATTTTCTTTAAAATATATAGGACAATGGATTTAAATTGGTAATTTAGGTTTCAATCAATATCTTTTTTTATTATTATTAGAAATTTAAATTTTAAGATAATTCATAATATATACAAATAAATTATGTAAATCAGTTAAATTAAAAACTACATTACTAATTAAATTATAAATAATTGTTCTAGCAATTGTTGTAATTGTAATGTGATTTGATCATATTTGTGATCATATTAAACTAAGTAATTTCTGAAATAATGTTGCTTCGAATATATTCATTATTGCGAATATCTTACCGTAACTTTTACTTTCTCTCTGCTCTAAAGAACCTTCAAACTGTAAAGCTCAGGAAATAAAAAAATTTAAAGTTTTGCTAACTGAATGAAATGTATATGAAGTAACAAAATAAAATATATCTATAATTCGTTATGCAGTAGCGCACACAAAATTTTTTCAAGGGGGTAGTCCATGATCGAAAGTCTCCCAACTCGTATAGCTTACCTCAAGACAACACCAATTGATTCTTCTGATTTTGTTAACAAAAAACAGTAAAAAATAAATTATTAAATTAATAATTAGCACTAATTAATAAAATAAATTGTTAATTAAAAGTACTAAAAATTTTACGTTATATATATATTTATCATCAATCGAAAAAAAACTCAAGGGCTTTGGGGGGGGGGGGTCCGGACCCCCAGGACACCCCTCTTGTGTGCGTCACTGTCGTTATGTATTCCTTAAAATCAGATGTCGGCAACCAATGGAACTCGTGTCTCATTAGGCACGCGGTACAATTCTCAGTGGCATTCTGCACTTTTCTACAAATTTGTCAATTTCTAAGTGGATAGGAAAATGATAATTTGGAAACAGAAGCTTATTGGACTAACAACTTCAGGATTATGGAAAACAACACCTACAGAACTACGAAAAAAATCAAACGATCAAGACAATTTTTTAGCTATTTTTAACTGTTGGATGTCGTTTCCAGAGAGATTTAACTGTTGGAAGAAAAATGAATGTGTGTGTACTCTGCTTTCCGCTTTTATTACTACATATCTATATGGACGAATCTTTTGTCATATGAAAAGTGTTTTGAGTTTGTATAGAAGTCGTTTTACAACTGTAAGTTCAGAATCTTTCGAAATTGAATGTCATAAGTGAGTGAGTGAATATTAAAGTCCCACTCTTCAGCTACACGAGGGCTTTTGGGGACGGTCGTGTCATTTTGAACCATGGTCAAGTGACGCGGACGACACCTGAGCTGGCACCCCCTCTCCTAACTACCACACCAACGGGAGGACATTTGAGCTCTCGACTGATTTTACGTGCATCGCTCTCCTACACGGCGAGTCTTCAGTGGTACTGGGATCGAACTCATGACATGCTAGCCACGATCCGATGCCTAGACCACTTGGCTACCGCGGCCACTTGAAAGTCATGAACTATCCCCCTGAGATATTGCGATATTACGCTAAGCTTCGCAGGGACAAGATTCGTTTTAAAATATTTTTTTAAAACTCTATTGAAAACAATACTAATATTTTACGCTATTTATTTCTTATTTTAATCAATCTATTGAAGAGAAATGCATAGTACGTGTACAATTCTGACTTGTATTGAAGGGATGTTGTTAATTTTTATGTTAACGTCCATATCTTGAACTGAGCCCACTTAATATATAATAAATCTCTCCATGAACATTCTTGAGCACCGTTTCCGCATGTATCTTCGCGGGATTCGAATGGTTTCAAATATTTCTTACAGTGGGGCACTCTGAATCCTATTGATAGATAGGTTGGGAACGCCGCAGCTACTAGGTTGCTATACATAAACATTTTTCATTGAACCATTCATTTTTGGCTTGAATTGGATTAGTTTCAAATTTAAAAAGGAGTGTGTATGGGAATCTATTAAAGCATTACAATAACTAATGCTCTAGTGAATATTTGTGTTGGATGTATTTCTATCACCATTAAATATGAGAATTAAAATGCTTTTCCTAGTTCGTGAAATGAAAAATAATTTATCTGTATTCAAAGTAATAATATTAGAAAGAAATACTATATCTTAAACGCATTTTCTATAGTAGTAGGCCTTAAATATCATGAGTTTTATTATTTTTAACAATACAAAATTTATAAGAAGAAAGTTGAAAAAATGAAGCAATAATTGCTATAAAGGAGCTTTAATATCGTTTGGAAGCTTCTGTTTTACAAAAATCAACCTATATTTTTGTAAAAAAATATAAGCTGTAAGCTAACATTTGCGATTAAGGCAAAAAATTTAGTAAATAAGGAAGAGATGGATTGAAATATATAGAAATAAAATGTTTTTTTTTTTTTGGTTTTATTTTGGCCAAAATAGTTAAAAGTAGGTGCGGTGCATATTATATTTGAACTTGATTCGTATTGAACTTTGATAGGATCAAAGCTTTTAAATTACATATCATTGATAAAATAACTCGACAGAATGAAAACTAATGAACAAAATAAAACAAAAAATTTAAAAAAGTACGTTTTTCCTTTCGTTTTTAAAACGATTGTTATTTCTTTAAAGTTGAAAAGAGATAACGTTGAAAGTTATTTTTTCAATAGAGAAATTCAACAGATCTGAAGACGGAACACGTTTTGTTTGAGTTAAAATAGGGAGAAAAACATTGTGTGTGTGTGTTTGCTCGAAAAATAAGACGACAGAAATAAATTACTGAACTTAATTTGTGAGCTTTCTCTTTCATTAAAAGGTATATTGGCATATTATTCGGATAAAAATAACTATGAATATGACATAACTATTTCGTAGTCGTAATTGTTAGTAGTACGAAAAAAGTAGAGACCATTCTTAAAGAATGGTACGTCTCAACTCATGTTAATCTATTGCAGTTATTAAACTTGCGCGTATTTTGTCTCATTTTTTAAAGTGTGAATCTTTCATTTCCTACTTAAACTGATGCCTAAATTCTAATATTCTAAGTACTGGAAGAAGCATAAATCCTCTCATATATATTATTTTTTAAATTTTTAAAAGATATATTTAGCAATCTAGGAAAAGAATACAAATTGTTTTTTGCTATTAGAGTTCCTGTGAATGCTAGCTCTTGAATCTAAGAGGAAAAAATTAGCTGTCATCCGAATTTCAGTTTAGTCTGACTTAAAATAATTTAAAGAATAATAGCCATACACACACATAATTTTCCGCATTAAAAAACTCATTATTCAGATTTCATTATCGTAATGTTCATTAAAAAACTAGGGATTTCCTTTAAACAACATTTAAGATAAATTAGAATAAATGTAAGGTTATTGAGAATAAAAGTATCCATTGTTTGTAATGTATCATAAAATTTAAATTAATATAATTGCGAATTAAATTGTATTAACATAAATCAAATTGCGGGTAATATATGAATCTTGCAATATGTGCATTGTTCAGTAATTTTCTTTAAGCGACTGCAATGTGAATTAAAAATTGAATAAAATATTCCATATTCATTATAAAATATATGGGCTCATTCATAATCATTCTAAGCTCCTTTCAATTTCTTAAATGCCAATTCATCCGGTTAATATACCATCAAACCAAGTACCGTGAAATCCGGCGTATAACGTGCGCTTTTAACACAAAAAGGAGATCGAGGTATACGGGTGCGCATTATGCGCCGGGTATAAAAATGAGAGCTTTAAAAATAAAAAAGAAATGACATTCCTTATGAACTCAAAGTGTTGAAGGTCTAGAAATATATTATTTTTTTGTAAAGCTTTTGTGGAATAATACCTCGAACCAATGAATTCAAAACATAAGATCATTGCACACGTTCATTTGACGTTTCTTCATAAAAAAGTGGGTGAGCGTTATACGCGGCGAATGTACCTAAAAAAACTAAACATCACAGCTTGAAAGTAAAGGTGCGCGTTTTACGCCGGATTTTAGGTAGTTGTTTTTAAAATGAGTTATAAAGCTTGCATATACATTTCTTCTCCATCTATAAATAATTGAACACACACACATGCATATATATATATATATATATATAGTGGTGCACACAAGAATTTTTATAGGGGGCGGGGGGAGGTCGAGGATTGGAAGTCCACCATTCTCGTTTTTTCCCCAACTCGCCGCCAAACCTATTTGGTTTTTGTCGATTATCGGGAGCAAATAACAGTAAACAATACATTATTGAACAAATAATTATCAGTAATAAATAAATTCAACTATTAATAACCCATACTTAATTAAATTTTACGTACAATATGCATAGGACTAGAATCAATCAAAAAAAATCAAGGGCGACAGGGGGAGGATCCGGACCCGTGGACCCCCCTTGTATGCACTACTGATATATATATATATATTTCAAAATTTATATCCGTCTGTTAATTAAAATTTAGACCCTTCCCATTTTCCTAAATTCAGAGAAAATTTATTCCATTGATTAAACACAAAGAAAGATCACGAATGAGGAGAGGAACCATAATTTTTTTAACCGTTTCATTGTTAATTTTTTTACCCTTACTTTTGAATGATTTGCTTTATTTTTGTTTGTTTGTGTTCAATCCTCCACATTCCTGTCTTAACCTCAATGTGACTTTAAAGTGCGACGTTGATAAATTTCAAATCAAAGTAAAATCCGAATTCATGTCGAGCCTTTTATATTCGGTAAAGATACTCTGACCCTTCTTAATACTTCGTAAGCAATAGCATTCTCAAAAAGTGGAGCATAATTAGGAAAGATAGAAAGTTACTGAAACTCATTTCTACATGAAACACATCCCGACGCGAAACTAGTTCCCTCTTATTAAGAAGTTCAAAAAGGGAGTTTCCCTTCACCTTGAAATTTCGAAGAATGGGAAAACATAAACAATGATTTTCCTGACAAAAGCTAATTCTTATTGAATTAATTGTTTCCCTTATCTTAAGAGTCTCCACACACTTTTCCTGTATGGAGGCATCACTTACTTAAGTTCGTTGAACGTCAATTCAAATCACCCATGTTTAGTTTTTTGCGCAGTTGAATTGCCTTGGAAATTGTCTAATGGTGACACTCATATTCTACTTCCTGTAAGACTTTCTCTTTAAAAGTCTTGTTTTCTCCTCGCTCATTGCTCTTTTCACCTTCTCAGAAAGAGACCCGGCTAGGGTTACAGGACGGAATCTAAAGCTAAAGGTAGGCCCTGTTCCTTTTAATGTCATGTTTATGCTAATTATATTCAGTATTGTAGTAGCTTCTCTTTATATATTTGTGCATCACTCCGATTTAAAAAGAAAGAAAAAAAGGATTTAAAAATGCTGAGGGCTTTCGTTATTCGTCGTTTTTTTTTCTTCAAGTTTTGTTTGTCAAAAACAGATCTAAACTTCCGAATTATATTAAACTGCAATTTCCTTTGTCTAGAAGACATTTCATCTTAATATATATTATACTATGCAGTCTTTTTGATTTGAATTTTAGTTATTAAAAGTCATTTGGTTAGTAGTTTTAAAATGACATATTAAAAATAAATTTAAAATTTCTTAACTTTCACTGCGTATTATGCAGAAAAAACATTTAAGGTAACCGACTACCCTAAAATTTTGAATTTTGCCTAAAACTGACAATTTTTATGATTTTATTTTATAGGCCAACTTATTAGCTTTATAAAAATACCAAGTTTATCATTTTCCGTTTAATAGAGCAAAAACTACAAGTGTTTTAGTAAAAGCAGATGACATTACTTTAAGCAAGATGTCATACTTCAAAATGCGTTTTACTTGAAATGTGTTTTTTTTTAAAAAATACTCAAACGGGAGCAGCGAATGCTCAAAAAGTTTTGAAAATAATTAACTGAAATGTTGTGTGTATGTTCAGTATAACAGTAGAAGTGCTTTAACCTTCAGATTTATCAATCGCTGTTTTGTAACAAAATTTACAGTCCCTTAGGTTAATATAATCACTGTTTGTTTAAGCAATTTTATATAATAACTAAGATAAAGTACTCTAGTTTTGTAAAAATTAAAATATCTCTTATCCAGAAAGTCATTTTAAAAATGAATCACATTGTAACACATCAGAATTGAAAAATTGAAAATTTGTTCATAAACTTTTGGTACCGAATAGGCCCAAATGCTATTTATGTGCTATTTTTTGTCAATTTTTACCCATTTTAGTAATAATAATTTCTTTTTATCTTCTTAATTTTAGCATATTTTTCTTAAAATATACTAAGCAAATCTAGGAACCAAAAAAAAAAGTTGTCGCAAGCAGTCGGATACCTTAGGATAGATATGATTAAAAGTTGTAGTAAAAGAGATTTTGTATTCTCCATGGCGATATATATATTAGTCAAAGAATATATTTGAAATAAGGGTTTACAGAAATAACAAAACTGTTCCCTTCAGAACATAAAATTTAATATTTATGAAGTTCTTATGAATTCTAAGCCTAATACGTCACTTAAAGTTATTATTTATAAAAATAGCCAAGTAAAATAATATTTTTATAATTAAATATATTCTAAAATTAACTGTAATAATGTATCCGTACGACTTTTTTTTAAATATTGCAATAATTTTCATTGAAAATTTATATGAAATTATTTTATTTCTTTCGAGATATATTATTTGTTTTTGAAAATACTGAAGAAGCATATTTGATTTTGTATTTTTATTGATTTTCTTAAATAAAAATTTAGTTACTTCCTTTTTGTGCACGTTTAACTGTTTTAAAGTTCAATAAACAATAAAACATAGATGCAAACTAACAGACCTTCTTGTTTGAGCCAATCACATGTTTTGTAAAAAAAATTCACAGAAGTCTTTGGAATGAGAATAATAAACTTAACATTGCATAATTATTTTTCTATTTTGAAGAAGATATTCAAACTTTTTCACCCAATATATGTCTATTTAAAGGGATTTTTTAAGTTCAATTTGCTTTGAGCCTTTTGAAGTGATAATATCGTTTTCTTTTCAAAAGTACTTTTTACTTTTAAAATGAAGAAAAAAATATTTGAAGTCTTTTGTTATTCTATTGTGTTTTTGTTTTAAAAATATGATTAATAATTATATAGGAAATTTTTTTAAAAAAAAGCGTTTTCAGGCACATTTATTTCATTCTATTATCAATATATTTGGTACATAGTTATGTATAGATAATTTTCGCTGGCTGTTTCACTGTATACTTATGCTTCGATTTGTAAGAGTTTTTTTTTTTTTGAGATAAGAATTTGTTTAGCTGATTTTGATGAAATCTGAATATATCGCCATTGTTTTTGCCTTATTTTAAATATAGTAAGTAGCAAAAAAATATTTTTTTATCGAGAACAAATGTGTTGATAAAAAGATTTTGCTGACCACTTAGAGAAATCTGCAAAAACAAATTCGTTAGGAAGGATAAAAAAATGGTCACAGAAAACTATAAATATATATATAATTTTAAAAAAAATGTTAAAAAGTTAACCGATGAAAAATATTATTAAGAGGCTACATTGAGTTTTTTATTTCAATTTTTTTCAATCATGTTATGTTTTTTTTTTTACCACCTTAGGTGTATGTATAAATTGCTTACAGTTTGCAGATAAAATGTAAACTCAAGTTTGATTATTTCGTTTTGATTTTTATGTTTTTCAAGACATACATATACGTCTCCAAAAACTAAGGAACAAAGCGTTTTTTTTTTTAGAAATATATTTTAAAATAGCGGAGTTAAACTCAAGAAAATTAAGTCGTATAACTTATATACATTTATTTAGTGAATATTTTATTAAATACCTTAATTAATGATTCACATATTAAACTTTAACATTTTTTGATAAGTGTTTTGGCAAACATTTTAAATTGAACACTTTTTTAATTTTTACAAAAATATGGATCTCTCTTTTCCTATTTATAACGCTAGATTGGCAAGAGTTTTTCCATTTATAAGAATATGTTATCAGAAATATGAACAGGTACGGAAGACCATTCATGGTGTATAACCCTGTTGCAGCTTATATAGGCTTCTGAAGAGAGAATTTACAGCTGCGACTGTTCTACAAAGATAGTTCCAAAAATGCTCTATGAGATATTTGTCAGGTGAACGAGATGGTCATTCCACTCTCCCAATACCCTAATTAAGAAGGTATCGAACTACAAATATTGTTCAATGTGGTTGAGCATTGTAGTCCATCGGAGTATAATTGCCAATGATAGCAAAATAAGGTCTTTCTCTTTGTGTGTGATCAAGGATTTCCCTGCTACACCTCCATTAAACACATGACAGTCTTTGGGATCTCTTAAAAAGATGTCTTCCGACACCATGATTTTACTTTTGCTCTACGTTTTAACAATGTGAAAAACATGATATCTGGTTCCTTGATCCCACCACAGCATAGCACAACGAAATTACCTATGCTCATCTGAAAAGTGAGCCTAAAATTATCCGTAAGAAGCACAGTTTACCGTACATCCATTGTCCATTTGGCATGTTCTCTAGCCCAAACTAATCGAGCAATTTTTTATGTTTGATGTAATGGACAAATATGTATTGATTTCCTTGAAAACAAATCTTCCTTGTGAAGACGTCTTCGGACAGTTGTAACTGAAATTTTGTTGCTTGATTTTTCAAAAATTGAGCTCCATTGAGACATGGTAGATTAATGTGTTTCTGCTTCTTCGCTCAGAAAGAGCAAGGAAACAATCATCCAGATTTGTTGAAATACGTGGGTTAACACTCTCAGAACATAATTTTAAGATTCACTCTGATTCCAAAGTCGTTGACACAAATGACATGACAAATTGAAGAGTCTTGCACTATCAGCTTGTAATAGACCCATTTTTATCCATCCGATGGCGCTTCATCTTAAAGTATCAAGTAAACATGCTCTACTGGACATATCAACAATATTTTGAGGCTAAGATCTTGAGATTCGAATTTTCAGAAGATCATCTATGGGGAAAATTGTTTTTTTTTTTTTTTTTTTTTTTTTTTTTTTTATAAAATCCTTTCCTTTCCCAAAAAAATATATTAGAAGTAAATGTATACCTCATATCAATATGAGGTATTCTCTTTTATAAAACTCATTTGACTAAATTTATCAAGGTTTATATAGAAGCACGACCTGGAATATATGTTGTAATTTAAATTTGGAGGCCTATATATATATATATATATATCAGGTGACCCCGTTCGAACTCCGATAGTTGCTCTGATGGCACTCCACGTTTTTGATGAAGCATATTGATTTCAGTCAATCGAATGAAAATACATCCGGTTGCCTGATATTTGCAGTACTTTTTATACACGGTTCCCTTAGAAATTTAGAAAGTGTTTCTAGCCCCACACATACGTGGTCGCTTCTGTATTCTAATCGTTTTAATGGCCTAACCTGTTTTGCCTATAAATTTCTTTAAAATTGTATGATTCCTTCAAGATATTGTAGTACAAACAGTAGAATTCGTACATTTTCCACGGTACAGGTCCGGGATTCAAACCCCGGGCTGGGCAAGATCACTTCAGCCTTTTATCCTTTCAATGGGTCGATAAAGGAGAACCAAGCGTGCTTGAGAATTAAGCACTGGGGGTTTCACGTCACCTGATCGGAACATCTGCTCATGCACCTCAGCGCCCAGGGTCACGAAAACTGAGATAGGCACAGTAGGCCTTGGCTCGTCATGGGCTGTTGCGTCATTGAGTTTAGTTAAGAATACATACATATATACATGCATATATTATATGTATTTTTATGTATGTATATATTTTATGTGTATATTTATAGATATGGAATCAATGATATCACTTAAAAGCTTCTCTGGAACTAATAATTGAATTTGTGATCACATACGATGCATCGGCAAAAAAAAAAAAAAAAAAACTGTTAGAAATAAAGGGTAAACAAATGAAATTCTTGAAAAAAAAACATATTGATTATAACGCACTCCTCTAAACCACTTTTGAAATTTATAACGCAATTTTTTTTTAAAAAAAAAGTACGACCACACACAGCAGAATATCGAGAAGTTATCTGTTTACTGAAAATTGCTGAATTTGCTCGTTATTTTCGGTTCCTAGAAAAGGTGTTACGTAATATTTGAATAAGTAATCTCAATGACGCACATTTTTTATCAACAAAATCCTCTTTAAGAAAAAAAGAGGGTGAAAGTCAAATAATTTTTCTAAGAAATAAATCGATAGCAACAGAAACTATTCTTTCGATTCAGAAGAGTTTTTTTTTTTACAGTAGCTACAACTGTCAGTTATTTTACTTGCACGATTTTATAACACAGAAGTTAATTCCATTTTTAATTACTTTTAGATCACATGATTCTTTCTTTTTTATTGAAATTTTTATTGTTATCTGTTGAAAATAATTACCTCAAACGTAATATCGTTCTAGATTTTACTTATGAATGTTAAATCCAATACTCTTTCATACTGAAATAAGTGTACATCTCTAATAATTTTATACTATTGATGAATTAATTTAAAGTAATTTTCGGTCTGGAAGCTGAGACGAAATTTTGTGACTATAGCAATTTTTGTGACTATATTGATAGGATTTTTTTTATTTATTTGACTATACTCTTTTAAATACAAATTTTAGAACCTCAAATGAATTTAACTACTTTAGATTAAGACAACAATAGCAATGCGAATTCAATAAAGAACATTTTGAAACTTGAATCTCAGTAACCGAAGTATACTTTCACAATCGCTTCAAAATTGAACAGTAAATGCTTATAAAGTGATAATTTAAGTTTGAACACAAGAAAGATATTAAATTTAGTTGGAACCTTTGTATGATTTCAAAACTAAGGAGAAATTATACAAAATAGCCAGTTGTCATCTATGTTCCAAATCTAAGATTTCAAATTGAAAAGAATAATTTTTTATTCCATATCTCCATGAAGTTAATGGATATAAAAATTGCAAAAGTATGACTGAAGCCGCAAATGTGCATATCGTAAGGAAGATTATGTATATCGTAGACGAGCACCAATTAAAATGAATAATGTATGAAATAATAGCTTAAAATATTACAAGGAATAAATATAAAATAGTTCTTTAAAATTGTTTTGATTTTATGCTCATAGTTCCATTTTTAAAAAAAACAATTGACAAATTATAGACTAATTGACTAATTATAGACATCATTATAACAGATTTGTTTCGATTAACCATTCTGTTCTATCCTGTTTTTCTATTTTACACAAAGGATAACCAGTTTCCTTTCACTGGTCTTGACTGAAAGAATAGTCAAAGGGTAACCAGTTGACTACTCTTTTAAGAAGGCAAACTTCTCTTATCTTTTCCTTCACTTCAAAATTGATTATATTTTTCTATGAAAGCGAATTTATAATGATCACTATAAGCAGCTTATGATAAGATTCTAAAGCTATGGAAAGTTCAATATAATTTCTTCAGTAATTTAAATGTATGCATTTTTAAAGTTGCTCTCTTTGTGACAAACAAATTAGATTTAAAGGAATATATTATTTAATTATGAAATCTATCCAAACATTTTTACAAATAGTAAAGCTTTCTTATCGATTTTCTGTAGCGTAGACTCCCAACTCAAATGTAATGACATACCAGCAACTTTAAAAGGAATACGAAATTAAAACTGATTTGAAATAAAGTTTTCATTGTAAAAATAAATACAAGTTGAATAAATCTGTATTCCAATAGACGACATTTTTTTTCCCTTCAAAATTTTAAATTCTTTCTGAAAGAAAAGCCAAATCTGAGGAAAGAAAGATTTTTTCCACATTTTATTAATCCAAACTTGAAAACTCTATTTTAAAGGTGTAAAATTAAATAATCACATTTTTATGCATGAATTATATCTTTTGACTTTTAAGAACATTTATAATTGTTGAAACTCGTGATTTTAAGTGAAACTAGGAATAGAAAATTTCATTGCAAAATTTTTCTTTGTTTTATTGTGTTATATAGTGTAAACTTTATAATGTAATGAAATTATATAGTGCAAACTGAAGCCGGCTGAGTGGCATGGTTGGTTTGTCGCTAGCCTTCTGCACCTAAGGTTGCGTGTTCGTCCCTGGCCCAAGTTGATGGATTTTCTTGATGCAAAAAAATCGACAGCAGCCATGTTGTATGATTATACGGCATGTAAAGGATCCCTCAAGTGTCTATTTGGCATGGGTTCTGTCGGAAAAATTAAATCCTAGTACAGGTTCACATTGTCAGAGCTCAGGTGCCTCCCTCTTGGGAGGAAACTGGGCGTCAAAATTATCTGCAGTGATTGGTATCCGCCTATATGCTGCCGCACTAAAAAGAGATATCAGCTTCCGGGTAATGTACTAGGTCTGCAATGATAAAATCCGCAGCCCTTTAGAAATAATTGTGCAAACTTTTTCTATTGCACAGTGATATATCATACAAATTAATTGAGTAAGTAGAATGTTTAAACTTGTAATGTTCTTCTCGAATACTCCCTTCTTGACTTAAATTATTGGCGGTAACTTTCAATACATTTTATTTATAAAAATGAGTTTTATACGTTGATGATTCCTTTAATGTGTTTATCAAATTAAGCGATTTGACATTTTTTGAAGTGGTTTATAATAAGAGGTGTTATAACTAAAATACTCCATTAAAAAAAGAACTTACGCGTAAAGCACATCTTTTTATAGCCAATATTTCATATTCTTAATTTCAATTATTTTTGAGAATTGATGCATAATTAATATGTTGGAATTAGAGCATTTACAAGTATCTTTGATAAAAATTCACAAGCTGAACAAAATTACAGAAATCATTTTGAAGCCTTTTTTAACGATTGGATTTCTATCTGTCTCCATTGTATACGTTAAATAAACGTTATTCTATTGATAAACACAATATATGTAATATAGATATATATATCTAATCTTTATATAATTTCAATCCTCCTCTCTCTGTCTATATGTAATATCTATGCATAATCTAATAAAATATATGTAAAAACACTCCTCTGTAAACCACAAACAGTAAAAGTGCCTAATTTCACCAGCTTTGAAAAAATGGTCATAAATTAACTTGTGATTGACGTAGAAGTTTCTCAGTTCTCTTTAATAACAACTCATGAATAGAAATAATTCTTAGAAATTCGTTTTGTAGGCTTTTAAAAGGATGAAAAATCCTTATTAGAAAGAAACAACAAGGAAAGAAATTGTACAAAATAACACTTTATGTTAAGAAAAATGTCAACAAAACCTAGTTTTGATTGTCATCTCATAATTTATAAGTCAGAAATCTATTTTGCTTAGATCTTATCATATTGTATTGTTTCTTGAAAAACTGTCAGTTATCTCTTACATGATCTGAAATTTAATTTATCAGAACATTTTAATGCGTAAAAAGAACCGATAAATCGGTGCATTAATTTTTAGAAATATTTCAAATAAAAAATTTTGCTAAATCCAAACTTGTAGTTCATAACTGTGTTTGAAGTGTATTTTTGAGGATGCGTCATTTTTCCTAATAATATTAAGCCAAAATGAAAAATTCATATTTAAATACATTAACTTAATCGTTGAATGAAGCTGAACTAAAAATCATACATGAGAATAGATACATATATAAATTTAGAATAGGTACAGTGAGTGAGTGAATATTAACGTCGCACTGTTCAGCTATACTCGAGGGCTTTTGGCGACGGACGTCGTAATTTTGAACCCTGATCAAATGATAAGGATGACACCTGAACTCCCCCCTCTCCTAACTACCACACCAACGGGGAGACGTTTGAGCTGTCGACAGATTTCACGTGCATCGCTCCCCTACACGGAAGGTCTTCAGCGGTACCAGGCTCGAACTCATGACACGCCAGCCACTAGCCCGTCACCTTGACCACTAGACTACCTCGGCCTAGCTACCAGTAACATTTCAAAGATTAAAAAAATAATAACATGACTTTTAAGCTCATTTTATTTTTACCTTATGTTACTGTACTAACTTTGAAGTTGGGGAATTAAAACCTTCTACCATATTATTCATATTTAAGCATCTGCCATAAAAGTTTTCTAAACTATTTTGATCCTTTCGTACATTATGTAAATGTACATACTTTCCAAAGCTTTTATGAAGTACAAAACTTCATTTAAAATTGTTTATATTTAAAAAGAAGGATAAGCATATGAAAGTTATATATCACAAAAAAAAAAAAAAAAATTAACAGAATAGATTTCTTCTAAACTTAGTTGCATGTGCAATGCTTCATTTTTTTCGTAATCTTTTATTTATTTTTTATGTTCAGTACGTTATTGACATGAATCTACATCAAATCTTTACATCGGTTTAAATATTTGTTGTCAATGAGAAAGAGAGACACTTTAATATAGCAATTACTTCTTTTTGTACTTCAAAATGCTTTTTTCCCTCTCATCGGGCAAAATAAAGAAAAATTATACCTATACTCTGAATGAAATACTTTTCTTAAAATATCTTACTTTAAAAAATAAGAAGTAAAGTACTTATTATATATAAAATGAATTATTATGTCAGCCTCATTAAGTAACAAAAGAAGAGTTATAAAGTGTCTAAGAAACATATTTTATATTAAATGCTTGAATTAAACAGTACTTATCAATTTTTAATCAAAAGTATTAAAAGCACACAAAACATTTTAAGACGTCATCAAATTTGTTTCAAAGTTTTTGTCAACTTGATAAAAAGAAATCATCTGATTGTATAGATACCTTTCCCCCCGCTAAAATGTAGTCTTACGTTTTTTCTTCAAATTACCCTTATTGTATTACGTTAAAATATTTAAATCATTAATTTTTGGAACAATTGAATATTTTTTTAGACTTCAATTTCACGTGCCTAGAACTGCTTTGAAAAAAAAAAGTAAAAAATAAGGTCATTTAAAAGTCAAGTATGGAAATGTGCTGTAAGACTTTCTAGAAATCTTTCTTTCTTTTTTTCGTATTTGTGGCAAATGGGTACTTAAGAATCATTTATTTGTTGAACTAACCTTGGAAAACGAGCTTAAGGAAATATGGAAATGATTTGTAGATATTGTTCAAAATTAGAACTCCTTCCTTTGACCAAACTTCAGGAGGGTTTCAAGAATACAATCACAATAAGGCGTTTTCTCTATTGATTATAGTGAGTTACCTAACTACAGTCAATTTTCAACACACAAGGAAAAATATTTCAGAGCATGTCTTAGGATCCTTTCTTTTTAGTAGTTAGGAGTTAAGAGAAAATTAGAGAAGGAAGAAGGAATTCTACAATTATTTTACATCAGTTGCAAAATAGTTTTCTCTTATGGTACTTATGCATTGTGCTTCCTCGTCTTTATATGTCACATACCACTGAGTTCTGGTGGCCGAGTTAGCTTAGTGGTCAAGGTCATGGACACGTGGATGGCGTCTCATGAGCTCAAGCCTAGTACCGCTGAAGACCCATCGTGAAGGGGGGGGGGGCGATGCTCGTTAAATATATCGAGGATCAAACATCCTCCCGTTGGTGAGATGTGCAAGTTAGAAGAGGGGTGAACTAGATCATGTGTCGGCCTCTTTGCTTGACCATGTGTCAAAATGACGAGGTCCGTTGCCAATAGCTAGCCTAGTAAAACTTTTTATAGTGCAACGTTAATCTAACTCTCATTCACCCTCTGAGTTTCTTAGACCTTTTATTTTCTGAAATTCGAATAATGCTCGATTTTCACACATTTATAAATGCATATTTATTTTATATAGTGGCAGAATATTTGTAATTTTAATATATCTATTCTTTAAAAACTTATTGGCTTACAGTTATTTTATGACCATGTAGAACATATATTACCTGGACGCAGTTTTAATCCATGGTCTGTGATTCTGCTTTTTAATCTTACGCATTAATATATATGTTCTTATGCTACACTGATTAATGCTAAGAACTTTCTCTGTAAAATTTATTGTGAAACGTGAGAAGTATTTAACAACTATAAAATACACTTCAAAAGTAGTTCCTGAATTTCTGAAATTATCAGGCTTTTCATCAATATATATTATTTCGAAAAACAATGTACATTAAATCTTCTATTAAATCTTTTTAAGGTTTTCAGAAACAGCATACACAATTAATTTACATATAAATCCAATGTAAATTTTCTGTTCAAATTCCTCTGTTGAATTTAAAGATGTGAGATAATAGATTTATTATGTATAAAAATTACAACATTTCTAATACGAGTCAGTTAAGAATTCTTAAGTATGACATAATATCGAAATATTACTTAATTAATTTTGGAATTACTCTTAATTTTGGTATTACCCAAAAAATAATGTTGCATTAAATTACAAAGTTCTAACATTTTAACTGTAGAAGAAAGGGAGTACAAATAGTATACATTTAACTGCACAAAGTAAATAAAAAATACAAAACTGGAGTAATTATTTTTATTTGAAAAGACTATAATAACGCGGCGACGATAAACATTGGTTCACAGTCTTTCTTCCCCGTGAAATCATAAAAAGTTACTAATTACTGAACTGTTTTCGTTTTTTAAAAATATTTTTTCAAGAAATTAGCTGGCTTGTTTTCAGGATTTTGGTGGTAGAAAGCATGAAACTTTTAAACAGTTAATTCGTCTTAGAAAAATTCTTTTGAGAACCTTCTTTTTAAAAACCTGTCCGATTCCAATTCTATCTGTAAAGAACACACATTTTATATTTTCACTTTCTTTCAAAAAATCGTGTTTAATTTCTTGTTTATTTTTAGTGTTTTAATATTTTGCGAAAAACAAGCTTGCAAGGTCGTGGCCTTAACCTAAAACAAAGTTCTTATTCCTGCTGATTATGGCCAAGACCAAGAGTTAATTCACATGCCTAGAGCGTGCGCATTTAATTGAACACTAAAAATGCATATCATTCTAGAAATCTTGAAAAGTTGACTTTAGTAGTCTTTTCAACAATACTGATTTAGTGAAAAGGTCTCAGTAATGGGGGGGGGGGGGGAGGAGTCGCGATTTGAAAACAAAATATTTAATAAAAATTGAATCCGTTTTTAATTAATGTAGTGTTTTCTTATTTCGTATAAAAAATTAAAGTGTGACTACGCAAAGAAATTCGTAAAATAATATTATAAAAAAATATTTAAATTCTTATTTTCATTCACAGGAGATGAAATTAATACGCATTGGATACTCCTTAATTATAATTAATGAATAATCCACGCGTTTGGAATGGTTAATTGAGAATCAAATATAGGAACTACTTAAAAAATGGCAGTTTTCATAGGACTTGGATTTGTTTTGTTACTAAATAGATAAGAAAAGACTAATAAATTCTGAATTTAAAAACGTCTATTAATTTTCTATGTTTTATATGTAACGATTCTTCGTGTCTAATGCAATAAGGATTTCCTAACAAAGAAAAAACTGCATATTTCTGAGCATGTTAGTCATTATTTTTAAAGTCACGTGATTATTTTATATTACTTTCCAAAAATTATCTCAAGCATACAAACATGCAAATTTTAAAATATTAGTTTTATGTGAAAAAAAGTGACTGTTCGGTAATATATTTCATCCCAGTACTTTTATTGATAATGTTGAAACCTTTTGCAACGCACCATAAAAAAAGAAAAATCTTCAAATTTACAATAAAGAAACCACACACACACACAATCATTAAAGACACAAGCACACACACACACACAAACACACTTAAATAAAATATATTTAATAATATAGGGAAAACTAGCTATATGGATATTAAATTTCCATACTGCTACTTTCTGCTGCTATTGTATTTAATTTCTTTCAATTTAAAATTGGTATATTAAATTTATAAACCTTTGCTGAAATTCGTATTTAACATAACGTGATTTTCAACAAAAAATGTTTTGTAAATAGTAGCGACACTTGTTAAAATATGTTCAAGGAAGAAAATGTAAATTGAGAAAATGATTGACAAAATTAAAAGGTTTAAGAAAAAAAACTCGAAATAAATTTCATAAGTAAAAATTTAAGAGGAAGTTTCGCCATTTCAAGACCATGAAATATATTTATTATAAAAAAATTTGTGAATTTCGAAAAAAATTCTTTTACTGATCAAATGATGTGCCAAGATTTCAAATGCGTAGCTTTAAAAGCATTTCTTTGTAATATTTCAAATGTTAAATAATAACAAGTAAGAAAAACGAAAGAAATGAATTAAAACTCTTTTTAAATTAGTGTAAAAGCTTACAGAAAAAGATTACATTATTACATTATAATACAGTTAAAATTTAAATATTTTTTAACTTCTATGTTGAAGCATTTTATTTAAAAAAAATTCAAGTAGTGAGAAATATATACAGCAAGAAAATTATTTCCCCCCCCCCTCCAAATTTATTGCAGAACTTTTTACTTTTTAGTCCTACTTAGGCCGGGACTTATTGTATCGATAAGTAACTTCTGAGGAAATCTATTGTTCTCTTAAATAGGAGAATCCCGTATGAAATAACGAAAACAATATACTGATATAGAACAAAGGGCTACCTCAATTTTCATCAAATAACCCGAATGCTTACCTCTTTGAAATTTTCCTCAATGACGTAATTACTGTGTAAAAGAGGAAATAAGCACAGGGCAATGCATTTTATATTGTATTAAGGGCACTTAAAGAAGAAATAATTTCATACATTTTTTCACATGCAACTACTTTTATGTATTTCAAGGATAAAGAAATTCATCCGATTCACTGGTCATTTTTGTAACTTTCATAAAGTGCGAGTTCCAACTATAAAATAATTTCAGTAGGTCAGTGAAACCACAATTGATTTCCAACTAACAACAAGCAGTCACTTCAGTAAAATCTAGAAAGGTAAACTACGAACATTTTAAATTTTATCTTAAATTTTTTTTAATGAAAAAATTATAAACATTTTGTCTGAATAGGGGAAATAACTTGGTATACCTTTTACTTTCTATGTTTTGTATAGATAAATTAAGGAAAAGACGAATAATGTGTAGCACGTGCAGTTTTTAAAAAAATTTCAAAATGGTTTTGTTCGTTATATTACTAAAAAGAGCATTATACACCTGTACTTAAGCCATTTTCTAAAAATATTATTCGACTTTGTCTAATTTTGTTGATTTACTTTTATTAGCAATTTTAGTATTAGTGAATGATAGTTAATAATATGGCATGTTTAAATGAATAACATGTGTTTCGATTTTTAAAGAATCTTCTTAATATGGAGATAACCATTTCAAAATATAATTATTATGTTTAGCTCATGTTTCAAAGCAGTATAATGAAATTTCATTTTATTTATGATATAATGTAAATATTCATTATTCAAGTCACTCATTCATTCAAGTCGTTTTTTTAAAGCTTACATTCATAATCGCGACCCTGATCTGTCAAAACTGTTTTGAATTAAAGATATTGTAACCACAATAACTGATCAATTTGTTACCTTTCTTGAAAATTAATTAGTCAGTTAGAAAAATAACAATCCATTTAAAGTCAAATGCTTGTAAAATCAATTGAAAAGGAAAACATGCTTTGCAGTTACCCGAAATACTACTATTTGAAATAAGGATTATGGCTTTTAATTATACCTTTTTTTAATATAAAGTGTTATATTTTTATTTGAAGCTTATCATCATTTTCCAAGAACGATTTTATTTTGGTCATTACAGAAACTATTGAAAAGTTTTTTTCTTTTTGAATTGCGAGAAGAAAGTGAAGAGGAAAGTCGATTTTTAACAGCCTCATTAAAGAAGAGAAGACATCTGTTGCAAAACGTGTATGTATGATTGCGAAACACTTGAAGGCCAATGACGTTTAAATATTTCATAAGGAGAAAAAAAAAGTCTTTCAGGCTTAAATAAACAACTCAAAGAAAATTCCTAAATCAGTGCAAAGCGTCAGAGAGAATCTACGAATTTTTTTTTCAATTCTAAAATATCATTTAGAAGCTACTTTTTACGCGATAAACAAATGTTATACATCTATCATTGGCGTCATCAACTTAGGGCACGCGTGCCACATTTGGCACGCGGTACAATTCTCTCAATGGCATTCCTCTAATTTTAATTCTGCTCTACAAATTTTTCAATTTTTGAGAGGATGGAAGTTGCTAATTTTGAAATGGAGTTTATTGGACTAACATCTTCAGAATTATGGAAAACAACTTTTACGGAATTACGAAAAACTCTGGATAATTCTAACGATAAATTGACAGCTATTTTAACTTATTAGATGTCATTGCTGGAGAGATTTAATTGCAGAAAATTGCATGTACTCTGCTTCCAGCTTTTAGCTCTGTATAGTTATATGTGAAATCTTCTTTTATATTAAAAATGATTTGAGCCCGCAAAGTTCTACATTTGAATGTTCAGAATGTTATCAAAGTAAAAGTCACAAATCATACCTCTGATATTTCGTTGAAGTATACCGGTAGAAGAACAAGGTACATATTGAGAATACTTACATTTTGTATTATTTATTTCATTTTAATAGTTATGTTCACAAGGTAATAACATACACATACATACAGCATATGTACAATTTTAATTTTTTATTTATGTTGAAACAATAGTTATATTTTATGTAGTTTATTTTTACGTTAATAAATATCTTTGAATTATATATACAAAATTAGTATATAATAAGATTCTAAATCTGTATATTTTTTATCTCTATTAACTAACTCTGGATGTATTATCACGGGAATCGAATTGTTTCAAATATTTCCTACAGTGTGGCATCCTGAATTATATAGGTAAACTGGTTTGGCACGCCACAGCTACAAGGTTGGCGGTCCCTGATTCTATTATAATTGAACAAATGGTATTGAATATATTTCTTAATGTGCACCTCCAAATCTTCCTGTACAACTCTTTTAACATATATTCGTCACTGAGATTCTAAAATTGTTTATGTTACTAATTAAACACTGAGAGAAGTATTTCATTGAAAATTAGGTTTTTTAAAAAATATATTCATATTTTCAACTAACTGTATATGTGAGCTTTTGGTTCTCTTTGAAAACTTCCATCTAGTTGAGAATTATACAAACATATATATTTAAACTGAACTTTTTTTTCTGTAATAGTATATGACTTGAACAAAATGTTTACAAATCATACTACTTTTAAAATCATTTTATGCAATAAATAGAAGAATAAAAATAACAAATCGCGTGAGTTATAGAGGAAAATGTAATTTCATGCAAATTACAAAAACAAGTTGGACAAAAACTGCAAACTAGTTTCCTTTCAGTTGTCAATAGTGTTAGTATCAGAAAAATCATGTATGTTTAGATGAAAAATAGAATTTTCCTTATACATATCTTATTCTCCATAATATATGAAATTATTTACGAGTTGATATAAAGAAAACGAAAGCTCTCTCTAGAAAACTGTCTGAGTATTTCAACTTTTTTATTTTATCAATAAACATTTTTCTTTTTCACTCTTTAATTTATTTAATTTTTAGGATTATAAATGTGTATCTATAATAAGCAGATTTAACAGTCTCAATTCAGAATTCAGACATATAAACATATCAATGAGGAAAATGTTGAAGGTAATTTTTAATCGTAACATAACTCGTGTTGAGTGTTTATTTCAAATTAAGCTTGGAAAAGGTATACTTGACAATCTTTACCTTGTCTTTTGGTGCTTATAAAATGTGTTAATACTTACAAATTGCTTTGTCTGGCGCGTAGGTTTTAATCGGCTCATACCTCACGCCATCGGTGTGTGTGTGCGTGGGTTTTTATCGGTCATGCATTTTATGAAAGCATGATTACACAAAACGAGGGAACTGTTGCTTATAAATTTAATTTAAGAGAGTGTTAATTTTACCTTAAAAAATAAAGCTTTCAATATATTATAATATTTAAATACACAAAAATACACAAAATTGTTGACTTTTACTTTATTTAAACATTTCAATAGATATGCACCTTTAAACATTTTTAATATCATTTGAAAAAATAATAATAAATGTGTATTAGGTAAATATTTGTATTATAAAGAAAAGAAGATTACAGTAAGATGTGTAATCAGATATTAAAGAATATTTACTGTTTTTTTATTACTTTATTATTTTTGTGTAATTTGTGATGTGTTAATAATTTACAAAATTGTTAATTTTTTATACCAAAGAGCAAAAAATAAAAGCTAGCAATGTAATGCAAGAAAGTTTTATTTGCATTTTAAGTAGTGATTATGGGATTTCTTACATATAAAAAAAATTAACTTTAAATTGATTTTATTAAAAAAATCTTTCAACTCATTTTGAGAATTATTTAAATTAAGAACCACTTAGGAACTCGTATTTTATCTATATGTTCTCAATACATCTGTACAAACATTGTATCTAATTTATGTATTTTAAAATTTATACAAATGATAAAACGATTAAGTTGTTATATTAAAAATATTAAGTTATTCAAATATATATATAGAGAGAGAAAGAAAGTGAAAGAGAGAGAAAGAGGAGAGAGAAGGAGAGAGAGAGAAATATATATACGAAACAAGAAATTTTAGCTTCTATTATTTCTAAATAAATTTTCGTTGTGAATTTTTATATAGAAATTTTTTTATCGTAGAAGTGCTATTCTGAATCATATTTAAAATTTTAATTACTTGTAAAGAACACACACACACACACCATCAATATTTGAGAATACTTTCCAAATATAATTTTAATTTTTCGATAGTTCATTTAGTTGAAATAAATTTCATTATGAACTAATTTAGAATTATTCAATATATTTAATGCAATTTTGACTCAATTTTGTTTCATAGAACAAATTGTAAATAATGATTGAATAATTGCAGTCTAAAAGGTTGTATAGGGGATTTTTAATAAACCTTTAAAAGCTCCATTTTAGGAGGAAGAACAGCTATCATATTCTTCCGAAGAAATGAAATAAGTCTCATTTAAAAAAAATGGTAGTCATATTTAAACTACTTGTTCAAAATAAAAGAACAAATAGGTTTTTCTGTATCTCCAAAAAATTATCTTAGAATCAAAATAAAAAATGCTTGTAATTGGAAAATTAATTCAACATAACATGATAATATTTTAAAATTAACTACTGTGTTACAAAAAAAACTGAATTGTGTGACTACCTTTAATAGTTTAACAATTTTTTGTAACCGCAGATCTTTTATTTCATAAGTAATAATTTTACTTCTTTTTTTTTTAAGCATTGCTCTATTCAATACAAACTTTTTGTTTAGTTTATATGAAAAAATGTACATATTTTAATCATAAATATGATTAAACTTTAATGTATCTACATTATTGATTAACTGTGAGCTTTTTTATTTGCTTAGGTTTTATATAGATATTTAAAGAATTTATAAATGACGCGAACAATGAAGACGGAAATAGAAAATGAAGCATTTTCCGAGCTAACACCCATTCAAAGGTTTTTCTTTGGGAAGTCTATTTTCATTACTGGAGCTACTGGATTTGTTGGAAAGGCAAGTGACAAGAAATTGATATTCTGCGTTGATATGATAAATTTGTTAACCTTCTAAAAACTGTTATTTATTTCTGTGAAATACTTTTAATAATGAAATATTAAAATTTTTAACATTGAAATCTAACTTAAAATCAAGGACCTAATAATTGGTTATAATGGCTTCATCATATAATTAGTAATTGGAAGGTAAGCTTGAATATTCTGAAAGAAATTTCGTTAAGAGGAAACTATTGATACTTGTTTAAAAAATGAAGGTAAGCCTTTATTCTTATTCAAATGCTCAAATGATAGCTGAAAAGAAGAAAGTATTGAAAAAAGAAGGTAAAAGTTCGCTTTGTTTATTTTACTAAAATATTAATCAAAAGGTCAAACGTACTAAAAGCATAATATTCTAGCACAATTGTATTGTTTGATGCTTTCTGACGTCTTATTTGGCTTACAAGTGAATTAAACGGTTCTTAATTATTTATCTATTTTTATTTTTGTGAAAAAGTATAAAATGGTAATGAAAAAAATTGCTAAATGGAATACAATTAGTGATAGGCTGTACGACTCTAAATAAAATTTTGGAATGATTTCATATTTAATTTCTTGCGTATTAACACGTCTTGCAGGATATTTTAACTCTTATATATGCTTGAATAATTTTATTGTTATGTAAACCTATAAGAAATTGATAATACAAATTTTATTTTAAACTGATTGAATTGTATACAATTGAGAGATGATTCAACACATTATATGCAATTGTAATTTAAAATTTTAATACAGGTTCTTGTAGAAAAACTACTTCGATGCTGTCCTGGTATTGGAATGCTATATCTCCTTATGAGACCGAAAAGAAACAAAACTGCGGAAGAACGATTAGACAAACTTTTCCAAGCTGAGGTAATTTGCATGTTTTATGTGCTTTAAAAATTTTTTTATGACTTTTAAAATTATTTTGTTCTTTCTTTCCCCTTTTTTTAGTAATTTTTCTCCCATATATTGTTTACGTATTTTCCTCTTTTTCTTTCTTTGTATCTTAAAAAATCTATGAAGTTACGGGAAAAAATAAAATTGTTAAGCAGTCATTAGCATACATTAGTCTAAATGAAAAAAAAAACGATTCATCATTAATTTTTTTATGGAGATCAAATTAGTTAAAATAAAACAGTGCAATTTATAATACCCAAACGTATGTTCATGAATACACAGAAACGACTGACAGTTTCATTTAATTTCTACACTGAAATAATAGAATATTTTTAGTTTCCCGGAACTTCCAGCCACTACTTATAACAGCGATTTGAAATTCTAAATAAAAAATGTTAGAACATGTTATACAAAGCGATCTGTTTTTTCGAGAATTTAAAATTATTAACTTTCTGTTTATCATCAAATTTCTATTAATCGAATTTCCTGTTTACCAAAAATTTTAAAATTGTAAAAAGTAACTTTATTTAATATATTTATACTGGATAAAACAGATTACTTTTAATTACTGATACACATAATTATCTTAAAAATGACAAAGATCCTAATGAATGCTCTGTAAATGTAAAAAAAAAAAAGTAATAATCCTTTTAAAGTTAATTCAACAAAAATGTGTCGCTCGATATATACCTTTCAGAACTTTAATCTTAAGCACTCTGAATTTTTTTAAAAATATGGTAGTCATGATTTAAGTGAAAAGAATCCTAATTTCCCCTTTTATTTTTGGAATTCAGTTTTTTTAACCATTAGTTTGACTTGTACGTATTTGGAAATAATAGTAATTCCGACAGGAAAACGGGATTCTTTTTGAGGGGGGGGGGTTACAGGAACAATAGGTGAAATTAATTTGTACAAAATTTTTTTCAAGCTTCAAATACATCCAAATCAAAATAAAAAGTACATCTAATACGAAGCGAATTATTCCGAATACAGTGTTCCAGAAATTAGATACGAAATGATGTCTTCCATCACGAAAACCGAATTGAGTTACAAAAGTAATTAAGTCGTTCTTTTTATAAATTAAATTTAAAAGAATTTTTAATTTATATACTGAAACCAAGAAGTGCAAAATAAGAATATTATGTCATACACAAATTAAACGAAGGCAAAATATATATGCATATTTTTCATATTTAATTATTAATATCCGAAACTTTTATGCTAATATGTAATCCGATTTTTTAAAAAAAAGTTTAAACACACAGGGATTGGTTTCGTATCAACTACAATAAATCCCGTGGAAGTTCCTCGTTACCATCCTAAAGGATTGATATTAATTGATCGAAGTGAAGAGATGGCCTACACTAAAAAAGCTTATTGTACGAATTTGTACATAAATTGTATTCCTTTTGAAAAGTTCATAGAGTAGTACAATTTATCTCCGAAATAAATTAAGATTATGTTGAATGCGATATCCCTCAAAATCTACACTTACTGTTTTCTCATGACTTATTCTTTCTTTCTAAAATGGAAAAATTCAATATCGGTTCGTTTTCTTATTACAAATGTTATAGGGTATATATATATATAAAACCTCTCTCAATTCAAGATAACGTTTAACATGCCTGAGAATTTTCTCACGCTAAAATGACTGCAGCATACGATACATAACATTCTAGATCAGGGGTCGGCAACGTATGGCACGCGTGCCACATGTGGCATGCGGTACAATTCTCAGTGGCACACTGCGCTATTCAACAAATTAGTCGATTTTTAAGTGGATTAAAGTTGATAAATTTGTAATGGACCTTATTTGATAAACATTTTCAGAATAATGGACATTTACGGAATTACGAAAGAAATCTGAAAGATAACCCTAAAGAGAAATTTGCTGCTATTTTGTAAATTAATCAATGTCATTGCTGGAAAGATTTAATTATTTGAAGAGAGAAAATTGCATGTACTCTGCTTTCCACTTTTTGGTTCTACATATCTAAGTAAAATCTCTTTCCTCATATGAAAAATATTTCGAGTCTCCACAAAGAAATTGTTTAACAACTGAATGTTCAGAATCTTGAAAAATCAATAGCCACAAATTATACCCCTGACTTTTTTTTAATATGAAAGTAGAGTGGTGCAAGCACTAAGTTCGCTGTGAAATTGTTGTTTATCTTTTTATTTAACTATAACGAAGCGTAATACTTATATTTTATGTTGCCTTTTTCTTATTTTAATAAATATGTTTAAAAGTACATATTATATATGTACAACTTTAGTTTTTTTAAAATTTTGTTGAAGAAATAGTTATATTTTATGTTGTTTATTTTTATGTTAATAAATATCATTAAATGATGCAAAATTTATATATTAGGAAACTAAATATCTATATTATTGATCTCTGTTGTCTAACTCTCTGCATGCATTACCGAGAGAATCGAATTGTTTCAAAAAATGTCCTTTGTGGCATGTTGAATCATATTGGTAGATTGGTTTGGCACGCTACAACTAAAAGGTTGCCGACCCCTGTTCTAGACTAATCTAAAATTTTAATATAGATAATTTTATAGTCTATTAATTTTTAATTATTTTTAATGTGTGTTTGTGCATGTTTCCTCAGTTAAAATAGAACAAAAGCGGACAATTTTAGAGAGGTTGGTCCTCCACTGAATACACACACCAAGAGAAATACGTGTAGGGATTACATAAAAAATAGGTCACCTTGAATGGTTGTCAGCTGAGAGAAGCGGCAAAGTTCACAAAATTTTTTACTGTATACCTGTTCGTTTTAATACAATTAAATAATTTTTGTAAATCAAGAGAATAAATTTTATTTGTGAAATAAACTGTAATAAAATATTAAAAATTAAGGAAAGGAAATAAGTACTCGTACATTTTTTAGAGGTATGTTATGTGGTATGTTTTAAACTTTTTATTTGATAAGTAAAATGAAGCTAGCGGATTAGATAAATGAAAATTTTGTAAGCAATTACTTAAAAACAAAAATTCACACATATCATCTATAAATACTTATTTTAATATAAAAAACATTAATGGGGGAAATGAATACCAATTGTTAACTGTATTGAATTAAATTATCAATTGTTAATTGTATTGAATTAAATTATCTTACACAAAGCACCGTCACGTACTTACTCAATAATCCAACAATTGATTCAGGAAATAATTATTTTGAAGAAGATGGAAACTATTTGATTATTATTGAAAGGAGATGTAAAACTAATTTATGTATTTAAACTGTAAAATAAACAAAAGTGAAAAACTTTAATTCGTCCCTCCCCCTTCTAATAATACAAATCTTTACAGCTATTTTCGAAATTAAAAGAAGTATATCCACATTTTCGAAGGAAAGTACGTCTTGTAGATGGAGATCTTCTAAAAGAAAGACTAGGTATATCTGATGAACATTTCAATGAAATCAAAGCGAATGTTTCAATTGTTTTTCATTCAGCAGCTCGGGTACAATTCAATGATCCAATTAAGTAAGTCAAATTTTCACTTTGAAATTAGTATTTAAAACTAATTTTTTAAATTAAAATGTTCCTTTGTTAACTTTGTTGACAACGTATTACAATGGCTGTTTCTTCTTTAGTTATTACTTCTGAATAAAATTATATTTAAAATTAGAATATCAACATTTTTTTCTGTTGAATAAATAGGTGAAACTTTTCGAGTTATCGCAATAACTAAGCCTCTTGTTTAAAAGAGAGAACTCTATAAATTTTAAAACTAATAATTATAGGGAATTATAAATGCATAGCGATGATTATATTATCCTAGCAGTGTAAATTAATTGCTTGTAAGAAATAGAGAAATTAAAAAATTTTTAGCCGCATATAATGAATTCATAGCTATATATCATTTTTTGCTTGTAAATTCTTCAACAATTTATTCATCATTCTTCAATGAAAATGTATAATTTGTAAAATTATATTTCTTAAAGAATCACTGTTGTCTTTTCTAATGATCCTTATAAGGATTCATAGCTCTTAAGGGATAGATATATGTAATCCTTTAGCATTAATTTCTAGTTTTCTCTTTATCTAAATTAAAACTCTTGTGAATAACAAAACTCTTCCTAAATATAAGGTATCGATTTTTTTTAAATTTGTAAAAACTCATGTTTAGAAGTTTAAACATATCCCATTTCTTTTTTAGTGACTGATTTTAATTTTTTTAAAGTAACGTAATTTTAATGAAAAATCATTTATTCAATAACTAAAAGTTAAAAGCAATTACATATTATTTACTAAAAATTATAGCTCTGTAATACTGATTATTAAAATGTGAAATTAAATTAATTTAAAAATTTATTTGTAAATTTTTACCAGCTTAGATCGTTAACCATTTTTTGTAAGAAATTGTTGTAGTAAATGAGAATCTTGATGAAACCCTTGAAAGCTGTCTTCGAGTAACGTTAAAGAATAGTACCCAGGTTTGGAATATTTATTAAGATAAAAAAAATTCTGGAATCTATTATTTTCTGGCTTTTTTATCTAATAGAGAGCAGTATATATTTTTTTCACAAAAAGCTTTTTATCTGAATTTCCTCATTTTTTTCTAGTTTAAAATGTGCTTCGCATCTTTTCTCCAGTACCATAATGGTAAATTAGCCCTCCCTTTACATGTTAAAACGAAAACTTAATTATTTATGGAACACTTTGAGATTTTAAAAACGCTATATTTTAAACACATGTATGAATTACAATGTAACAAAGTTTCATGAAAATTGAGACATTTCGTTGTTTGAAAATGTGTTTCCCAATTAGTTCAGGTTTCGTACATTTGCCGAAGACAGCTTCAAAAAAGGTAGTTGTACACAAATGTTTGTCTTGTTGCTAAATTAAGGTATCCGACTAGTTGCAAAAACTTTAAAAAAAAAAAAAAATGAAAATATGGGGATTTTTTATTTTTTATTATTAGATTTTTTTAGTACATTTTAAGAAAAATATGCCAAAATTAAGAAGAGAAAAAGAAATTATTATTACTAAAAGGGGAAAAAATAGGTAAAAGTTGACAAAAAAAGCATAAACGTGGCCCATTCTGTACCAAAGGTTTATAAACAAATTTTCCATTTTTTCATTCTAATGAGTTGCTACGTTATTCATTTTTGAAATAACCTTCAGGATAAGAGATATTTTACTTTTTACAAAAACTAGAGCCCTTTATTTAAGATATTATATGAAATTGCTTAAAAAAACAGTGATTATATTCACATAAGGGACTGTAAATTTTGTAATAAAACAGTGATTGATAAATCTGAAGGTTAAACAATTCTACTATTATGCAAAACTTACAGAAAAAATTTCAGTTAATTATTTTCAAAACTTTTTTTGCAATCGCTGGCCCTATTTGAGTATTTTTAAAAAAACACATTACAAGTAAAACGTGTTTTAAAGTATGACATCTTGCTTAAAGTAATGGCACATACTTTTACTAAAACACTTGTAGTTTTTGTTCTAATTAACAGATAATGACTAATATGGTATTTTTATGAAGCTAATAAGATGGTGTATAAAAAAAATCATAAATATTTTTCAATTTTTGGCAAAATTCTCAATTTTAGGGTAGTCGGATACCTTAAGCAAATGACCATTCGTAATTTGTATCTGTAAGATATGCAATTCTGGTCAAAACCCCTTTCTTTCAATTTCGAGAATTTAACAATATAATAAAGAATAAATCATGCGTGAAGAAAATTATTGACCTTTGATTTTTACTTTCTATCGTTAGTGAAATTCTGACCTAGTACAGAGTACTTGTGTCTCCTTACAAGGAAATGTTACTCCCGCTTCAGGAAGGAAATTTTTATCAAAGCTGATATAATCAATCTGGAGGAGTTGCATAAAATTCATATTAACCAAAAATGTTACACCCCATTCATTTGGAGCTTTTAAGTGATGGCTATTATAGCTCCAGTTTAATAAGCTGTTGACTATTAAAACTTGAACCCATTATGCTAATGATTATTTTACCTTGAACGTTCACTTGGCATTATCTCCGGCTGTTGTTTCTTTATTCTTCTTTTTTTCCTTCTTTCTTTTCTTACGTGAAGATCTGAGCTGATCTTTTATCTAATTGAGGTTATGCACTTTTCTGCAGAATCTATATATTTTCACATCAATGATTGTATACTCGTTGAGTCATCATTGTGCTATTTTCAAGTACATGTCTATCTAATAACAGACTCTTACAACTTCAATTCATATCACTTCTATCTTCTTTAATTAATAAATGTTTACAAATTGAAACAGTTTTCATACTTTATATGAATTGAAAGCTAATATTAAGTGATTTAATTTTTACAACCTCTGTTTTTGTAAATAAAAATACTCATTAATAGTTATTTTTAAAACTTCCATCCGTTTGGAGAATTTACCAAAATGTTAGAAACTAAATTCTCTCGTGAAAAGGTTTTTTTTATTACAATCTTAGCTCTTATATGTGATGCTTTTAATTTTTTGAAACATCAGAAAAATTCACTAAAAACAATAAATACTGCTTAAAACCAATTCTAACTGTTAGTACTTGTTTTCTGTTTTGTAATGTTTTGTTTGTTTTCTGTTGATGCACTTAATATTAAAGCTTTTTTTTCTTCTTTTTTTTTTGAGAAATTTTCTTCAAATGCTTTCTTATCATACTTGTGCATAACAAACTACATTGATAATAATTAAGCATGCAAATTTTCTTACACAAATAATGATAAAATTTTTTCAAATACTTCTAGGGTTGCAGTGCAGCATAACATTATAGGTACAAAAGTATTTATGGATATGTGTCGTGAAATGCCTCATCTTGAAGTAAGTAATTTCAATACCGAAGGTAAATCAATTCATTATTGATATTATAAAAAGAAAAAAGTTACTAGTAGTTTATAAAAATATATTTTAAAAGCTAGTTCTGAAAATTATCAACATTACTTCGAAACATTTATGAAAACTACAGTATACGTTTAAACTACTTCTTCAAAATTGATATTACATTTTCTCAAAAAATTCAAAAAGAGAAAAAAAAAACTTTTCTTGCTGATAATTAATTATCTGCTTCGACAATGTTATGCTCTAAATTAACTTCTCAATCAGAATTTTATAGTTAATGATACTGATTTTTTTCGAGTATCAGATTACTCATCATGAATATGCACAAATTTCAAATTTAGCAAGATTCTGTTTCAAAATATTTGAAATATGGAAATTTAATAAATGGGTTCTCTATAACGTTAAAAATGAGTGTCTCAAATATTTGGTGGTTTAAAAAGTGACACTTTTCGAAGCTTTTGGTGTCAACTAATGAATAATTTTTTTTCCAATTCTAAAAGTATTTTTAAGAGATTGAAAAAAAAAATTATTGGTATTAAATTTATGAATAAAATAAAAAACAACTGCAAAAAGTAAATTGCAACATTAAAAATTTTCCCATGTTTGGATTTATCCTACTTAAAAACTCTCCAATAGAACATGTTACGCAATTTCCTCCAATAGGTCAGGAAATATTCGATTTTAAAAATTGCATTCGGATAAAAGAATTGCTGAGAGTTAAAGAGTCATACAACAGCTTACAAAATTTAATTATCTTTCGAGTTATCACGCAATCTAAGAAAATTAGAAGAAAAAATAAAAATGTAAATCACTTGTGCTGAAAACTAAAATATAAAAGCTCTATAAGTTTTCTCTCAAAATAACTATGCAGATAGTGATTAAATTTGATTGAAATTTGGAAAAAAGCAATTAGGAACATTTTCTAGGCAATTCTATTTAAAAAAAACTCATTTCATAATAGAAAAACCCTTCTAAGAGTTTTATTAACTATTATAAACTTTTATTAACTAATTAACCTATTAGCAGAATAATTTAGTTCCCTTCTATCCGTGAGTGGACGTGGTAGCTGAGTGCAGAGGTGGCTCTAGGGCCGGACAAACCGAACCCATGTCCGGGGCGGCATTTGGACCAAATTTTAAAAATATATTTTTTTTGTTATGGAAAATTTGGAAGAAGTTAAAGTACACTAACTGGAGGAAAATATTCAGAACGAGATAATTTCTCTTTTATATGAGAATATTAAATTATACATTGTTCATAAAATTAAACAAGCTAAATATTATTCCATAATTTTAGATTGCGCCCCTAATGCCAGCAAGATCGAATAAATGACATTTATGGTAAGGTATATATGTATTGAGAAATTTAATTCAAACGAAGTTATCGTTAAAACTAATGCGAGTTTTTTTGGTTTCCTACCTGTTGAAAGATTAACTGGAAGAGAACTTTCAAATTTAATAGTTGAGAAACTTAAAAAAATTAGGGCTAAATTTGTTAGATATGTGGGGTCAGGTCTACAATAACGGAGCGAATATGAAAGGCGAGAAATCAGGGGGTCAATTTAAAATAAGAACATTAAATCCGCGAACAATCTATGTGCCATGTAGTAGCCACTCTTTAAATTTGGTCGTTAATGACATAGCAAAAGCAACCTTTAGAAGCCTGTACTTTTCTTTAATATAGATCAAAAAATTAATTTTTTTCATCAATATTTCGTTGGGTTATATTATTAAAATGTATAACGGCATAAAACTTTAAAGCCACTTAGTGCAAATAGCTGGGAAAGCTGAATAGAGGCTATTAAACCCTTAAGTTATCAATTGGGAGGTTTTTATGATGCTTAGTTTTTATAATGATGCTGAACTTGACAACTCTATAAGAGACGAGGCCTCTGGATTATTAAATTCTACTTAACAATGGAAGTTCCTATGGCCATCATTATTTGGTATAGAATCTTTAATTGCATTAAAATCCAATAAGCAAGCTATTGCAAACAAAATATTACGATCTACCATCTACTATAGAACTCTCAAGAGATTGTAAAGATTTTTTTAAGGGTGTGACTTTTGATAAAATGCACTGTGATGCAAAAGAACTGGCCGTCGAGACTGATATATCTGCTAACTTTGAGGTGACTCAGCCACGTCACAGAGTTCGACGGAAAAACGTGAATTTTAATTATGAAGCACCAAGATGATCCGATGGAATATCCTAAATTAAAATTCAAGATAGAGTTTTATTTTTTTACATTGGACGAAGCTGTTAATGCCTTGGAATGCAAAATTAATTTAATGAGTTCTGACAGTAATTGTTTTCATTTTGTACAATATCTATGATTTAAGAGATACTAAAATTTTAATTAATTAAAAACTGTAAAAATTTAGGAATGATGTTGCCCGACGGAGAATCATTGGATGTAAACGCGCTTGATTGAGCACAGATAAGATAATGTCAGTTTCAGCTTTAGCAGGCAAAAAAACAAAAAAGCCCAGTTGAAGTTTTAAAATTTATTTCTGTTTTAGAATTTGCTACAAACCTTGCTATTGCATTTATTTTACTTTCTTTGCTAATAAGTTTGGGAAGTGTAGATATTAGTTCCAAAATTAAAATTAATAAAAAGTTTCTTACAGTTCACAAATTCTAAAGATAGATTAAATGGTTTAGCCACATTGGCTATCAAACATGAAATAGCTGAACAAATTGATCAGAGTTTTCAGAATTAAAAGTCAGAAAAAAAAACAGTGGTAATTTTTAATGTTTTAGTTTTTAATATATATATATATATACATATGTACTGTTAGCTCCCTTTTTCTTTGCAAGGAATATTCAAGTTTTATAGGTGTGCATTTATGAACAATTTTTATCTTTTTTAATAATAGTTTTTTTGTACTTTGGGGAGAGGGGCGGCATTTTTCATTTCTGTCCGGGGCGGCAAAATTGCTAGAGCCTGCCCTGCTGAGTACATACGGTCACGTGTCCGGCATTGTTTCAACAGTCATTGGTTAGTCTTGATATCATTTAAGACCAGTGAAGGAGATTTGTTCTCGGTACCTTCCGTTCCGAAAGCACACACCCTACCCCTGGGCCAAAATGATCACTTCAGTCCAGAGGCAGTAAGTGATAGGATCCACCGCCACACACTCCCCTACCAGTGAGTCAGTAAGGCGAACGAACGATATCGTTGTTATGGCGAGCGTGTGAGCTGCTGCGTCACTATGTAACAGCTTTGCTGATTTCGTCATGAGTGAGACGACTTGTTGACTGCGTCATGTGTGAGACGGTTTTGGTTGCATTTGCGGTGGATAGATGACGCTAAGGTTGCGTTTGTTCGAAGTTCCCAGGGTCACCAATGAAGGAGATTTGTTCTTGTACCTTCCGTTCCGAAAGCACACACCCTACTCCCGGGCCAAAATGATCACTTCAGTCCAGAGGCAGTTAGTGATAGGATCCACCGCCACACGAGCCATGTAGAGGAGATGATGCATGTTAAATCAGTCGAAACTTTAAGTTCTCACATTGGTGGGGAGTCGTCCTTGACCATGGTTCGAAATTACATCGTTCGTCGCCAATAGCCATGAACTGCTTTCGAAGTGTGTCTTTTAAACAATCAGTCAACCGTTGATATGATATATCTTATACTGCTATGATGAGAACTATGAAAAATTTTTAGGATGTTCTTTTCTTACGCTTATATATGCATATATAAATATGACATTTATAAATTTGAAATTGTTAGAAATACTATCGAAACAATCAGAACGCAAGTTTTAGACATTTCCTAAAGAAATTATTTAATAAAATAATGAAACAGCTAACTTGTTTTACTATTTCTTTAAACGCAATAGATCTAAATGCGTAGCGTTAATGTAATTGCTAAATCATTAGAGTGTATATAATAAAAGGCATATATGTTAAATTTCATTTATGTTGTGGATATGTACTCTCTTACAGAAATATGCAAAATAAGGAGTTTGCTTAAAGCTCTATTACATAATACAATCAAACAGTAATTTTGATTTTGAAAAAAAAAAATGTTTACGATAACGTTACATTTATTTCAAAAAGTAAAAAATATTGATAAGTAAAATTCATGTATTTCTTCAGCGATAAATGTTTAATCCTATTTTAAATGAAAGAAAAATCTAGTTGGATTTTTTTCTCTTCATGGTATATTGCATGGAGCTCATTATAATTTAAACATGGGCTCATTATAATTTGTATATTATATTTAAATATGGTATCGAAAAGGTCTCATTATAATGTAATAACTTTCAGGCAGTAGTGCACGTTTCAACGGCATATGTTCGTAGAGAAGCAGATAACTATGTTCTTGAAGAAATTCCTAAGACTAAAGTTACCCCAGCTCAGATTTTGAATGCCCTGGAGTAAGTTTTTATTTTCTATGCACTTCTTAGATCGGTAGTTATATCTTTGTTTTTATAAGCATTTCTTAAGAGTTACAAAGTATTGAATAAAGTTAGCTGCTGCATACCGTAAAGTGAATACAACTTATTAGTATTTGTTTTCTACGTTACAATATTTTTATTTAGCCATTGAATTTTGAGAGTAATATGCATTCATCATTAAGATTTTTCCTTAGAAGACGACCATGATTATATTGTTACATATTTATGGGAAGTGCTAATTATAGTCTTACAAATACTAAATGGTGAAAAACCAGAAATGATTTAATCTTACAACAAATACTAAATGGTGGAAAACTGGAAACAATTTAATCTCACACAAATACTAATTAGCAATACCCAGTAGCGCACACAGGAATTTTTCAAGAAGGAGGGGGGGGGGGGTTCCCGGGTTGAATGTCCACTGTTCTCGTACCATGCTCCATTACGCCGCTCAACATATGTATTCTATAGAGTTTGTCGGTTTTCGGGAACAAAAAAGAAAAATTAATTAGTTAATGAATATTTATAGCATTAATTAATATAATTAATTATTCATAACAAATACTTCATTAAATTTTACGTACTGTATACATAGAATTATAATCAATAGAAAAAAAAATCAAGGGTTGGGGGGGGGGTTCTGACCCGAGGACCCCCCACCCTCCTCCTTGTTTGCTCCATTGGCAATACCCGATTTAAATCTTACTGAGATTTTCTCTTCTCTTATGTTAGCAAAGGTTGTAGGACGTATTCAGATTTCAAAAATATAAGCTAACACTGCTTAAATGTCAACCTTTTGCAAAAAAAGTTAAATATATTTGATCTTTGGTACACGATTTTTGATTACGAACTGTTATCTAAATGCATGCACGTTTTAATTTGCTATTTTGATGCTAAGGAAGTATTTCAGCGACGTCATATGCATCTTACACTTATTTATTTTACCACAATATTTTTTCGACCAATCTTGTCAAAGTTTTCCTTTGCAGACAACATACGCATTATAATCAAAATCACTCATCAAAAATTACAAAACAACAGAAAGCTGCTACAAGACCATAGGGAGTTAAGGAATAATCGTTTGCATGACGCACGTAAGAGCATAATAAACTAAACCAAAAAACATACTCCAAAATAGTTTATTACAGTACTAATTACGACTGATCCAAATTAAACTTATATATATATAGCATTTTAGAGGGGCACTGGAAGGTTTTCAAACCTAAAACTAACTTATATTCTCAATAATATTATAAAAGTCTGTTGTGTCTTTATTACTAATCCTCTTAAGTCTAATGCAGTCAGGCCGTTGATTCTAATTAAGAAGTCTAAAAGTTTTGTTACGGTATCCGAATGGTTGCGACTTTTTTATAAAAAAAAAATGGAGACATGGGGATTTTTTTGTTTTTTTGTTTTTTTGTTTTTAGATTTGCTTAGTACATTTTAGGAAAATTATGCTAAAATTAAGAATAGAAAAAGAAATTATTTTTACTAAAATGGGGAAAAAATGGGTAAAAATTGACAAAAAAATAACATAAACGCGGCCCATTCTGTACCAAAAGTTAACGAACAAATTTTCAATTTTTCCATTCTGATGTGTTGCTATGTTATTCTATTTTGAAGTGACCTTCAGGATAAGAGATATTTTTTTAAGTTTTACAAAAACTAGAGCTATTTATTTAGATATTATATGAAATTGCTTAAAAAAACAGTGATTATATTCACATAAGGAACTGTAAATTTTGTAATAAAACGGTGATTAATAAATCTGAAGGTTAAAACACTTCTACTATTATACAGAACATACACAAAATATTTCAGTTAATTATTTTCAAATCTTTTTGAGCAATCGCGCGGCTGGCCCTGTTTGAGCATTAAAAAAAAACACATTTCGAGTAAAACGCTTTTTAATGAATGACATCTTGCTTAAATTAATAGCATCTGTTCTTACTAAAACACTTATAGTTTTTGTTCTAGTGAACCGAAAATAATAAGTTTGGTATTTTTATAAAGCAAATAAAATGATCTATAAAATAAAACCATAAAAAATTGTCAATTTTTGACAAAATTCACAATTTTAGGGTAGTCGGATACCTTAAGCGAGTAGCTATTTTTTAACCACTATTTTCAAACTTTATTAGAAAATTCTCAAATCTGGCTTAAAATGCACTGCATCATTAATATATGACTGTAAATGCCATATAACACTAAAAATGAAATCTTTCTGACTTCAAATTTGGCCCCTAGTTATATGTTTCATGTTTTTGTGAAATCATTATCATCTGTATTTTGAATTAGATTATTTTTAGGTATACTAAGTAATTATATAATATATATATATATATATATATATATATATGAAAAAAATTAATTGGACTTTTATGTAACTGTATTAGTTTATAAAGATGACCACACACACACAAATCAATACACAATCATTTTATTTGATAGATGGATGGATTCAGGATGCCAACAAGCAGTTGAAGATTATATGTTAGAAGGAAAACTAACAACTTACTTGGTAACCAAAGCTCTAGGAGAAGTTGTAGTCTCGCAAGAATGTGGTGACTTACCAACTTCAATCATAAGACCATGTAATATTAGCCCTACGTTTAAAGACCCTTTTCCAGTAAGCAAAAACTTCTTTATTCTAAGCGAATTTTTTTCTAGATTAGATTCAATCAAATATAATTATATTTATTAATTTTAAAAGCTTAAGATAAACATATTACACATAAATTACATTAGTTTTACTTATATTTAAAGTCCAAAAGAAGGGAAGGTTTTTTTTATGTATATATTTGCTCTCTACGAGTCGTACGAGTACGAGGGGAAAACGTTTCTATCCTCATAAATGTTTTTTTTCCAATGCGGAGAAGCTCTCTTACAAATTTGATCATCTATCATGAAAATGAATAAAATATCGAAGAATTTTTTACCGTTTTGCATTTGCAGATGGATATATAATTTATTCAAATATTTTTTTAGAAACACATATTAACTCCACGAGTTTACGTAGATGCCCGAAGTCATCCACGCGTTCAATAATTTTTAGAAATATTAATTTTTGATGATGGATGCCTATTCTTAAAACTCATCTTTTTGGTTTAAACTAGTTTAATTAAAATACATTAAAAAAAAAGATAAGCTGGTGAGGTTAATGAAAAAGATTTAGAAAAAAGGACTCGCAAACATATCATTTGATGTCATTTTCTGTCAAAAAAGAAGGAAAATATTTCTGTGAAAAAATTTCTAATAAAAAAAGCAATAAAGTGTAGCTGATTTAATTTTAGAAAGTAACGCAGCTTTTATTCAAATCCATTTCTTGGTTTTCAGTCAATACTACCAAAGATTCAAAAGTAATAAAATATGACGGTAAAAAATTTACACTTGGTTGTAATTTAAGCCAATAACTGAAAGTTTTACTTAGTAGCGTTTTCATTTTGTCTGAAGTTGTTAACTTAAATTTTTAATTGAAACAATCTCTTCTTGTAAATTTTTTTTAGTTAGAAAATGAATAAAATATGTTATTTTTAGGGATGGTGTGATTCTATTCAAGGTGTTTCTGGTCTTATGCTAGCGGTAAGAATATTTTAATTTCACCTTAGATTAATTAGTTGCTGATCTCTATACTATTTTCTCAACTCTATATAATATTTTTTTCAGGGAGCTAAAGGTGTTTTACGAACATTGATGTCTGTTCCAGATTTGAAATTAAACGTCGTACCCGTAGATTTGGTTGTCAACAGCATGATCGTAAGCGCATGGCATGTTGTGAAACAGAGGTAGGAGGCTTTTAAACTATCAGAAGAAAAATAAATTTTCAGCTATCTGAATAGTCAACAAAATTTAACAAATCATAGCCTAAACTAAAATATCTTATCATTTTCCACTTTCTTGCTCGTTAAAATAGTTTTTTTTTCAAATGAATATAACTACAATTTAATAATTTGAGGAAACGGTGTTTTCCTGTCTAAAGTTTAAAATTCACAATGCTATAATTTATAATTTTAATCAGGAATAAATTCAAAAAAGAATAAGATTGTATAATGTGTTACATTAAAATTTTTTTTAATTTTACTGTAATATTAATTACGCTATATTCCAGTATATATATATATATACATATATATATATATATATCCATATAAATAATTTATTAAAACATTATTTGCTGATTTTAAACTTACTCGTTATTGCATTCTGTTAATAATTAAAAAAAGTAATATATTAGCATGAAAAAAAAATGATTTTATTTTATTTTTACTTGAAGGGATTCAAAACAGAGCTGGAAATTCAATTATTTAAATTATATTTTCCCCAATATCTCAAGAACTAATAATTACATTCGAATAAAATTTAGAATGTAGGTTATTTGGAGCATTTTATACATAGTTCTGCTAAAAAACGAATATCTAGGGAGAAAATTATTTTTATAAACTAATTACATATGTTTGTTAATAAATTATAATCATATTTGTGTTTATTTAAACAATCAATAGTGATGCCAAATTTATCTGTTTGCAATGAGAATTATGAAATTATTAAAGGTGTTTCCTTTTTTAATAATTCCTTCCTTCTCTTTCTTTCTCAATATATATTTATCTTTAGATTTGAAACTTCGTGTTTTGTACATAAAGACTTTTGAATTTCTTACTTTCAGGCCATCTTCTGTATACGTTGTGAATTGTGTAATGGATTATGAGAAGTTACCATTAGCTGATGAAGCTATACTTAAAAAAGCTCTAGTGAAAAGGACGGAATATCCTTTAGTGAACATGTTCCGATATCCCGATTTCTGTGTGTACTACAATTGGTTTCCATATAAAATACATTCATTGATCGACGAATGGATTCCAGCTTATTTTTGTGACTTCTTCCTTTACTTATTTACAGGAAAAACAGTGTAAGTATTACTGCATTATGTAGGCTGAAATTAATTATGAATAAGATTTTTGACTTGTATTAAAATACAATACTCTTTTTTTTTTAACTTCTATTTTCAGAAACAAATTTAATCTAATTCATTGAAATTACTTATATTTTAGAGTATAATATTATATGATTAAGAGTTTATTATTTTTTTTAAAAAATGTTTCATAAAAGAACAAAAATACTCTTACTGGGTTGGATATTAAATAAGGCCATCTTAAATCATGGTCTAAGGACACAGAAGTCAAGAAGAAATAGTCAACTACAATTTTTTTTTTATTTTGGCTGATTTGCGTGCATCTCTCGAAAATTCTCTTTAAAAACAAATAACCTACTGTTTATGAATTCGAGCAATGATTTGAATTTTAAAATTATGAATAGTTGTTTTGCTTTTAATAACTTTGACGTTTTGAAGTAATTCATGTGTGTAGATTTGTTTTGATTGGGTTTATTAATTTTAAACTACCTTAACTTTAAATCAAGGATTTTAAATATATTACTTTTTAAGAAAACTATTATTATATTGTATGATTATGTAAGGTCATGCACTTACTGGTTAAATACAACTGAAAAAAAATTTTCTCGAGTAGAAATGACTTAGAACCATATCGAGTCGAATTCAGAAGGGGGGGGGGGAGGCGCTTTTACTTTTGTTCGGTGAAAAGAGAAAATTAGCGAAATCTTAGAGACTTTATTGTCTCATCAACTTCCAAAATTACAATTCCGAAGTCCAACTACACGGATATACTTTTGTGGGAAATACACAAGAAAATGAAGTTGAAATGAAATAATGCAATCCTTGAGGCAATATCCACGCTTTCCTAATTGTATTCCAGTTATCTGAATCATGTATGGATTTATCATTGAAAATTTATGAACTTTAAATCTGTAAGCGTAAATACACATATATAAAAGCTTATGCATTTAATTCTTCATCACTTTCTACACGACTTTTGAAATTTGGAAGACACACACAAATATATATACAGGGTGTTTCAAAAATATCTAGCGAAAACGAAAAGATAAAAAGAGGAGACTGAAATAGACAAATTTAGTATAGAAATGGAGAAGGGGGTGTAGTAATGTAGCGTTGAAGTTGTAGAGAGTGCTTTTGAAATCGATATGAGAAAGCGTTTTGCTTTTTTTTATCATCCTTCCTAACATAGATTTTGAGCAGTACGCATCGTTGCACCAATTTGGAGCCACCTCAACATGCATTCCATTCATGGGGACCGCAAATGGAAACGGAGTAACAGCTCAAATGAAATATTGCATTGGTTGATGTGAACTGTACTTTGGCCACCACACTCCCCAGATTTGTCATGCTTTTATTTCTTCTGGGACGACATTAAGAGCATGGTCTATGAAAATCTCAGTGTCTGATGAATATCTGGGAGGGGGGAGGCAAACCGTCAGTTGTTTCTGGAAATGTGTGTGACTTAGTTACCATTTGTGCTAATGTTCGTCAACAAGCCACTGTGAATCTCATATCATTTTTGGTGGTCGCTCTTTCGAGCACTTATTGTAAAAAGATTGATCACTAAAATGTTTACAAATATGCGCAACATATCCATATCCACATTCCTTAATCTTCCTATTTCGATCCTTTCTATCTGTTTTACATTTTTGCCAGATGAAACACTTGGTATATATATGTGGGAATCCATCCGAAATCTTCCGAAAAAGTTAGATTCTTCAGATAGTGGGGTTTTTATTTAGTCTAGGGGTTTTTACGATGTATGAGTTAACTTTGAAAAATAGAATAGACGACATAGTTTAAAGAAACTAAACAATTTATTATGAATTATAGGATAGTATTTACATGGGAAATATTTACAAAATGGAAATTAGGACATGCAGACATTTATATAGGAAAATTTATAGGCAGACATTAATATAGAAACATTAATATATAGGAAAGATAGATAGTTCCTTTTAGGAGGACGTTACAGATTAAATAAAACTCATTATGCGATGTGCAGGTGACTTACCGCCAGTGGTGGCGAAAGAAGCGCGGACGCGCTAAAACGATGCTTCCTAGTCGATGGTTAGTGGGCCGCTGACGAGAAAATCGCGTCAGCGTTTTAATAAGCAAGCTAGATGGCGTTGCTGTGGAATGCTGTTTTTGACTAAAATTGCCGTCCTCTGCAAAGGGATATGATCTAACCTTTTACAAAAAGAAAAAGTTCTATGGGATATCCTCAACATATATATGCATATAATTTTTCCATTTCTCTTTCAGTTTGGTTCGAGTCCATAAAAAGATCAATTTCATTTATGATATATTTTTGAGATTAGGAAGAGACCCTTGGATTTGCCGCATAGAAAATTTCAACGCAATGAAAAAGAGTCTCACCGATGGTGACGAAGAGGTATATTAAATTTTTCCTTTATTTCCAGAACATCTGCCAACAAACTACAGGCGTAAATGGGAAAATTATAAATTAAAGTGGAAAAAATATTTAAACTTTCTTACAATTTTTTCAAATTATTTAAGGAAATTATATTACTTTATGACAAATATTACAATAAAACAATATAATTTCAAATTAACTAAAAAAAATTACTATTTATTTATTTTGATCTAATGATTTCCCGCGCCTGATCTTGAAACAAAATAAATAAATTCAAAACTTTTTAAATACATTATTTACCACCTTAATATAACTCAAAAATTCTTCAAAATGAATATTCTTTTATTTTTTTAATATAATTAAATCCATTTATTTATTCTTTTTTTTTTTTTTTGCTATCATCTCAAAAGAGTTCCAATATAAATATATATATATATATATATATATATATTATTCACCATTTTTCAGTCACATTTGGATTAGTTTAATATAAGTATATAATGCAGAAATGAAAAAGTATCATCTATTTTTACTTAGTTACATCATATGTCTAAAAAGGAAATTTAAACTGGTATTTTTTCATCGAATCTATTCTTTCAAATGTCATTTGAATATTACTTCGTATCAATTTTAATATAAAATTGCATAATCTTATATATTCTTTCAAGTATATTTTTAATATATAGCTTTAGAAAGAAAGCTAAAAAAACTGAAATATTTGTTAAAAATATCCTAGGTCAGGGATGGCAAACCAATGGCACGACACAATGGTTTAAACACGCGAGCGCGATCAAAATGGTTTTGCATTTTATTTCAAAATAACAAAGTTCACTATGAAGTATTACGACTAAACGCAAGTGATCTGTCATGGAGAGGCGGGGAGTACACTCATTCGTTACTGTTTTACCTTAGTTAAGTCGTAGACTACAATTGTATATGATGCAAAGTTTGTCTACGCATAGCATAGTCAAATTCGTTGATTATGCTATGCGATATATATTACGCATGTATTTACGATTTTTAACTGTTATTTAACATGGCTAGTTCAGAACAAAAAACTCAAGATAGTAAGTGTAAAAGAGAATTTTGAACTTGGTGAATCTAGAGAAATATGGCATTATTAGTAAAGGCGACAAAGCGGTGCTTGTTTTATGTTCTGGAACAGTGGTATGCAGAACATCGTCTGTAAAACGGCATTTTGAAACAAATCACCAATCTTCTTGTCAAAAAAGTGAACCACAGCAAAAATAATTAATTGATTCAAAGCTATTTGGCAGATGACTCCAATTCAGCATGAATTCTACTAAAAGTAACATCTTACATCCTACTCCTATTTGTCATCCAATCTACAGCAACAGAAGTCACACTGATATTACTTTATATATATATATATATATATATATTATATATATATATATATATATATATATATATAATTTCAATTACACGTATAACTAAAACATTTTCAACTATGCAGTGCAAAAGGTATTTTTTCGTAGTAAATTGTTTTGTGTTGTCAGTATTTAGTTTTATTATTTTCCCAATAATATATATATATATATATATACCACTATATCACAAGTCAAAATTATTTGACGACACGTCTATAACTCATCAAATATTTCTTAAGAAAAAAGGGCACGTTGATCAATAAAGGTTCACCATCCCTGTCCTAGGTGTTGAAACTTGCCAATTTCTATGATTACTAAACTAGTATTTATATTTTCAAGAGAGCTTAGTAATTTCTTAGTAATTATATTATTGCATTTGTCCCCACTAGTGTAATTTTTATAAGACGAAACACACACACACAAAAATAGAATTTCATTTATTTCATCTTCTTCGTTAAAACCCGTTTTACTATTTGTTTATAGAACTTGTGTTAAAAATGAAAACGGACTTTTCCACCAGCGAAAGCGAAATTTTAAAAATTAACTTCTTAAAATGTATTTTAAGTTTTTAAATTAACATATGTATTAGACTTTCTGTGTAGCTCTTGATTGGATGAGTCATTAAGCAGCTAAACTTCAAGATATCTGATTATTAAACTATGGCACATTCAAGTTTTTAATTAAAATAAATTGTTGAAATGTCGCGGAAAGAAAAATATTTCATTTAGTTTTCAGAGAAATTTTGAAAAAGTTCTTATGTTTTATTTAAATATGTCTTAGGTCTTTTTTATGGACACAGAAAACTTTGATTGGGATGCTTACATGGATGACTGCTTCTTGGGTGGTCGAAAGTTTCTAGCTCACGAAGATCCATCTAATATACCATACGCGAAAAAAAAGGCGCAAATGTAAGTATTTTATAAAATCGAAGATTATGAATCTGCTCATGTAAACCTTAATTACTTTTATAAGTGAATGAAGTGTATACTTTGTGCAAAGTCTTGTATATTATTTTATTAAGAAATTTAAAAATCATTTTATTTTCTCCCTGAAACGAACCGCAGTTCGTATTAATGTTAGGGACAAAGAATTCATAGACATTGTAAAAATTCAACAACCTTTATTTAATGTAGACACAATATTCAAAGGTAAATAAGTAACAAAAGTGAAATAAAACTCTCGATCCTAACTAAAAATAACAAAGATTCATTCAACTCTAAAAAGACAGCTTCGAAGTGCAACCATGCATTCCCTGGCATACCACGGTTTCATTTATATTACTATACCAAAAATTACACAAGTTTTCTACTAACTAAACTCGATCCACTGAAACACCTTACAACCTTTATTTCTCTCCTTACTATTACAATCCCATCATCTTTTACTTTCTTACCCAAGCTCCCTTTAAGCAATCTTAATCTGTGCATCACGGTTACTTCTACGAGGTGAGACTCTCAATCAAGCACAAACAAAATAAATTTCCCCAGAGTGTAATTGAAAATGCGCGAGAAACCGCTACAACCCTATTATTAATGACGAGATTTATATGATTAATTCTTATTCAAAGAAGGATAGATAGATATAAGAGTGTGAGTTTGGAATTATCTTTTAAATAAATCTACATTAAATTATAAGGAAAATAATATTATATTGTAGATAGAGCTTGAGTATGACTAAGAAAAGCGAAGTAAGCAGTATAAAATTCCTTTTTAACCAGATAAGGGATTTGTTGATGCTCACTAAATATTTCGAGTTGCTCCTAAATAAACCCCTGTTGTTCATTCAGTGCTTAATATGAAGAAGTGGTAGGTTGCAACTCCTCTTCAATATGTTCCTTTGGAATATAATTTTGGTATGTGGGACCACTGCTCATATTTTCTTCAAAAGTAATAACAATTTATTTGAGTTATTCTTCGATCTCAACATTTGCAATTTATTCGATAGGCAAAGTGACGAGGCTATGTCTCGTTTTGGCTTAACTCCAAATATGACTTCATAAAGACTTCTGCTTATTCCTTCGTTGTTCGTAAAGTTCTTGGCAAATTAAACTAATGGAAAATCATCTGACCATTTATATATATTTGTATCGTTATCGATCATCCATGCAGTTAACATATTCTTTATATCCTGATTGTCCCTTTCAACTGAACTCTGTGTTTGACTATGACGAGGCATTCCTTGAACCATATTAGCATCTTTCCATGTTGCGCATAGCTCAGTGATAACTTGATTATTGAATTCCTTAGCATTATCTAAATGCAATACAGTTCGGGCATCAAATGTTAAAAATATTTGAAAAGGGTGACACGCTATATATATATATATATATATATATATATATATATATATATATATATATATATCTTCATATGTCTCAGTTTTCAAAGGTCGTAGCTGAACACACACAAACTTCGTTAAATTATTTTAATACACCACTGTGAACTTATATTTACCATCCCTGTGTTACTGCAGATCTATCAGATTGACCTGACGCTTTGAGTTTAACTCCGAGCTGACCACTGATTTCACAACATCTTTTTTATGTACGCAGTGTTTTATTTGACATTGTTTGCATACATTTAAATACAACACTACAAATTTATATGTAATATGTCTGTATTTCACTTGCAATTCTACAAGCATACGTGTTGTTCCTCCATAGCTTATTCTGGTGCGAGTTTCCCCGATAGTCAAAGGCGTAACGGAAAATATTAGGGGACCCCTGCAAAGTTAGGTTTTGTGCCCCAAGCTAGATCTTACAAAGCATACGTACTAGGCGTCAATCAGACTTTGGGCCCCTAGAGTCCTGCCCCCGCCCCCCGCATTGCGGGAGTGTACGTTATGCCACTGCCAATTATGTACTTAACAATTCATCTTTGGTAACATAATACTGTATATTCATTTCTCCTGGTTTTCATTGTACAATTAGTTTCTTTGTAACACACTGATTTTTAAAACGTCAAAGCGTTTTAATTGTCTTTAATTCAAAAATGTGCTGCACTTGGTTGTAGAAAAATAAATTCCAAAAAACAACAACAATAAAAAAACCATTGTTACTTGCAGTTTACTGCAGTATCCATTCAATACAAAATAGAGCATCGAATAAAAAAAATAAATTTTAAAAAAACGTTGAATACATCAGAAAAACATGCATAAGACTCACTAACAGCAGTGTTCCAGAGTTTGACTAATAGATGTCACGGGTTCTCAATCGGGTAGAACAAAGGATTTGGAGCCAGAGTTTCAATCTCCGCCAAAATATATCAGTACTTCTGAGGATTTACTGGTGATGGCCTGATTATATAAGAATATAAAAAATTATTCGTTCTTACACGGACGTATTTGTTATGCGCTGACATTCAGCGGTGAAATTCAACATTCTCTATTTTCGGTCTTTCACGGTAATACACATACACACACACTGCTTGTAAAAATACAACCACCATGAAGGAATCATCAGAATTAAATGAACTTTGCATCAAATATCAAATATAGGATGTTACGTAAAATAGTAAAGTTTCAGAGCCACCACGCATTTATGGCGTCACAGTGACCTCTGAACTGATGCTGAAAATTTAAAAATAGACGGCTGTAGCAGGACGTTGAAAATAGTTAAGGATTATTTGTTAGTGGTGAATGTTTAGTGAGACCTAAATATGCCTCCACGACGAAATAAGGAGAAATTCCAACAACTTACGGAGTTTGAACAGGGGAGGATTTTCCTATCGCGCAATAGGAGCTCGTGTGCAGCGGAACAGTTCCACAGTGAGGCGAGTTTGGAAGCAGTGGACCGACGAGCACCGAACAACTCGAAAAACTGGCAGTGAACGACGGAAGGTGACGTCAGCGCACGACAATCGACACCTGCTCTGCATAGTGGTGAATGACCGTACAGTTTCCTCCAGGCAGTTGGCAGCACGCTGGTCTACTGCTACAGGTGTACTAATGTCAGCTTCGCCAATTCCTCGACGTCTACTGCACCGTGGATGCTGCGTCTGCAATGGGCTCATGAGAACAGAGCCTGGCAAGCTGATTGGCACCAAGTTGTCTTTTCAGATGAATCACGCTTGAATTTGTGGAACCATGATGGCCGCTCGTATTACACGCTATGCCAGTAAACGCTGCTTTCCAGAGTGCGTTATGGAACGACATAGTGGCCTAACACCCGAAGTTATGGTTTGGGTTACGATTTCATATCATAGACGATCCAATTTCCTACGAATTGAGGGTAATCCCAATAGCAACAGTTATGCCCGTGAAGTGCTACAGCCCGAAGTCGTTCCCTTCCTTCAAGGCATCCCTAGAGCTATCTTTCAGCAGGATAATGATGTTGCATACGTTGCAAAGACTTCTGTTCAGCCCAACACATACAACTTCTTCCTTGGCCTGCTTATTCGCCGAATATGTCGCCTATTGAACACGTGTGGGATTTGGTTTGATGACGCCTCACACGTGATCCGCGCCCTGTAGCTTCAAAAGACGAACTTTTGCTGCGAATACAAGCAATATCAGATTCTCTTCCACAAGCAGACATTCAAAATCTGTTTGATTCCATGCCACGTCGTATAGCAGTACTAATTGCAGCGCGTGGTGGCTACACCAAATACTGATTTCGGACACTTAATATTGTTTTTTTTTTTACATTGAAAATTTCGTCGTTTATTCGTACTAATACAAGTCGTTTGTGCATTAAATTTCATTTAATTCTGATGATTCTTTCATGGTGTTACATTTTTTTACAAACAGCAGTATATATATATTATTACACTTTTATTTTGAAGTGATTCTCGTAATACAAATCAAGAGCAACTTCAGTAATTTGTAGGATCACCTCAATGATACACGAAGCAACACTAGTACAGAGACGATAAGAGTACAGATGGCGTCCTGAGGGATGGCTCTCCATTACCTGTCAACCATTTGCTACTGTTCCTCTTATAAACGCAGGTGATGGCAGGAAAGTGGCATATAGTTAGTCTCAGACATCTTTGATTAAAGGGAGATCAAGGAGAAAAGGGGACAGGAAATCATGCGTATATCTTATCAGAGTGCGTTCACTTAGACGTCAAGCTGATTATTAAATTTTTGAATTCAACCGCTCTCAACTTGCAAATGTTACTTAATTTTTTTTCAGTGACATTTCTCGTTTGTGTGTGTGCTTATGAAATTTTTTATTAATTTATTATTTTTCTTTTTTAGATGGTGGATAGTGACAACAATTCTCAAATGGTGCCTCATTTTGTTTTTACTATACTACATCTTTCCTCGTTCTTTGTTTGGTAGTTCCAATAGTGATGAGCACATATATGATATTCATTCCTAGACGGGCTAATAACCTCGAGCGTAGTCCATTTTCAAATTCATAAAAGTTCAGAAATGTGCCTTAGTCGTGGATGAAATATATTAGACTTTTTTACTATATATACTAGTTATGTCAAGTTTTTCATCATATGATATCTTGTGGTTGTTTTAATTTTGTGGATTGTCTTTATTTTATTGTATTATCACTCATTTTACATCAGATTTAAAAAAGAATATTCTGTAAGTTTTATTTTCTTAAATAAAAACTTGTTCAAGAACATAATTATGAGTATATGTTTCTTTCTTTTTTAAACGAAAACTAATAATTAAATTAATTAAAAGTAAAGAAATGATTTACATTTATTTTAACAAAGATTGCTAACTATAACACTGTAGTAAAAACTCACCTCAGATCGAGTCTTTTTTCAGTAAAACACATTATATATATGAATACAAATGATATAGCAAGACTGAAAAAAAATCAAACCTACTGATAAATTTACTTTTTTAATTTTTAGTGTTTGGTATTTAAAACTATAACTTTTAAAAATGGTGTTCTCTTCTATACAACTAAAGCAGGATATTGTAGGATATTTTATTGGATAGCAGCTAAATTTTGTACGAAAAAACATTTATTTAAAAATGTTTTAGGAACCTAAAATATAAAAATTGAATGCCAAAATATTTTAAGAAAGGGAATAGTTCAAAAAAGGGGACTATGAATTTCTTTGCTTTTAAGAATTATTCTTACCATAATTTACAAAAGAAATTTTGAAACGCTTTTCTGGTACCCTGAAAATACACGTTTTATGAATGTGTTATAAATATTTGATACGCATAACATTTACACAGTACATTAAAAAATTTTAAGATTACTAGCAAATCAGTGCCTTTCTGAAAAAGATATAATGTGCAATTTTTTATAGCATGTGTACATAACACCTTTAAAAATTATTTAAATCTTGTTAAAGGGAATTTATGAATTTTATTACTCGTCCTTATAAAAATTAAAAAAGGTGTCTATTAAGAAATTATGAGGCCACCCGAAAGTTTTTTTTTCAATATATAACATTATATTAAAGTGATTGAGAAAAGCGAATTCCTTAATATTTTGTGAAAGTATAATTTCAAAAGCAAAGATGCAGATTGAATGTGTTATCTATGGTTTATAAGCCGCAGGGTAAAAAGCTCTTTGAGTGCAAAGTAATAAAATGCTATTTTTTATAAGAGTGCTGGTAAATCTGCAAGAGAAACAGCCAAGTTAATGAAATGTTTAAAATAGCTATTCACTTTTTCATAATTAGAAAAGATGATTCAAACGAAACAAAACGATCTGAACGAAAAAAGAGTTTGATAGCTTGGGATCATCGACATGTTTTTCGACTTAAAGCGGGGGGGGGGGGGGAATCTTGAGACTTGTGCGAAATTTCGAAACATTTTTCGGTAAAAAAACTTCTCAGGTCATAGTGGGGAAGAGTCTTAAATCCAATACTAAAACAAAGTTTATGAAAATGAAGAAAGCCCCAAAGTTATAGAAATATCATTGAGAAGAGATCGAAATGGGATTAAAATGTCGTGTCTCTTGGTACTACGAGTGGGTAAAAAATTATATTTTTCTGATGAAAATGAGTTTTATCAAAACCAGGGGTGTCAAACTCACGGCCCACTACGAGTATTTTTGCGACCCTGCCAATATATCCCCACACAATAATACATAATAGAATATTTTAAGAAATTCTCCGGAAATTGGAAAGATAGCAGTAGAAAAGAAATGTCAAGTGTTAGGATATGAACATTAGTTTTTTTTTGTACTTTTATTTCTATTTATTATAATGTATTATTCAAAATAACTCTACGTTTCTATGAATATTGATTTTTTTGTGGCCCTCCTAAAGTAAAACCCTGTTTGTTTGGCCCGAGTTAGCTTTTGAGTTTGACATCTCTGATCTAAACGTTTGATGATTACAAATATTTTTGGAATGCCTCAATCGACAAATGATGTTGATAATTGCTTACATAACTAATAGAGATAAAATCTAAAGACAAGCTCTCTTGCTGACAAGAACTAGAGTGAGTTTTACTTAATTAAAATATATATTATGAAATACAAAAAATGCAGGCAAATATGTTAACGCTAAATGAAATGTCAGTCTTAAGAAAATGAGAAGATCAGTAATGATTTCGGGATCCTTTACTCATAATGAACTGTGATATTAAAAGCGAATTTTGGTGCGTGCGGACACTTTCGAATACCAAGCCATGTTATATGATCATCTTATATTGTATGAACTTTTATTAAATAAAGTTAACTGGATATTTCAGTGCAGGACAGTATTTCTTGCCATGTATATAAAGTAACCAGGAATGGTTTAAAAAGAAAAACCTTATTGTTTTACCATTGTAAAGGATGTCCTCTGACATCCATTAGCAATCGGGAGTTAGAATGAATACCAGCCATTATCAAAACGAATATAGTTTATTAATCCTTCAACAAGACTCACAAACATAGGCTAGGAAATGCATTTGTAATAAAGAATTGGAGCAAAAGCGAGGAAGACGAGATATTTAATATTTAATTATGAGTAGAATCACTTAATTTTGAAACGTTTGGTAATTTACGTTCTAAATAATCGTAACTCGTATCTGAGATAATCAACTTCTGGTCGACTTGATTCTTATTCATATATCTTACTGACCTAACCGTCAATTATCAATCTTATATATTAATTAACTAATCGACGAGTAGCTCTCGTCTAGCTTTCTATTATTTTACGTTAATCACTAACTTCTATCATCTAACTCCTAACCTTTCTCTCTCTCGAAACTAAAAGTTAATGCTTAAATATAAGCCCTGATTTACATAGATCGCATCTTCTTCTTCGGGAGAAAGTTTTCAATTGAACAATATTTAAAGTAATAGATTTTCCCCGGGAGGATTAGTAAGAGGCACGCGAATAGACCCTTTACACCACGTTCAAGTCAAATTCGAGATTGTACTGCGCCTTTAGGATATATTATGTCGCAATGTTTACTTTAATAATAAACGGTTTTCATTTGCCAGTGAAATAAAAGTAGCCATTGTACAGAATTCCTCTTCTTTTTTTTAAATAAATTTATTTGCAAAACTCCTCATGCTCCACATTGCATAACAGGAGGCTTACAGACGTAAGTGGTAACAACATTATAAAACAATAATAATAACAAAAAAAAACATAATTAAGAAGAAAAAAAACATAATAAGGGGGGAAACACAAAAAGGGGGGGGACATAAAGAGCCAAAACTAAAATAAAGGAAGGGAGAAAATACACAAATATAAAGAAAGGAAAGTATCTGTAAAATTTTAAAAATCTATACTGTAAACAAATTTTCTCAAGACATTAAGGCTTTCAGAACAATTGACTAACAAAGACAAAACCGCTCCACTTAATGAATACCTCCTCCCATAGACCAACGAATTTTTAATATTTAACAGATTACGCCTTTCATCTACGTATTTTTTTGAATATATTCCCACTCCTTTGAATAAAAGAATCTGTGTACGCCACTGGTTGTAATATCATATTTTATTTGTGTAGCAATCCACCTTCCCATCTACCCTGTGACCCGTCTACAGGTGTAGGAGGAAGTGAAGAATGATTCGACATGATAATTTCCAATTATTTATTCAGTACTTTAAGGTATCCGACTGGTTGCGACAACTTTTTTTTAAAAAAAAAATGGAGATATGGGGATTTTTTGTTATTTTTAGATTTTTTTAGTACATTTTAAGAAAAATATGCTAAAATTAAGAAAAGAAAAAAAAATTATTATTACTAAAATGGGAAAAAATGGGTAAAAATTTACAAAAAATAGCATAAACGCGGCCCATTCTGTACCAAAAGTTTATGAGCAAATTTTCAATTCTGATGGGTTGTTATGTTATTCATTTTTGTAATGATCTTCAGGTTAAGAGACATTTTCTTTTTTACAAAAACTTGAGCTCTTTATCTGAGTTATTATATGAAACTGCTTAAAAAAACCGTGATTATATTCACATAAGAGACTGTAAATTTTGTAATAAAACTGTGATTGATAAACTTGAAAGTTTAAACAATTCTACTAGTATACATAACTTACAGAAAAAATTTCAGTTAATTATCTTCAAAACTTTATGAGCAATCGCTGGCCCCGTTTGAATATTTTCAAAAAAATATATTTCGAGTAAAACGCGCTTTAAAGTATCACATCTTGCTTAAAGTAATGTCATCTGCTTTTACTAAAAACTTGTAGTTTTTGTTCTAGTGAACGGAAAATGATAAACTTGGTATTTTTATAAAGCTAATAAGATGTCCTATAAAATAAAATCATAAAAAAATTTGTTAATTTTTGGCAAAATTCACAGTTTTAGGGGAGTCGGATACTTTAATTAACTCAAAAACAAATCAATAAATCAGAATAAATAGGATGTTTCCGATGAGTCAACGAGGAAAAGGGGTGTGAATCGCGTTTTTGGAGAATATTTCTAATAATTTATCCAATATGTTTTAATCAATCTTCCACCTTAATATTGCTTTAAACGGTTGATATGTAACTAATTGCCACTTAAACCTCTTTAATAATTTTAATATCGGAACGTACTATAAAGGTGATTAATACCTGAACTGTAAGCAGTCTTCTTATCTTTAATGCTTAATCCTTCATATCTTTATAATTCCACCTTCCTATCGTTATTCTCTCACTCTGACTTAATAACTCTCTTCCACATATTTCTTCTTCCTAAATCTCACTTTGCCATGCTTTAACTAATTAACTTTCTAACTTCTCTAGCAAGCGAACCTGAACTATATATAATAAACTTATTTTCATATCACGTTTTCTTCTTAAGAGAAGGTTGTTATTTTTCATAGCCCCAAAGATTTCCCAAGAGGGTTAGTGGAAGTATAGATCCGTCCCATGTGTTTGAACTATAATTGAATCCTTTATTTATTTTATAATTTTCAAAAATAAAGTAGTCATTTTTTTTTCCTTTACGGATTATTTTTTGGTTTGTTTGTACATTCTGTATTTTAGAAGTTTGTGTTGTAGATGCTTGATATACCGTAAAATCCGGCATATAACGGGCACCTATACTTCCAAGCTGCATTTTTTAAAAAATTTATGTATATTCACCATATAACACGCACTCCCTTTTTAATAAGGAACCTAAAATATATGTAGGTAATGCTCTTAGGTTTTTAAATTATTTATTTAAGCTACTAGCTCTCACAGGCTTTTTAAAAAAAATAGTATATTTCTGGGAGAGTGAATATTAACGTCGCACTGTTTAGCAACACGAGGGCTTTTGGTGACGGACCTCGTAATTTTGAACCTTGGTCAAGTGACGAGGACGACACCTCAGCTGGCACCCCCTCTTCTAACTAACACACCACACCATCGGGAGGACGTTTGAGCTCTCGACAGATTTAGCGTGCATTAATCCCCTACACGGCGGGTCTTAAATGGTACTGGGCTCGAACTCATGGCATGCCTGCCATGATCACTTGACTACCACGGCCGTTGTACACTTCTGAACTACAACAATTAAAGTTCATAAAATATGTCATTTCTTTTAAATAAACCGTATTTTGATTTATGGAGAAGTTTAATTTTTTTCTATGCTCATCTCTTCTTTTTTATTTTTAAAGGTGTCATTTTTATAACCGGTGTATAACGTACCCCCTGTTCATTTCGACTTTATAATTTTTGCGTTAAAAGTGCGCGCGCGCGCATGTTATACGCCGGATTTTAAGGTACGTATAATATTAAATAATATTTTTATTCATGATTAATCTATAATAAAGAAAATTTATTATTTTCCTAATTTAAAAAAAAAAAAAATTTAGAAATTGTTGTTGGAAATGCTATTAGTAAGGGAAAAATTGAGATGAATTGATGATTCATGTTTGAAATAAGTAATCGAAATTTTCTATCTCTTCCTTTATGTATATATATCAGGCATGTCAAACTCATATTATATTACGGGTGACATGATCTATTTTATATTAAGTTGGGAGCTACATGTTTTCAATTTTAACAAAATTAATTTAAAAAAAAAGATTTTTAGAATGATTATGTTATATATCTTTTAGACTCAATGGCATGCTCAATGCATTTTATAATATACACACATAGTTGTTTCTAATTCCATGTTAGTTTTACAATCAAACTATAAGTTATAATGAGTCTTTTCATGCGAACCTTTCTCTAATCCTCTTGAGTAAAATTATTCTTTTTAGCTGTGAGTTCAGTTGAAAACTTTTTCTCGGTGAAGAAAACGAAATTTAGGCAAATGAGTATTTCTATTTAAACGTTGGTATTAGAGTACGCGAGGATGGACGATGGTTGATAGTTGACGGTTAAAAATTGGGATTAAATTGTGAACAAGATTACGACCAGAAGTCGAAATGTTTAAGCAAGATATTTAAAGAAAATTCAAGCGTAAGAGTCAAGAGGGCTCCAGTCTTCAGTTAAGTACTTTTTTTATTTGTTAGTTGAATCAAGCCTATGTGATTGCTTTCCCGGATTTATTATTGAGTGCATTCCTTATTTTTAACTGTATGGGTTGACCGTGGGTAGCCTAGTGGTTAGAGCATCGGACTCCAGACCGGAAGGCCTGGGTTCGATGCCCGATGCCATCAAATACCTTCCGAGTACACACGGAATATGTGCTCGTTAAATCAGTGGGTGCGAAAGTTTTGTGGGTGGTCGCAGCAGAAACCACGGGTGCAGGGGCTGGAGAATATTTCCCTCCCCTCCTGTTCCATGCCTAACTTGAGGAGGTGGGTATAGGTGGTGTCGCCATCTATCGTGTAGAAGTCCAACCTGTCTCAATCTCAGGCAACTTTCATTCCTTTCAAATTTTTTGATTTCAGGTGGCTAGTTCTATTTTCTTACTCCCCCCCCCCTTTTTTGAAATACATATATTTTTTTAAAAACTCTCTTTTAAATGATGTCAACTTTTGACAGTGTGAATTTATTGAACATTATAAAATGAACCCTTTTAAGAAAGCTTGCTCAACACTTCTGTAGTGCGTCATGAGCGGAAACTAGATCCGGAAGAATCTTATACTCGATTTTTTCGCTTACAGGAAAATTACAAATCTTACATTTTTTTTAATTACGTACACATTACAACTGCAATTGAAAGAACAAAAAAAAAAATTAAAAACAAAACACAGTGTATTTATTTAGGTAGTAATAAGCTCTCTAGATAATTTTAAAGTGTAGTTTCACACTTTATACATTCAAGTTTTCCGTAGAAATACCTTCTTGCTTGCCATTCCAATCACGAATACTCTGAAGATTGTGGAAAATGTAAAAAATTGATTGAACGATAAAAAGTATATTATGCCTGTCCTAAATACCCCACTACAATGTCTTTACACCACCGCTCTTTTGTCTTTTTTTATACGTACAAGTAAGTAATGGATTTGTCTTACGCAAACGTGATTAAAAAAGTAATATATAGAGTGATCGTGTGACGGATCTATACGCGACATTCTATTAACAAGCCTCTTGGGTGCCTCTTGGGTATTCTTTAGGCCAGCAGAATTCAGCAATCTTCTCTTAAGAAAGGAAACGTGATATGCAAATTAAGTTTATTATATATATTCCCAGTTCGAGAGTTAAAAGGAAGTTAGTGAATTGGAAGTGAAGAGAATAGTCAACAGAAAGTTAGAAGTTAAGGAAAACTAGAGGTTGTAACGGATCTATCCGCGACTGTACTAATAGCTCGGGGACTCTTCTGGGGAAAAATATTTCAATTCAACCAACTTTCGCCGACCAAGAAAGCGTGATTATGTAAATGAAGTATATTATATAAATTCTGTTTTCGCGTGTTTGGGGTTGGCACGTTGGAGTTGGCAAGTAGGAGTTAGCAAAGAGTTGTGAGTTAGTTTGTTAGTTGAAGATTGAAAGATAGTGGAATTATTAAGAGGTCTTGGAGTTGTCCAGGAAAACGGATTACACCAGTGTATCCAACGACATTGATCAATCCCGATAAAGATCACTTGCAAGCTTCAAGTGTAGGATCCACTGCATAAAAATTACAGGTATCGTGAGCTTGTTTAATTAGAAGTTAGCTTATTAGTGTGCGACGTAGTTATATTTGAGCGTATTTAAGCTATCTTAGATTCAATTGAGGTCCGTAGTAATATCCCTGAGTTATAGAATCTCACCTCCGCGCTATACTATTTGATCACCTATCTTAATTAGATTGTTATTGTATCTGATTGATATTTTTGTAACAATAAATTAATTAGATTGAAATCATATCTGTGGATCATTCGGTTTCTCCCACACACCTAGCCGGGTTTACAGGTAGACAAAGGGTTTCAGAGTCAAGCAGGAACCGACCGGTATTACAAGGTGACAAGAAAGACTCAAGGTAAAGATTACCTTTGTAAAAGTTTATAGTCAGGTAGAGAAAGTTAATTTCAATTGATCAGAAGACTGCCTAAATTCAGGTTTCTGTCAACTTCATATTACGTTGATATTTAAAGAGTTAAAGTCGCTAAGCGGACATTAAGTACCTATCTTCTGTGTAAAGTAATTTTAAGGAAGAACCACATTACTATATATAAAGTGGTTATTATATGTATTCTCCTCTAAACGCGAATCTCATCTCTTCCCTCTGTTGCTTGACTCAATTATCCTATTTATAGTGTTATTTGTGTTTGAGTCGATTATAGTGATAAATAAAATAATTGGAATTTATCATGTCGAATGATCCTTTAAAAGGTAACTCGGTACCCCCTATCCCGCTAATGTTAAATTGAGCATTTTTATGTGCCTTTTTCTCATAAAATATTAAATATACAGACTTAAATTTTTTTCTGTATATTAATTAGATTTTTTTATTTAAACTGAAGTGAGCTTTTTCAAATATATTGTTTAGTTTTTTCAAAAAATTTCATCGTAATGTATCACTATGAATTTTTTGAAAAATGTCATTTTTTTTCACGATAACTGACTTTTACAAAAATATTATCGGTATATTAATAAAAGTTCACTTCAGTATATATATTAACATATCAGTAATATTCAGTGAAGATTGCAAGTGCTTCCCTTGAATAGGTTCTGAGAAAATGGTACACGCATTTTTAAAAACACCGTTTTAAGATAATTGCATTTTTATTATAAAATGTCACTTCATCAAAAAAATTATGAGTTACAATCTGTATTTGCACTATTTTTTAAATATTAGCTTATTCTAAATAACTTTTGAGACTTTTTACTTATTTCTTTTACTTAGATTTCTCAGAAAATACATGTATAGCATTTTTCACTTTTAATCTATCGAGATATTTTACAGCATTTGCATCATTTATTTCAAATTATGCATCAATTTTTGAAGAATTTTCTGTTCTGATACATTACTGTCATCCAAGTTGACTATAAGAATCATAAATACCATGTAAAAATGTGTCAATACATGAAAATATGGCTTTGGTAATACATCATTATACGACATTTCGAAAAATTTCATTAGTGTTTTATAAATTCACATGTAAACACAATTTCTTAAAGTATCAGAATTAAAAGGATTCTTAAAATATTACATAAATGGTATCCAAAACAACAAGAAAACTGATTTTATGTTTTTAAACATGAAATTTGTGTATTTTTTGTATGTAACAAGTTTTGTGCAACGAAAAAGGGCATTGCATTTTGGGATATATTTATGTCCCTTTTACTAAGAAACTATTGAAAACAAAGCTTAAAAATTTGTGTGTACATTAAATAAACATTTATCTTTATACAGAAGTAAATTTTTTTCAAAAAAAATTGATCAGCATGTTTAAAAATGTAATTTTGTAGAGTAGAATAATGAGTTTTATAAAAAGTTTAATCTATATAAGACAGTAATACATGATTATATGGCACTTCGAAAAATTTCTTTAGTGTTTTGTATATTCACATGTAAACACAATTTCTTTAAATATAAGAATTAAAAGATTATATAAATATTACATAGATAGTATCCAAAACAACAAGAAAACTATTTTTGTGTTTTTAAACATGAAATTTATGATTTTTTTTGTGTTTTTTTTTTTTTTTGTATATAACAAGCTTCATGCAACGCATTTTGAGATATATTTGTGTGTGCATTAAATAAACATTTATTTTTATACAGAAGTGAAATTTTTTTTAAAAAATTGATCAGCCTGATTAAAAAAAATAATTTTTGCAGAGTAAAATAAGGAATTTAATAAAAATTTTCCTTTTCTGTGTTACGACATATGCTTTTTAGCTAAATGTCTGAGGAATATTTCAAAAATTTCACTTCAGTATACACAAGAATATATATGAAATATAAAATAAAAATTTCCAGTTCATGCATACAGTACATTTATAGAAAATACAGTTTAGAAAAGAAAATTTTTAGAAAACAGTAGCTTTTATATAAAATTTTACCTCATCAAAAAGATCCTGCACTGAAGCCGGTTTTTACCTTATTTTTCTTAATATTATCTTCTTTTTTTCTTTTTCTTCTTTTATCTTTTCTAATTTTCTTCGCTCTTCCAGAAAAAGCATACACTGCTTTCATTAACCTTTCTCTATCAAGAATTTTCATGGCACTTACCGAATATTCTCCAGGCTCGACTCCCATTTTCTGCAGCATTTTTAATTTGGATACATTACCATCATTAAAAGAACAAACAGCATCAGAAACACCAAGTGAAAGTGTTTCAATCTGTACAAATGTTGTTTTAGGAACACGTGACCATATGACATTATGAAAACTTTCATTCGGGTTTTGTGTTTTTCCATGCAAACATTTTCTTAACAGATCAGGATGGGAAAGATCTCTAAATATAGGACGCATTGCTTCTACAACAGCGACCGGAAGACTATGTTTATGCTTGTAAGACTTACTTGATGCTTCAGCCTTTTTATATCCACACCATGAATCTGCCCCAATATTCCTCGAGTTACTTTAGAATGTGATGCTAATAAAAAAATAAATAAAAATAAAACTATGCTCGTAAGCCGACCTTGATTCAGAATTACGAAACTTATAAAAATTCTCTTGGTTGTCTTAAAAAAAATGTTACATCGAAACTAAACCTTTGTTGGACTTGAGTCTTGTTTACCTTCCTTTCTCCATGCGGACCAAATTACGAGGTCTGTCGCCAAAAGCCCTCGAGTAGCTGAACAGTGAGACGTTAATGTTCACTCACTCAGGCCATTTAATTTCCGGGAAATCTCCTGGAAGGCATATTTTCATGTTCTTTTAAAAAGCAAACTGTGGACATTATCCTATTTTTCTACTCTTTCACATGGTTATTAAAATTCATAAATTTAATTTCTATAAACGAAAATTGCCCATCAAGAGATCTAAATTTGTGGAACAATCAACCAATCAACGTAATGCAACGACAAATGAGGGAGATTCGGATGTTTGCTAAAGGTTTGAACTCTGCTTTCCTAAGCATTCTATGTTGCTCCGATAGTGGATCCGGCGGCCGCGGTGGCCGAGTGGTCTAGGCATCGGATCATGGCTAGCGTGTCATGAGTTCGATCCTAGTACCACTAAAAGATCCGCCGTGTAGGGGAGCGATGCACGTTAAATCTGTCGAGAGCTCAAACGTCCTCCCGTTGGTGTGGTGCGGTAGTTAGGAGAGGGGGGTGCCAGCTCAGGTGTCGTCCGCGTCACTTGACCATGGTTCAAAATTACGCGGACCGTCGCCAAAAGCCCTCGTGTTGCTAATCAGTGCGACGTTAATATTCTCTCACTCCGATAGTGGATCCGAGTTCTTGGATGATCGTTTTTCGAAAGGAAGGCGAAATTGGAGTTTGTGAGACCAACTCTTGTGTCTATATTTTTAAACTTTTAAATTGATTGCGGTTTTTTTTATTACTTTTACAACCGGTAAGCGCATTTATTTTTTCAATTTCCGTGGACTTGGGTAAGTAACCCATTTATATTTTACTTCCTTTTGCATTTAATATATTCCAGTGTCTGAAGCTGAGCTCAGATGTCGTCCGCGTCACTTGACCATGGTTCAAAATTACGCGGTCCGTCACCAAAAGCCCTCGTGAAGCTGAACAGTGCGACGTTAATATCCATTCATTCATTCGTCTGAAGCTGAGTCACTCAAGTTTTCAAATTACGGATATAGATGAACCAAATATAATTATAAAAGAACGCATAATGGATTTAGGAACAAATTATTTTCGAACCAGAAAAAGTGATAAAGAATTAATAATCAGAGTGGGATAACGAAAAATAACTGAAATAAATATTCTACTAGAAAATGAAATATAAATATAGCTCAATTATCAAAATCCAACCCTAACTTACTATACGCTAAAATAAAGGGAAAAATTTCAAAACACGAAAAAATACGCAATTTATCGTTCATCCGAAGCGGGAAAATAAAATTCACCACCAAGGACCCTGTGTGTGCTGCACAAATTTTAGGTGTAGACACCATTCTCTCTAAACATCGCTGTCAAGGCAAAAATTTTATGGGAAGGATTCACTTCTAAATTTCTTTTGTATATCTCAACTGACATACCTCTGGCGAACTTGGACAAAGAGCTACAAAAAACCGATGATATCGATACAATAGAAATTAGACGTTTTCTTAAGAAAGGAATTAATCGGGAGTTTTCTCCAGTTTTAATATCTATATTAGGTACTAACTTACCGGAAAGCATAAAACTATGTGTTGGGTAGTGGTCCCTATGTGTTTCTCACTCTCAATAATTAGACTGCGTTGGTGATAAACATCTTTATTTCTCTTCTTTCTCTGTTGCTCGGGGCGTATGTCGGAACACTACGATGGGCACCGTAATTCTCGCTCGTCCGATCTCCCGCTCACACTCTCACTGAGAAACTCAACGCTCTTTTTCTGAATACACTTAATCACCGCCAGGCGGCGCCCACTGCGCATGCTCAAACACTATGGTTTATTAATCACCCCGTATTAAAATTTTCATTGATAAATTAAAAAACTAAAATTATAAAATTATTAACCTGGCGCACCTTTAGGTGTCTACCATGTATCAGCTTTATACCTCGCCTTCAGTGATATAATGCTATTTTGGGTATCAATTTATTTTAAAACATCTTCCTGAGCTTTGGCTAATCTGCATAAGGTGTGGCAAAAAGGCGCTTGCATTGGAACCTCTGCTGATATTTCATCAATGACGATACCAGTAGGATAACAGTTAATTTTAGACTTTATAAGCTTATTATAGTTGGGGTAAATATCAGCGTGGAACTCTTTGCTATTTCCTTTTTTAATACGCTTTTATAAGTTTCACTTGCATGTAACGGAATCTTGGAACTCGATTTTCACCCACTTAAAAAGATCAGATTAATTCGAAATTTCGCACACTTGTCAAGGACCGATGACAATTCAATAATTTCATAATTTTGTTCCATTGTCCTGATTAGGATCCTCAGGAATAAGGATTTTTAGATTTTGCGACTAATTTCATATACTATTTCCAGATTTGGCGACTAATTGCGTATACCATTTCCAGAATTAGCGATTAATTGCGTATACCATTTCCAGAATTAGCGACTAATTGCGTATACCATTTCCGAATTTGGCAACTAATTCCAGATTTGGCGATTAAAAGACTAAGGTATAACCCCAAAATTGAAAACACGCTTGCGGTTAATAGAATTAGAATAAACAAAAAAGTGTTCTTTATGTGAGAAAGGGGAGAGTGGGTGCGTCACCAATTCTTTCCATAAGATAAACAATTGTCTAGTCTTTCTGAAAATAGAAATAAAAAAAACTCGTGCATGTGAAAAAAAAAATAATTTATGTTCTAACTGTTGAACTCAGACACATTCTGCTTTTCAAAATTCATTTTACCTAAGCAACTGATTCTCCACTTCAGCCGACCTTGAACTTTGAAAGTAAAAACAAAATTTGCTGAATTAATCAAAGAAAACCTTTTAAATGGAAGTATATTTTTACGTTTATTACAACAGATAGTACCATGTTTTTTTTTTATTCTGAATAAATTATTTTTAAGAGACCTGATCTAAAATCTGAACCTTTTAAGAAACATCTATGAATACTGTCGTAGAAAAGAGTTTAATTGCTCATCACTCACGCTTGCTTGTAGAAGTGATTATATGAATTAAGATTATAATTAAATTTTCTATCAATCCTTGAAGCAATACGTTTAAAAGGTGATAATACGATTGATATTTAATATTTCTTCTTAAAACACACTTTTATTAGTTTGACCTGTATCTATATAGACGGAATCTTTGAAATATAACGATACGGGACTCATGCGAGGCCCGGTAAACGGAGAAAATAAATACCCTTCAGACTCGTTAATTAATATGCATTGAAGAGCAAGTTTAATTCCAGCAGTCACTTAATTCACTTAATTCGGGCTCTTAATATCAAACTCAAGGATAAACTCAACAATGAATAAATGATAGTTTAAAAAACTAAAAAAATACGCTTTTATTGTAGACCAAACTAAAAAATGAAAAATAAATTATAGTTTAAAAAAACTAAAAAACACGCTTTTATAGTGAATCGAACTAAAAAGTAAAAATAATAATTCTTAATATAAGAATAAAATGATTAATGAAAAAATTAATGTCATTAGGGTAAAAGCGTGGGGTGCTTTGTACTATATTTTTACACTAACTCAGCATTTCGGAATAGAACTAGTAAGAAATTATAACAATTGATATAGAGCCCCCCACGCTTTTACCCCAATGACATTAATTTTTTCATTAATCATTTTATTCTTATATTGAGAATTATTTTTTTTTTTACTTTTTAGTTCGATTCACTATAAAAGCGTGTTTTTTAGTTTTTTTAAACTATAATTTATTTCTATTATATTGTCCTTTTGACATTTTTGGTTGTCGACATAAAGTCAAGGCTTGTGTGTGGTCAGTCTTTTTTTCTTTTTTTTTTTTTGCCGATTCTGGCTGTCGGGCTAAGCATTTTTTCAGGCGAGTAGCACGTCTAGGGGAGCAAGTAGTCACTTGTTTCAAAATTAAGACAGCATCTCTTTCTCCAGCTGCTTGCATTGACATTCTTTATGCAAATGCTAGTTCTTGCTTGCTTGCTGAAGCAAGAAGAGGACGTAATCTTTCCCTCGGCTTTGCATTCCCCGAATGATTTTTGAGGGTCAACCTGGAGTTGATTTGGATGGTATAAATCTTACTCCCCCCCCCCCCCCGACAACCACGCATCATTCAACTTGGAGAAGAACTTTTCATTCCTACGGCACCTCATCCATTTTCCCCCCACAAACGAGTAGAAATTTCAACAATTTTTCTGAATTAAGTTGCAGCTGGTCCTCATATTTATCGCAGTCCATTGTAGTCCTAACAAAACTCAAAACAGTATTAGTTTTACGCTTGGGATCATGCTCTTTCTTTCCCACATTGAATAAGGCACGCTGAGTAATACCATCGGCTAACGCTGAAAAAAAATCATAACTATTGGAGTTGCAGGAAGTAGCAGCTAAATTTGGTATTAGATTAAAGATCTATATCTACTCTATGTGACTTAAGTGTTACTGTGATCAATCCTTGTCAATTCCAAAAGTTATAATCCATTAAACACAAAAAACCAACATACGTTATTAGGAGTTACATGCTGTGCAAAATGTTATGTTTTTATAATTTTTAATCGAACCTGAACCTAATTTGAAAGCCAAATCAAGAAATTACTTATCCCCCCATGGCATACATTTTCAAAAAAAACCCGCTAAAATCTTTTTCAGACGAAACGATTGAACTTCCGACTGGAAAATGAGGCTCGTAAGTGTTTCTTTTAGTTAGAACAAACGCGATATATACCGATGGTTGTTGAAAATTTCCATTCGCGTACTGACAAAAAATATTTACCATATGGCTAGGGAACTCAAGAGGACTTTAAATTGTGGGTCGTTTTTTATTTCCGCGCAATTTCATTTTTGGGGTTTCCGTGCGCCAGATCGGGAAAACTGACCACTGTGCGTCTGTGTTCCACAAATATGTTTCTTCTAGTATGAGCGTCTAAGGTAACGGTGGTCACCCCAAAATGTCTTGGCGGTCCACTGGTCGATCGCGATTGACTTAATGCCCACCCCGGGACAAGATAGACAAAAAGGTGGTTTAATTATTGCAGTTCCAACTTATTTTTCAGTTCGACAAATCCCATTAAAATTGGACCAAGCCGAAGATGTAGAAATCTTGATTATAAAAATAATTGATCCCTTTTCATACTATGCAATTAATGTTTATGCTCCCCAGGGTTTCAGCATTTTATTAATTAAAACCTTTTTAGAATCTGACAGACCCGATTTTTATATTTGGAGATTTCAATCTTCATCTCATCCAATGTGGGGATCCGAGCGAATTTAAAAATACAGCAAGGATTTCATTAATTGACTGACTCTGATTCTAATTTTGCTATTCTAATACCACCTCTCCCACATATAGAACTTCAGTAAATAAAGATTCGCTAATAGATCTCCCTCTCTGCTCTTTTAGGTAATACTAACAGTTACGTTCTAGATAGCTCCTTTGAAAGCGATCATTTGCCCGGTAATCACAGAATTCTCCCATCTAAATCTTCATAAACGAATTTAAAAAAAAAAAAAAAACAGATTGTCAGATGGTCACGAAAGAAACTTCTATAATAAGTAATGCAGAAGAAAATATAAGCCTAACTGATAAAATTTCTACAATCATAAAGAAATACACTAGGGAAATCAAAGTTTCCAATAGATCATTCCCCCTTGGTGATTGTAATAATCTTTATAAACTTAAAGTATTATTGTAAAAGAGCTATTCACGAAATCTCTCCACAATTATGGGATAAATACAAAAAAAATACTCAAGCATACTTAGATTTAACATTAAAAAAGCCAAAATACTTTATTGGGATTCTTCTTGTAAGAACGTATCTAATCCTAAAATGTTTTTCAATATTCTCAAAAAATTTTCTACTCATAATAATCCAGATTCAACTTTAAATATTCTTAAAGCCAATAACAGATTTATCACACAGCCTCGAATTCAAGTTAATATACACTCATGTCCATAAATTAAGAATAATGAAGTTCAGGCAAAGAAAGAGACAGAAGTAAAACAAATTTGACTTATTTGTAAAGTCTATTTATTAAACAAAAGGTAAAGAGCAAAAAGGATGCTATATGTCTGACATAATTAATAAAAATTGCGATTTTTACTCCCTGGAGCAAATTTCAAAAAAGAACCCATTTACAAAAAACAGTATAACATGGTTAGTATGATGGTTAATACGGAGTATGCCTCCCGGATGATGAAATACAAGCCTTACAACACCTACGCATGCTGAGTATCAAATTTTGATCTGATCTTGGGGAATATTACACCACTCATCAAGCAATGCCCTCCGAAGTTCCGGTAGACAGGTGGTTGACGGGCTGCAATTCGTCGGCCAAGCATATCCCATACATGCTCTATTGGATTCAAGTCCGGTGAGTATGCTGGCCAATCCATACGGGTGGTATCCTCCAATTGAAGGCCTTCGTCTACAATGTTTGCACGGTGAGGACGGACGTTGTCATCCATAAACAGAAATTCAGCACCCATGGCGCCCCAAAACAAACGTACATGTTGTTCCAGAATGAAAACCCGATAGATGTGGCCTGTCATCGTTACACTCTGAACATGCAGGTCAGTTCTGGAACCAAGAATAATTCCTCCCCAAACGAGCCATCCTGCACCACAGTAACGGTGTCGTTTAATGGTGTTCTCTTGGTGGTAACGGGTACCTGGCGCTCTCCACATGAAAGTCCGGCGAGAATCAGACTGCAAACTAAACCTGGACTCGTCGGAAAACATCACACAAGACCACTATTGTGTTGTCCACAATGCATGCTCTCTACTCCAGGTTAATCGCAGGCGACAGAGAGTTGTGGTAAGGGGAACACATCTGACAGGCCTACGAGCATATAGACCAATGTGCCCTAAGCGTCTGTACACGGTCGGCCTTGAAACTGTCGTACCGGTAGCTGAAGAGAGCTGACGAGATAGGTCTGATGCTGTGCTCAGTCTGTTTCTTTTGGCAGTAACTGCCAAATACCGGTCCTCATTCGGCGTTGTAACTCGGGGGCTACCTGTTCTGTAACATCTACTCACATTAACCATCATCTTATAATCGTTGCCAAAGCCTGGGGATGACACTCTGGGCGATTCCTAGGTCCTCGGATACTTCCAGCTGGTATGTCCACATTCCAGTCGTCCGATAATTCAACCACGTAAAAAATCATCCAAATGCTTCCTTTGTGACATAACCATGCTGTTATTGCACTGAAAGGCTTTTAAAGCGCTTGTGAACAATTTTACTTCTTTGCCACCATTCCTTATATACCCCTCTCTTGCACTCTCGTCATTGTGACGTACTATCCGCGCCATCTGGTGGTTTCCTGTAATTTGCATATTCTTCTTCAAGATGTGTGTGATAATTCTACAGTTGAAATTTTTATTTTAGAGTTCAATTTCTGTGTGATTCTGAATTATCCTTAATTTATGGACATGAGTGTATTTGCAAGTTGTTTTTGCATCCAATACAGCTTCTCACGAGCCTTTGGATTTTCTCAGCATGGAAAATAATCTTCTCAATAAACCGTTCCATATATCAGAATTAAATAGAGCCATCCATTCATCCAGAAACACAACTCCAGGTTCAGATCTAATCCCAGCATAGTTTTTCAAAAACCTGAATAATAGTGAAAGGGCTACGATTCTTAATTATTTTCATGGCCTATTTGACAGTGCAGCAGTTCCAGATTCTTAAAGACATTCATTAATCTTCTCAAATCCAAAGCCCTGTAGAGACAAATCGATAGCCTCTTCTTACAGACCAATAGTTCTTACTTCAGTCTTTTCAAAAAATTTCGAAAGAATTTTAGCTGGCCGTATCTCCTATTTTTTTACAATAGAGTAAAAACTTCATCCTTAACGCTTTGGTTTCATGCCATTTAAAGACAGTAGAACCGCTACATACAGTTACTCCCAAAATTGAGGGTACACCTACTTTTAAAACGGGAATCAATGTTTAGAATGAAAAAATTATATTAAATGAGTGAAATAATTAAAACCTTTAAGCATAGATGCGTTTATTAGATCATAATTCATTATTTTGAATGATAAAACAAAATATTTGATAGTTTAAACATATTTCTAATAACTTATAAAGAAAATTAACATAAATTAATAGCCACAAAATTGAGAGTACATGCATCTATTTTCTTGCATAAATCATGAATAATAAAGAGTTAATATTTAGTAGCATAACCTTTTGCTGATATAACAGCTTCCAATCGCCGAGGCATCGATTCCACAAGATGTCTAGTGGTCTCGGGAGCAATATTCAGCCATTCTTCTTGCAATACCGATTTCAATTGTTCCTTGCTTGTAATTTGATGTTTTTGCACAGCTCTCTCAAGGTGGGATCACAGATTCTCGATAACATTTAAGTCGGGAGACTGTGGAGGTGTTTTAAGTTGATTCCGACAATGATAAAGCAGCCATTCTTTTACAACAAACGCAGTGTGCTTGGGGTCATTGTCTTGTTGGAATATGAAATTCGACCCCAGTCCCAATTTATCAGCACTTTCTTTCAAATTATTTTGCAGTATATTAAGATAAGCCATCTTGTGCATGATTCCATCAATGAATACTAGCTTTCCCACCCCGACGCAGCCATACACCCCCAAGCCATCACCGACCCACCTCCGTGCTTCACAGTAGGAATTGTGTGTTTTGAGTGGTGTGAGGTATTTGGCTTACGCCACACCATACGACGACCGTCACTGCCGAAGATGTTGAACTTACTCTCATCGCTGAATATGACTTCGTTCCAAAACTGTTGAGGATTTAAAATGTGTTCTTTAGCGGAATTTCAATCGCTTGACTCTATTCCTCTTACCAAATAAGGGCTTTTTTCGAGCTACTCTACCATTATAGCCAGCCTTTCTTAGGACTCTTCGTACCGTTTCTGCAGAAACAGATCGACCTAAGGTATTAGAGGTACTGGCTGCAATTTTAGGAGCACTAATTTTAGGATCAATCTTCACTTGATGTATAACTCTTCGCTCGGTTATAGAGTTCATAATTTTCTTTCTCCCTCTTCCTTCTGTATTTGCCAGCATACCAGTCTTTTTAAATTTTTGCAGGATTTTTTGGATGCAGTTAACACTTTGTCCAACTACTTTAGCAATATTCCGCAGGGATTTACTTTCATTTGACAGTTTAATAACAAGTTTTCTCTCTTCGATCGTCGTTTCCTTCCGATTCTCCATTTTAATCAAGACATCAAATTACAAACTCAAAGTTGTTATCAGATAGCCTTTCTTTATCATAGATCTATTATCAAATTTCTATTTAAAAAATTACTGGTAGTTTTGCATAGTGATTAAAGAAGTGTACCCTCAATTTTGTGACATTAAAATATAGTGTAGTTTTTCTTTCGAACCTTCATATTTTTGTTTCAATCAATTTCCATATCTTACATTTAATGTTATTTGGAAGAGTAATGTATATGCATTTTGAATGTACAAAAGTGCGTTAACATAGCGCATTAATTTCTACATCTGGTGATCCGATGGTGAATTCGGAATTAAGTGTACTCTCAATTTTGGGAGTCACTGTATATTATTAATAAAGCAATCATAGATGCTAAAGCACATAAGAAATATTTTGTAGGAATCAGCTTAGATATTAAAAGTGCCTATGTGTGTGTCTCCGTATATTTAGATGGTCTTGCTTACAAATGTCTACAATTGGGGATTACAGGAAAAATTGCACTATGGATACGAAATTTCCATTTACACAGATCTTTACAAGTCCGATGGAGGGGTTGTCTTTCTTCGAGGAAGTTTGTTTTGGAGGGTTTACCCCAAGGTAGTGTCCTTTCCCCTATTTTATTTATTATATTCATGTACTACTTCTTTGAAACTCTAGAAACGGGAGTTGAATGCTCTATCTATGCTGATGACATCTTCATTTTTTTTTCTCACTGGTCTCTTGATTATATCTGAAAAAAATTACAGTGCACTCTCAATAGAATATCGCACTGGTGCAACTATTGGAAACTTACTTTAAGTCCTGACAAAAGCACAACAGCAGAACCTTCAAACAAAAGAATAACCACTTTTCCAAATATTTTTTAACAGGGTTCACACTTTCATGGCAAACTAGTATTAAATACTTAGGAGTTATCTTTTCAAAATAAACCAGAATCTCACGATAAAGAAACACACGATTAACAAAGCTTAAAAAAATCAACTGGCTTAAAGGTATGGCTTTTAAGCACTACAGAAGAAGAGCAAAAGATATAATCAAACTAATTAACAATAGCATTTGCAGCCCTTTCTATTTTTTTTATACTTGTCATTTAATCAATAAATGGCCGGACAGCCAGTTTAAAGCTATTAATATAATCCAAACCAAAGCCTTAAGAATTGCATTGGGGCTCCCGGAGTGGACTCCAAATATCGTCCTCTTAAAAATAGCAGAACAGGAAACTCTTTCGGAAAAAATTAGAAGACTATATATATATATAGCAAATAAATTTTTTACTACCCAAATTTCTAATGGAATTTTTTCTTCTATGCATCTAAATAGACTCGGATCATCGCATCTCTACATACTTGGAAGAGGATAAAATCAACATTATTTCTGCACTACACAGGTTGGATATTAATAGGGATCAAATTATAACAATCCCTAGAATAATACATTTCACGGACCTTTCTTGCAAAATTTACACCAACAAATTCGTCTTTCAAGATAAAAATCTACCAATTCCTGTGATTTGCGGTCTATTTGAGGATACAGTAAACCATTAATTCCAAAAAATTTTATAATAGCTACCGATGCTTCAAAAAATGAAAATATATCATCAATAGCTGGCATTTCGAATAATGCATCCTTTTCTTATTGGATTAATCATATAAACTCCATTATTACGGCAGAAGCGTTGGCTATATGTTAAGCGCTGAACGACCTGGCAGAATCAGACAAAAACCTACTAATTTTGTCTGATAGTCAATCTGTTCTGTTCCCTTGAAAATTACTGTATTCAATCTCCAAAAATCATCCATAAATTAGTGAGCAAGATCTTCATTCATTCGATTCTTCGAACCCAGTTAATTTTTCTTTGGATTCCGGTACACTCAAACATTTTCTGGAATGAACAGGCAGACAAACTTGCAAGATTGGTAACGGAATCTAAAGTTTACATTGGCTGGATCTCCCCTGAGTGAGTGAGTGAATATTAACGTCCCACTGTTCAGCTACACGAGGGCTTTTGGGTACGGTCAGCGTAATTTTGAACCATGGTCAAGTGACGCGGACGACACCTGAGCTGGCACCCCCTCTCCTAACTACCACACCACACCAACGGGAGGACGTTTGAGCTCTCAACAGATTTTACGTGCATCGTACCCCTACACGGCGGGTCTTCAGTGGTACTAGGATCGAACTCATGACACGCTAGCCACGATCCGATGCCTAGACCACTCGGCTACCGCGGCCACATAACGATTTGGAACACATTCTCTTAATTTGTGACAAATATTCTTCTCAAAGAAATAACTTGTGGAATATACTGAAGATAGATTCATGCAAAAAACATCACATTCATAGAACTTTTGGAACATGCAATTGTTAATAAGCAACATTTCAGGGGGGTTTTTTGCAGAAGATGAGGTTCTTTGATATATATTAAGAAAGGAAAGACATATAGGGATTTACAGATATTCACATTCATATCAAGGGAATAATAGCCTTTGTTGTACCCTATCCCATAAAAAAAAACATGAACTGAACTGAACTGACAAATTAGGGAAAATTCCCGTGTTTACAATACGCTCTTGTGGTTCTAGATTTAAGTCGAACTTATAACTTCATGCTAACTAGTCATGTATTGTGTATTCAATCCTTATAATGAAGAAATCTTAAATTCTCTATGACGTCTTCTGATTAATTTTGCTATTGAGAGCTTAATTTCTTAATTTTTTTTGTTATTTTTCATGTTGTGCGTACTTTTGAGAAATATATTAATTTTTGGGGGGATTTTTTCGTCTTGTAAATAGCATATGCTTCTCTTGTTTTTATTCAAGTTCTGTTCATTGCTTTGTTATCTAAGTATCAATTAGGGAAATTATAAAACATATATTTGTAATAGATTTAAAAGAAACTTGTTCAAATTTCCTTGATTATCTGTTGGACTTTTCTCTAGGCAGAAAATGGAATTAATGAAAGAAAGACCGAAATCGAAAAAAACTAAAAAGGTAACTGAAGTTGTTTATTTTAGTGAAAACATATTCGATTCTTTTGATTTCTCTAAAATAACCTGTGTAATAATTTGCTTAATATGTATATATTATATTGCTTTAAGGAAGGAAACAAATATTTTTTCATTGGTTGTTCAAATTTCTTTGTAAGTAAAAGTATTATATTTGTATTTTATCTGAAATCATTGATCTGTAGAATTTTCAGCAGTATCAGTTTTAGATTATAAAAACAAGATGATATACATTTATTAAATATATCGGAACATTTTAGTATTCTTTGACAGCAAAATTACAAATCAGCAGAGAAAAACAAATCTATTATTAACAAATAGCACATTTCATTGCATTATAAACCTAATATGTAAAAAGTATTTTATAAAAGTAAAATAAGAACATTTTCAAAGATCATTACTATTAAAAGCATGTAGAATTTAGATAAGAAACTTTAAGTTAATATGCTATGTATTTATTGCAATTCAGTAGCCTTAGCATATTTGTAAGTAATTGAGAGAAAATTTATTGCCTTTTTTCCCCTTCTTATTTAATATGGTTCTTACAAATATAAAAGATAAAAATATTAATTTCTATTAGGAAGTAAGAATTTTTATCAACTTCTTAATGGAAATATATATTCTAAACAAATTTACCACAAAAATGTAATTCACTTATGCAAAGTGCATAAAAATATTCATTAATAATTCAAGTATCATTAACATTTTGGAAAATTAAGCAGCTCTTAGCAGGATTTATGTATTATGCTTCAACATCTCTAAATCATAATATTAATGTGTTATAAATATATTTCTTTATACATTTTTATAAATGAAATTTGGAATAATTTTTATCATGATTTAATGTCAGTGTCCATTGAACGAAATTTGATAAAATAAGAGTAATCTATTGCATTAAATTGTGTTCGTCAAGTTCCACAACTCATTTCAAGTTCTTAAGAAGGAAATATAATTCCCTGGAAGTAAGAATCTCTAAGACTATAATTCCTTAGAGATTCTTAACCAAAACTTTCTATTTACCATTAAAATAAAATTACTTTTGTATAAATAACTTTAATTAGTCTAGTCTAATTTAGGACATATGATTTAGAAATATAGATTGGTGTGAAATATACAACAATTTTACATGGCCAAAGCCTTTATTCTAAAACTAAATTGAAGTAATCTAAATTTTAATGTGAACTCTTCAGAAGCTTCCATTTAATATAATCATATTTAAAGCCATTTACTGTGATAGAACTTGAGTATGTTGAGTGGTATAGACAGAGTTGTAAGTTCTTTTTCCCACTTATCTTTCTCATAAAAATAAAAACTGTTTTTCATCTCTCCATTTCATAACAAATGATAAAAGTTATAAGAAAGTAGAAAATCTACTGAGTTCTTTAACAAAATTCACAATTTTATTTCACTTTTTACTTAGTGATTTAACCTTTTAAACGAGAGTTATATATATATATATATATATGTGTGTGTGTGTGTTGATCTATAGGCAAAAAGGAAGGTGAATTTCCATGGCAGTATGTTATGCATTCGAAACAAATTTTAATAAAACACTCAAAATACTTAAAACAATCATTTAATAATTTCTTCTTTTATAAAGATAATTGCATGAAACATTTTTCCTGTGTGTCGAATATTTCAAAAAATCCTCACAATTTTACTTCAATATATAAAATAGTAGTGAAATTTTGAAATTTGAAAAATTTCTACTTTTCTGTCTTTTTTCAACATACAACTATCTTTAAAAAGGCTACATTTTCGTTTCCGGGGACTAAAAAATTGCAACGAAAGAACTGAAAACTGAGTGAGTGATTTTTTAATTCGCACTGTTCGCCTATTCGAGGGTTATTGGCGATGGACCTCGAAATTTTCAACCATGGTCAAGTGACGAGGACGACACCTGAGCTTTCACCCATCTCTAATAATTAGAACACCACACCAACGTAAGAACAAATTTCGAAAAAGGGAGTTTTAATGACATAGTTAAAGAAATCACTCACATCGCGCACATAAGTGCTATCGGCCTGAGGGAAACACGAAATTTCCATGGGGATGAAGTTATTCACTTGGTAAAAGCCAGTGCAACGCCGGGCTAAGCGGAGAGGAAAGAAACAAAGAAATCAAAGTAATTTCGAAAAATAATATTGGAAGTGTTGAATTTGTGAAGAGAAGGGAAAATGTTAAGCGACAAAGCCATGACACGCACTCACGGATCATGCACTCACATCGTACGTGTCAAAACCACACACAAAAGTGTTGGCGTCAGAAAGAAAGGAGGAAATTAACATGGGGATTAAGTTATACCCTTGGTATAACTTAATCCCCATGTTAATTTCACATATGCACATATGTATGCACTCGGTAAAAGCCCGTGCAACGCCGGGCCATGAAAGCTAGTATACAAATATCCTCTCACTTTGCAATTTTCCTGTGTATAATTTTTAAATTATAGCATTTCTCATAAAATATCAAATAAATTTATGATGAATTTCTATTTTCAGCACAAAACATTGGTTAAAAATTCTCATGATCATTTGGAGCTGACAAAAAATATAGAATGTTCCCTCTCTGAGAAAGCTGAGGCTTCTTATGAAATACCAAACAATTTAAGTAATGAAAATGTTTTAACAAGAGTTAAAGTTATTTCAAAAGAAGCTGATAACTGTTCAGAAAAAGCTGATGAAAGTGTTGTACATGAAAGTAAATCTTGTACTGAAGATGACAGGCAAGTCATCCAGGTTAAAAGTAACGATCAAAAGGAAAATTCAAAAGAAGAAATAGAATCCAGCAAACCTGAAAATGTTGTTTTAGAAAACGTTTACCTTTATGAGGAAAAGAAGCCTATAAGTAATACAGTGAAAACTCTCAATGTTTTTAAGGAAAAAACAGAAACAAAAAACGTTTATCCGGATTTGAAAAACATTCAACATTGTGAACAGATGGAAGATATTGAAACTTTGAGAATACTTACTCAAACTTATACTGAAGAATATCTGAATAAAACATTCAATGGAGCAGTTAAAAGATGTCGAGAATTTCAAATGGTACGTAATAATATCTAGATATATACATTTAAGTGCAGAAATATTTTCTCCATTAAAATATATTATTATAATGATTTTTTTTACTGTCTTAAAAATTTTATTTATTAACTCCAATAATTAGGTCCAGTAGTTTGAGAAAGCTTTTTAAAATTTTTGAGTCATCTATTGTGCATGTACTGCTCTCATTAAAATATTTTTATCTCAAAATTGCTGTTTCATATTAAATATCAACATACAACTATGCTATTTTATTGAATTGTGTAATGTATATGATTTGGATTGCTTGTGGAAAAAAATTAATTTCATGCAAAAGGTTCTTCCAGCATTCCAGTGCTATATTTATTAAACTGTATTGAGTATTTTATGTATACTGAAAATAAGTTGATGTGTATGTGATATTGCATAAATGCTATGTAGTTATAGTTTTGTATTTGTATTTACATTCAGCATATATTTATAATCTTCATTGTACTTGAAGTTTAAAATCAAACAGTTCATAAATCTTAAATGTTCATAAACTAGTAAATTTATTTCATGGATTATGAAATTTAGCATGTAGTTGTATCTAAAGTATTTTAATGATTCAACAAGCTTAATTTTACTTTTATCTCAAAAGCTATAAAGTTACGTTTATTATCTATTTTTACATAACTTTTTACTAAATTGACTGCTTTTTCACTTCTTTGTTGTTCATTTTATATATGAGATTCCATTGAAATTCCTGTGAAGTTTTTCTGAATTTTCTTACTGCTTATAAACTATTAAGTTTTTTGTTTTAAATTATGTAAAATAGAAAATAAACTAAATATGACATTAAAAAACTAAATATGACATTACAACTAAACTTATGTAACTAAATATGACATTAAAAAAAATAAATTTTTTTCAACTTTCATACTTATGTTTTTTATTTATTGTAAATGAGTATGAACAGTTGTCCTAAATGAATATCATTTTTCAAAGTTTATGCTTAGAGATTATACACAATCCTTTTATTAATATTAAGCATTTTATTTGTTTTAAAAATTTATTTCCAATTTTATCATAATTAGTGTTACTAAGTAAATCTATTTTGTGATCTTCTGGTTTTATTCTTTATTAAAGTAAAATGGGGGGGGGGGTTATCTATTTTCTTTAATATAATTTAAGTATTATTGTTAATTTAAAATATCAGATAATTCTAATGTGAAAATTTTTAATTAGCCTATATTTATTCTTGAAATATTTAGTATTGCTGTGTAGAATTGTTTTTCATAATTTATTATATATTCTGGCTTTTTAAGTAGGCCTGTAATTTCAAAATATATATATTTTTTTATTTTTAAGTAAATTATCCATTGGTGTGCATACTCTTTTTTTTATGAAAAAATCTGAAATGTATGTGTGATGCTGTTATATTTTGAAGTCATTCATTCAAGGGATTTTCCCGTGCTTTCAAACAATACTATACTTTATTGATAGGCAATAAGGGAACAGCTCATGTGTGGGGACAGAGTAATTACTTTAGGGAGTAGTAAATAATTCAGAGTAAATAGAATGAATTGTATTCAATGCAGATTTGCTCAAGTATGTTATTCTAGATTTTCGTAGAAAGAGGGACTCAGTTTTGGGTAAGAACACACTTCTAATTAAAATGAATTTGCAGAATAGACGTTTTCTCTTTCTTGTTATTTGAAGAGGAACATGTAAATCCATTGGAAAGCACATTTATCTTCATTTAAATGAGCCCATTACCTTTTCCATAGTAAGTATGGGTCTCCTGCCTAACGAAACAAACACAATGCTGATTTGAAATGCAAAGTCATTCATGCTATAGCAAGGATGTTTAAGATTGATGAAAGCTCCATACATGAGTGTAAGAAAAAATTTGAAATCACAATAAATAATATGTCAAAGAATAAATGTGCTTTGCATAAAGAAGCAATGAAATGATCTATTTTGTAGAAGAAAGTGTTTCAAACTGGTTCGATAAAATAACAAAAGTAAATTGCAACAAGAAACAATGTAAATTTACTTGCGTTGAAGTGGGCAAAAAAGAATGAAAATGAAAGAGAAAATTTTAGGCAACTTTTAGTTGTTGCCTATGGCGAGGAATAATTTAGTGATAAGGGAAAAATCAAACAAGAGTGAATAAAATGTCATTTCTTTAAAACAAACATTTGTTTTTTTAAAAATCTATTTTTTATGCTCTTGTGCTTATTTTTAAATTGTTTATTTTTACATTTGATATATAATGCACACCCACTAGAATATATGGTCACTAAATTATTTTAAAAAGATATAAAGTAAAGATGTAAAATTCATACATAAATAGTATATTTTTACTATTTTAATTTGCTTTATTAAAAATGAAATATTGCTTTAAAAATAAAATAAAAATTTTCTGGGTTTAATTTTATGTAGTGTCTGAAAATGATTTAAGTGTGTATTTTCTAAATTTTAAATATTTTATATTGTAAATAATCAGTTATAATGTAGTTTTGATCCGAATGCTGCTGTTAAAAATGAGAGAAACATAGGGAGAAAGTAATTTAATTTGGAATGTTTTATCTTGCCTTTCATTTCTTCCCTTCATTGTTTTATTCAAATTTAATTGAAAAATTATTTTTCAATACTTAATTTGTTTCTCTAAACTTGATTATTCCCTCTGCCATTATATTTGAGGATTAATTTAGCTAGAACAACTTGAATTATATATAGGTTTTCACATAATTATTTCATTATTTTAATTTTTTTTTTAATAGGAATTGTAATACTAGCTTTGTTTAAAAAATGTATACTTAAATATTAGTTCCATTGAACATTTTCACCAAATCAAAAACTGTCACCAAATGTCATAATACTGTTTGAATTAATTGGGGAAAATCAGAAAAAAATGATTTTTCTAGACCCTTAGCTTTTAATCATTACACACCTTAAGTAAACTAAAAAATCTTTATATTAGTACAAATTATGTCCTCCTGTTGCAGAAATAACCTTTTCAATGTCTTGGTATTGATTCCTCTAGTGTAGTGCAAATTTTCTTGATTTTATCATTGTGGAACCACACTTGTATAACACTTTTTATAATTTGTTCTGTTGTCGTGCAATTCATCTTAGCTAAATGATTCTTGAGAATATGCCATAAGTTCACAATAGCATTTAGTTCTGGTGAATTACCAGGCCAATCGAGCACTTTAATTTTATTTTCCACTTAAAAGCATGGACCAATTTCGAATTGTGACAAGGGGCTGAGTCATGTTGAAATGTTCCGTTAAATGTTTCCATGAATGGAATAATCTACTGCATAACATTTCTATGTATTTGACAGAATTCATCATGCCTTTAAAAGGAACTAAGCTCCCAGTGCCATTTGTTGAGAAAAAAATTCCAAAACATCTATTTAGAAAGGTGTTTTACAACTCATTGGATATGATCTGGTAGCAGAGTTTCAACATCACTTCTTCTAACTATACTTGATTTGTATCCCTGGACAAATTATTATGTTTCATGACTGAAAATCACTTTCCAGTCGTTAACAGTCTATGATCGGTATTTTTTGGCCCATGCTAAACATTTTTTAGTTAGAAATTGTTTTTTTCTCAGTCTTGTTGCCTTACAGCCAACTTTCATAAGCCTTTTCTGTACAGTTGAGATACTCTTTTACTCACCATGACCCAATAAATCCTTTTAAAGGCCTGTGATTGTCTTTCTTCATTTTATTTTTCTATTTCTTATTAGAATTTTATTAGTTTTTGCAGTAGTTTTCCATTTGTTAGCAATTATAGCTTTATACTTTACTTGAAAGGGAGAGACTGTGTGTTACTGTTAATAGAATTTTGCTTTCTAAATGTAGGTTAATTTTAGAAAAGTTTAATTCTGGGAGTTTTAAATCTAGAATTGATGGGAAAGCTCAAGGTTCAATAAGTTTTTTTTTTTCATTCTGAGCTATTTTTGATTGATCACATAAAATAATCAAAATGTTTTTATTTAGTTTAGTATTTTATTTTTTACTAATTATAGCTCATTAATATTTTCTTGCTGATCTCTTAATATCTCTTTTTTAACATGACTTTTATTTATCTTTTCTTGTGGAAGTTAAATTTTCATTTTACATATGCGAACTAGTTCTTGAACTCCTCTAAGTAAGGAGATATTTACTTTATTAGTCTGAGATTAGAACATTATTAATCTACTCTCCATAATATAATAGTTCTTCAATTTGAAGTATATTTCCTAAATTTGTGTCAGAATATGCAAAAACGTATTATTTTTTTAATATTACTTTTCATTTATTTCACAGGCTGTACGTAGCATAGAAAATTATCATCTCTATGAACTTATTAAAGAATATCAAAATGCCAGAAATAAGTCTAATGAGGCACTTACTAAACGGAAATACATAAATTCAAAGCTTAATATTGAAAAAAATAACCTGTGGAAGCCAGTCAAAAAAGAAGCTATTTCAAAGGTACTACACTTTTTAAAAATATTTTAGAGTGAATCCTTATTTTATTATTAAAAAGAAGTACATCTATTCCTAAATGTAAAGGTCTGTAGAGTGGAGTGCCCTCTCAGGAGTTGCTCATATCTCTTGACTGGGGCTCAAAATTATGAGGTCCTTCACCAGTAGTCCTATTGTAGTTTCAAAGTACTACACTAATAAACAATCAGTCAATTAATAAGATAACTAATTGAAATACTGATAAAATTGGAACAAATCATTTTAATATTAATAAAAAAAATGTGTGTGTGAATTAAATTATAAAAATTTTAAAATTAGAGTAACTAAACCATTTAGATAATTAGAATTTGTAAAAATATATTATGAATATATATATATAATTATGAGAGAAAATGCTTATTATATATATCTATTGTAGAATTTATAATCTTGTTCCTTTGTAAAAAGTTAGGTGTCTTTTCAATATTAATTATATCATTTTATATTTTAGGGTTGTTGTGAAGATGGAAATACAGTTTCAATAACTAAAAGTTATATAATAAAGGAACTTGATGAAATGAAATTTGCAGAAGTTATTGAAATGCTAAGAGAATTGGAAGAAATAGCTCTTTCGCATGTTTTTTATTCATATTTAGTTGAACTGTCAAAAATGAAAATTGAGCAATATGTTTATAATATGATAAATTATTTTAATTCTCTAGATGATCCTTGTAAGTAAATTCAAGAATTTCCTTTCATTTAATGTTTTTTTTTTCTGTTTGTTAAAAAGATTGAATGTTTATGTGGAAGAAATTGACTTTTTAAAAATTATATATTAAAACAATGAATGATCTTGTATAATTCTTGAATGAATGATCTTGTATAGTTATCTTTGTGCTGTTCAAGTATAGACTTATAGTGTGTAAAATTATAACAGTAATATAAATTAACAGTATTATAAATTGATTAACAATGCTTAAGATTTGTTTGTTATACAAATACAAAGCATTTAGTCATATCATAATGTATACATAAGGCATTGAGGTGTTTTCTTTTTTGATTATCTACTCTTGCAGTAGCTGAGTGGACTTGTTTGGGAATTGGGAGCCAGTGTTGCTTTTGTCGAGTTCCTGTACTCCAAAAGCTTTGCTGTGTAGATAGGCTGATGCATATTAAATCTGTCTATGCTTTTAGTTCCCAGTGTTGTAAAAGCTGTGAGAGTGGGGTGCTAACTTGGGTAATCGTCATCACTTGACCATGGTTCAAAATTATGAGGTTTGCTGCCAATAGCCCTTGTTTTGTTTGGGATTGCATATTATTATTTAAAAAATAGCCTACTGTTTTTATTAGGAGTCATTAAATGAAAAAAAATATTGTCAGCCATCTTTTTGTAAAGGATGTGAATACCATGCACCCGGATGCTTACATAGAATAGTTATCAGGATTTCAATCCAGCATATATTTCATAGAAGCATGCAATAATTAATATTTTGGAACATTTTTATCAGACTAATGAGTTTATAAATTTTCCATTAAAATATCTTGTTGTTTTTTTTAATAAAAAAAAATCTAATCTGAAACGTCTTTTTTTTTTTCATTTCCTTCTATTGGTTCCCACTCTCCCTATATATATGTTGTTCAAACTTTCAATCAGCTGTAAAATACTTTTTATTCATCCACTTAAGTTTAAATAAATTATTTTTATACTTGTAGTGGATGTAACTTGATGTTAATGCATTTTTTCAAATAATTATTAATTAATTACATTTAATTAATTAATTTTAGTTTTTTTTGGGAGAAAAAATTGCTACTTAATATTGTGATTCTGTCATATGTATATACATATTTATATTAATTGTAATTATTTAATAAAAAGCAACTAAACTGAAGTTTTTCTTTCTTGACCTAAGTAGGAATTGACTTATTATATATATATACTAGATTTTACCAGCGGCTTCGCTCGCTCTTTAAAAAATTAAGTCATAATCATTATCATTAAAGTAAGTAAAATAAAGTGCAATAATTTTTTATTGCTTGACTGGGCAGCTGATGCCATACTTAATTGAATAGCAAACTAACTATCATAAAATTTATGCATATCGCCTGCACGTGTCAGTGTATTATGCGCTCCTAACACAGTGTCTTGTGGAGAGCATCGATTGCCAGTAATCAAAACTGTGACTTCATTAGTTCAGCTTGATCGATCACCACGCTACTTCACTTAGAAACAGGTGTCCGGAAACCAGAATGAGTTCGTTATCTCACCATGATATCTATATAAAAATCGCCAAATCCAAAGCCCCCCCCCCCACACCCCTATACTACACTTGAGTCCAGAAAAATATAAATAAGTGCATTCGAAAAAGCTGATGTCAGCGCATTATAATCTGCGCATTACATTATGTCTCGTGGAGAGCATCAGTCGCCAGTAACCAAAATAATGACTTCATTAGTTCAGTTTGACATTTACCAGTATAATTTCTGTTCCCTTAGGAATACGGGAATAAAATATATCCTATGTTACTCCCTGGTAATGTAGCTTTCCATTGGTGAAAGAATTTTTAAAATCAGTTTTGTGGTTCAGGCGTGAAAGAGTAACAAACAAACTTACATTCACATTTATAATATTATTAGGATATATATTTGTTTTTTTTTAAAGTCCTATATAAAAGATTAGAAAAAAAATGGGGAGAAAAAATAAGTTATTGTATTGAAGAATATTTTTAAATGTTTGCTTTTTGAAGCAATATTTGCTCCATTGTTAGTTTTAGTTTTTAATACAGCTCTGATAATTTTGTGTATTAATTTTAACTATCAAATAATGGCACAAAGAACTGAATTAAAAAAATTAAGTTGTAAATGGAGTAACTGATAGAGAAATGTTTCATATAATTATTTCCTTTAAGTTAATTTATAAAAATAAATTGAAATTTTTAAAGCAGTTGGCCAAAATAAAACTAGAAATCAAGCATAAGTGTCATGAAGCATTAGCAGCAGATTTTAATTCCCACTTAAATCTTTACAATTTGGTGTACAATTATTATTGAAACTTAGTAAAAGAATTGTTTAAAATATATTCTACATATTTTAAAATAAAAAATTTAAATAGCTTCATATTTTAAGTAACAGTTCTGATATAGTAAGTTTGTATTAAGTATGGTGAGTCTGGCTTTTTAGCTAAGGATTAGCCTGAATGATGTTTTAAATCTAGAGTTCTGTAATACTCTTTCTCTTATGTTTCTAGATTATGGATACTTTTTTAAAACTTTTACTAATGTTCTACATTTTATTTTCTAGGTTGCAAAAATACGTCAACATTAGGATTTGATAGAAAAGATATTCTAAAAAAATGCATCAGCATTTTATTTCAATATCAGCGACAATCCATTAAGGATAAAAATTTCTTGGAAATATGCCAAAACTGGTTAAATGTACTTGTATGTATTTTGATGATAATTTTTTACACTAAAGAAAAAAAATTGTAATATATTTTTCTTCATGTAATTTTTAACCAAAGTAATTTTTATGGCATTTCAGGTTTTTGTTTTGCTTCAAGATGGAGATCAATCTGATTATTTATTTATTGTCAACCATATTGTGAGGTCTCCCAATGGAATTCATGCATGGGCTTCTCATTTGCTTCAGTTTCCAAGATCTACATTTTGTACTGAGGAAGCTAAGGATACTTTGGGATGTCCTTGTTTATATTATGTTTTGCTGGTTTTATATCTTGTTTTAAATCCTGCTCCGTAAGTATATTTTATAAATCTTATTAATATTTCAATATTTATTTTATTTGAAAAAAATAAGAAATTTCTTATTGTCTTATTTTTTTATTTGTTGAGTAGTAGAATTTGTGCTGAGACAGTTTCTCTTGCGGAAAAAAAAGTCATTTATAATTTAAAAAAATAACATTATGCAGTGGTGGCAAAAAGTCCTGAACATACTCATTTTTTAGCATAATTTTTGTGTTTGACTTCATTTTTTGTTGTGAAATTATCGCACTATCTTAAATATTGTTATTGATTTTAATGTATTTTTTCATGCTGATTTCAAATCTGTTTGTAGATTTCATCTAAAGTAAATAGTTTCATTGATATGTTGAAAAAACCTTGACAAGAAAGCACAAGGTCACTGTAAGAATGAGTGTTTTCCACCAATGAAATGCTCCGTTATTTCAAGCAACAACAACAAGAAGAAGGTGAAACGTGGTGTATTGTGTTGAATGCAGTTGTGTGCTTGTGGAAAATAGTGTATTGAAAGCAATTTGAAGTGCGTTTGTGGAAAATATTGGAATTATGGCTAAATTTTCATCTGCCCGAAAATAAAAGGTACAAAATAATACATTTGAAGGAAGGTTAGCAGCAATTTGGCGCATAGAATAAAGTACCATGTGGCCTTTCTACTGTTGTGAGAACTTTGAAAAGATTTTCTGAAACAAATTTTATTGCGGACAGGGGGCGATCAGGACGACCAAGAAAAACATCTTTACGTGAAGACAGGTTATTGCACAGAATTTCACTTTAAAACAGAAAGCTTAATTCCTCGCAAATTTTGAAACAATGGACTTTGACATCAAATGTGAGTGTGTGCCCAAGAACTGTGTGAGGAAGACTGCTGGAAATTGGGTTACGAGGCTGTAAAGCGCGCCCAAAACCATTACTGACTGAATTTCAAAGCAAGAGGCGATTGACGTGGGCAAGGGAACATTAATTATGGACTATTAAAGACTGGGAAAAGGAAATATTTAGTGACGAGTCGGTTTTGTATTTCTGGCAACCAAAGTAGTGCCTATGTAAGACGACGCACTCATGAGGAATTCAGCCCTCAGTGTCTGAAGCCCACGGTAAAGTACCCGACAAAAGTGATGGTATGGGGTTGTACGTCTTCTTATGGTGTTGGAAGACTTCACATCGTTAGCGGAACGGTGAAAGCCTTGGATTACATTGAAATACTACAAAATAAATTGCTACCAACTGCGAGAGATCTTTTTGGGAATCAGTCATGGATTTTTCAGGACGATAACGCCCCTTGTCATCGTGCAAAGGTAGTCCAGAAATGGTTGAAAGACCATACTGTGAATAGAATAAACTGGCCAAGACAGTCTCCTGACCTTAATCCGATAGAGAACTTATGGTTTAAAATTGGTTATAAAATTTCAAAGAAAAACCTTCAAACTAACGTGAATTAATTGAAGCTTTAATATTTTCCTTCAACCATATTGTCACGAAAGATCTTCTTTTGAAATTGGTGCATTCCATGCCAAAAAGATGTAGAGCCATAATTAAAGCAAACGGCTGGCCCATAAAATATTGATTTTCTAACATGTGACAACAATGTAATTTTCAAAATGTTTATTAAATATACCGTATTTGTCAATTTTCATGTTATTTTTCTTTGCATATTGTGTTATTCTATATTGTTTTATTCTGCACATATTTCACATTATTGTGTTCAGGCAGCTTTACTACAAAAAATATTTTAGTCATTAAGAAACTAGTAGTAGATTTGAAATCAGCATAAATAATACATTAAAATCAATAACAATATTTAAGATAGTGCGATAATTTCAGAACGAAAAATGAAGTCAAATACAAAAGTTTTGCTAAAAAATTAGTGTGTTCAGGACTTTTTGCCACCACTGTAGTTACAGATATATTTAATAATCAGAATAACATGATTTTAATTATAAAGCTCATTAGGTTGGAAAAAAGTCTGTTAGGAATAATTTATTTTAAAAATAGCATGCATTATGTTAAACTGGCTATTTTTTAAGTTATGAAACAAGGTTCAAATAGCCTTAACTTTAAATTGTAATTTTTACTAGATTATCGACTGTTTTGTACAGATAAGTTTGACTCAAACCAGTAATATAAAATGTACTTCTCTCTCTCTTTTTTTTTGAATTCCTAATGCATATTTGATTTTGCTCCCTTTTATGTGAATAAAATATTCGTCTCGTTTTTTCCTGTTGTATAATTGAAATAAATATTATTAACATTATATTTGTACTGATTAATCAACATTTTACACGATTTACTGTGTGAAATTTTTCTTTTGACATTTTTCTTTTATAAGACTTTTATTAAAGTTGCTTTTTATTCTTTGTTAGAAACTTGTTTTAAAAAATTCTATATACTTTTTTTTAATATTATTATTATTTAGAGATCGAGATTTTTTCTTGAGAAACGTTAAAACTGGTATTTCTGATTCAACTGGTGGTAAATTTGTTCTCTTGGACTCTGATGGTGAAGAGGTAACTTTTGAATACCCATTAATATATGTTCATTTTGAATACCTATTAATCTTTGAATATTGATACTAAGTATTTTTTCAACTAGTTTTAAGTGTATGATTTTGATTTGGCATATTTTATTGCCTTTGTTACTTTTCTCTGAAGAAAATTTTATTTCAAAATGTTCTTGTTTATTTCAGGAAGAGCTTTTTGAAGTTGTGAGAAATTGGACTAATGATGACATCCTGTCATTGTTAAATCAAATATCTATAGCTAGTTTATATGAACATATTTTGTTTGATAGAAAAGGTATGAATCAGATTTTTAAAAAATATATTTGTTTTTATTTAATATTATTGATTTTTAATTTAGTTAATATTTTTTACAGATCAAACTATGACTATCAAGTGCCCATCCAAAGAAAAAGTTGTTAAAATATTTGCACTTTCAACTGCACTTATTAATATTTTATTTTCTGGTTTATCAAATTATAGTGATGGATGTTTTGAAGTTTCAGTTGAATGCATTTGTAGTATGATCAGGTATGTGGATTTAAAACTGAAAAATATTTGTTATTGGGTATAATTATAAATATTGTTTAGAAAAGTGTTTTCTTTTTACTAAATATAGGAAAATTAGTAAGGGCTGAGTGTGTTTTTCAAAAAAGAGTTGTTATACTACGTATTATTTGTATCAAAGTTATTGATTGTGTTCTTTTAAAGTTAATAGAAATAATAGCTTTTGAAAATTGCCAAATTTAATTAAATATTTGATTTTAATTTTTTAGCAGTTTTTTTGTATATATAGTTTTGTGTATATGCACCATTAATATTAAAAGACTTTGAGCTCCTTTTTTTTTAAAAAAAGTTATAACCGTTGATTAACTTTTTAGAATATATAGTTGAAGGTATATATATTATATATATAGGGATTGCAATATCGAACCAAACATTCAGTACCAGTATTCTGCATGTTTTAGATCTGGATACTGGTTTTAATACCAGTAGTAGAAAATTTAGGCGAAAGAAAGAGAAAATACAGGTGTTTCTTTGTTTTATTTGTCAGTTTTATTAGAGAGTGTAAATATCACAAAAAATTAACTAAAATTTTTTAAATTATAACAGTATATAAAGAATCACAAAGAAGTAAAGGAGCATCTTATTTATTTTAATCACAAAAAAGTGTAAATAGAACTATTCAATCTGTGGTACTATTACAAATTTTTTGAGATGTGATCTTAAAAAACATAATGGATTAATTGTACTCTTATTAAGCCTGGAACATAATTATGTGCAAAAATTACCAGCTGTCAAAAACGCTCTGTCTTCTATGCTAGTTGATAGTATTTTTTACTTTTTCCAAGTATTTACCTCTAAATCTCTCATCTTCAAATAAATCAATTTCTCGCCGAATGGTTTTGGATATAGCTTATTTCTGTATTGTATTTAGGTTTTTTGAAATTTTTTTAGTTACGCTAATTCTAATTTTTGTTCAAGAGACAATTTCTTTTTTTACTGGCATTAGCGTCATAATCATCTTCGATAACTGTACCGAATTCTTCTGAATGTAGATAAGGTTCATGGGTAAAATTTTTTAAGAAAATTTACTATAAACTTGATCATATTGAATTGGTTTTTCTCTTTTATTTTTTTTTTTCTTTACATCATGATGATATGTAAATACAAAATGGATAACAAACTCCCCAATTCAAAAAAATATGGAAATATTATGCACTTTTTTCACAAATACAACCTTGTTTTCACAGATACGATTATAAACTTACGACTCCTGCACGTGTGCAGTATCACTCTGAGTTGTAATAGAATAGTTTTGGCCATTGGATAATTCACATGTTTTATGACTTCTCTTGATTGTACGATAAAACTTTATATTCAGTCTAATTAATTTCTCCCGTTAGGGAGACATAAGAATTAAAACGTATACTATTTTGCTAGATTGGCAATCCCTGAACATATATAGTGGAAACTATTTAAAAAAATTTCTAGTTAATACCCAAAAACCGGTATTTAAGCTTGTGAATACCGGTATTACAAAATTGCACAAATGGCTCAAAATACTGGTTTTCAGTATACCGGTATTGCAATCCCTAGTTGAAGGGCATCTGTTATTGTAACATTTCCAGTCTAATAAATTAATATATTATATTAACCTGCTAATATTTCATATTACCAATTTTTTTTATTTTAGAATTTTTATCTAGACTTTATATGACTAATCAATGTTTATCCAATATGTGGAAGAATATAAATTTTGGTTGACTTTCTGAATTTCGTTTATAAAAAATACTTGTCTAATATTTTTGGTAATGAAAGTTTGAACAAGAAAAATTCATTGCTACTTAATGCCACAAATGTTTCTTCATTGTGATAGGAAATAAGTCTTTTTAAAATAAGTGAAAATATGAATATGGTTAAGTCTTCTATCTTTTATACAATTGTAAAATAACAGAATATTGATTAATTCAGCTATTAAAAGAAAAGCACTTAAAAATAATTCTTTTGTATATAAAAATTAATAAAACACATACATAATGTGATTTGATAACCTCACAAATAACTGATGATTATCAATCATTAGATATTTGTATGGGTTCTTGTTTTCAAATATTTTTATAAAAAAATCTAAATGAGAATTCTTAAATTAATTTTTTGTGATAAATATTTTAATATGTATCAGTTAATAAAAATTCAAGTTTTGATTCAGGTGCTATTGTTAGCTACACACACGCACACAAACGTGGAATTATATATATTGTATAAAATACATGTTTTGTAAGTGCATTGTAAAAAGTAAACTTAGTATTCTACTAGAAAAATAACTTAAACAAAAAATAATTGCCCACCATGTATCATGGTGTCTTTTTAAGTAATACACTGTCTTTCAAACATATTATACATAAGGTAAAATTTTGATAACAAAGTTTAAATTATGCAACCTCTAATTTCAAGATGATCTAAATTTGACTTATCAAACAAACTGCATATCTATACTTTGATACTAAGACCAGTTATAACCATTCCTTACCCAATTCCGATTTTGCTGAAAACATTCCCAAAACTAAAGTCTCCGGAGAAATCCTGATGGCATTAAGGATTTGCCCTGGGATAGATATATGTTTATTGTAAAAAAAAAAAGATATATCTATAAAAAAAAATTTTTAAATATATCTTTATCTCAAAAATTTATCAAACTCTTAAAATTTCTGAAATCTTTTTTAAACTCAACATCCAATCAGATTGCACCCTCTAGCCATATGGTAAAAGGCTTCTCCTCCTGACATCTGAGCAAGTACTCTTCTCTCTAATCTTTCATCATATCAATGTGAGCGGCTTGTCTAGTTTTATGTTTAATATGTTATTTCTTAGCAATATTTTGAAATTCACTTAATACTTTTTGAAAATTACATACAAAAATTGGGTTTTGAATTTAAATACCATTAATCAAATTTTAAAATTGTGTGAAAAACTAAGTATTACTACCATTGTTGCATTTATGGAATAACATTTTCCATAAATCATGTAAAAAGTTTTTTTTTTTTAAGTTTTTTCATGGTTCATTTGTTTGAGTTTTAATTAATTTTTTAATGGATAGACAGTTACCTTTTGATCATAGTTGGGCATTGAAAAGGTTAAACATTCACCTTTGGTTATTTTGTTCCATTATTTTTGTAGCATGTTTTTTAATTCAAAGCTATTGGATACTCTGTGTTCTTGTATTTGAGAATACTCCAAAATGCTCTGTGTGTTTAAGATCCTTTAAATGTGGAGGCCACTCCAGGGTATCTACATTATTGGCTCCAAACTACTTCATAGTTTTAGATTTATGGCATATTGCATTATTCAGCTAAAATTGAATCTCACCAGTCTGTATTTCCTAAATCTGAGGAAAGGAGAACATAGAAGCCATTTTTAGTTCATTATGTACACAAAATTGTTTCCTCACAGATGACCATTTTACTCAAACTATCAGCCGCTATACATTCCCAAATCATAATACTATCTTCACAATACTTAGCAGTTGGTGCTTATGATTTTTGGAGTTATTCTTTTTCTTTAATATGTCACACCCTGTGTGTTTTAAACACATAAAAATATTTAAATAACATGAATCAACTTTGTAAAGCTATTTTCAAAAATTTTAAAACATTGATAGTCCAATGCTGTTTTCTTATTAAATGTTAATTAGTATTCGAAAATTTATTTTAGACATTAAAAATTAAAATGTCTCTGAAATTTAGATTTATCAGGCCACAAGATATTGGCACTATCCTCTTATGTAAGGTGTTTGATGTTTCAGAAAGTATATGAACTATAAATTGAGATGCATGTGATTGCACTAAGCAGCCTGTTTCAACTATCAATCCTCTGTGTATAATGATCTTTTTTCTTTCTTTTCTTTTTTGATTTAAATATACACCATAAATTTCGAAGACATTCGAAAAATTGCACATTTAATAGCTTTTACAATCTCGGTTTTCCTCATGTTGTGTATGATTAGATCTAGATTTTTAAAAAAATTTCTTTACTGAAAGTGTATTATTCTTCAGCATTTTCGAAAGTAAATCTGAACTACTGTTTGTTTTTGGTCAAATTAATAGAACACAGTATATTTATGCACACTAAATACAGCCATATTATTACTCCTTCCAAGAAAATTTGAATTTTGCATTAATTTCAAAATAGTATTTTATTGACTGTTAATTGCAAATGCATTTTTTTTTTGTTGTTAAAACTCAACACTAATATTGTTATGAACAAATGTAGTGATTTTATAGTTAATGTAAAAAGATAAGATTGCCTAATAATTTTGCCCATGGCTGTATAACATTCAATAACATGGCATGGAATTTTTTTTTAAAACTAGGCTTAAATCTTATGATGTAAAATATTGTTTATAACCAAAAATCAATTAGAAAACTTAGAATGTTTTGAATGTTTAAGTTTGAACTTCAAGGGCCATTTTCTATAAACCTATGATTAGGATTTTAAATCTTGTTCAGTTTTTAATATTATATGCAATTCTTTTTCTTATGATTTTCACATTTTTCTTATAACTTTCCTTTGTTTTATAACTGCTTTGTACTTGAACTCTTTTCAATACTGTTTTATTTCCATTCTTTTCAGTATAAGGGATTTCAACCCACAATATTTTTGATTATTTGGAAAGGTAAATTTTAAAACGTTTAAAACTCTTAATTTTTGATAAGCTGGAAAACTATTCTAATGAATTGTATACACCATGGGGAACATTTCTTTTACTTCAGCTTTTAAAAGATTAGAAGAAAAAGCATTTTACATTTTTGTTTTAGAGAGAAAGCAAACAAAATTTGATGAAATCTTATTTTACTTAGGATAATTTTTAAAAATTTCTAATGAGGCTGCAGTTTGATATTTAACCATTGTAGACCTAATACATTTCCCAGAAGCTAGTATCTCTTTTTATTGCGGTACCATATAGGTGGTATACCAATCGCTGCAAGTAAATTTGATGCCCAGTCAATGCAAAATTGAATGTGGAATTTAATATAGCCAAGAGCACCCAAGCCAAACAGGCACTCAAGGGATCTTTTAAAGGCCACATAATCATACCACATGGATGCTGTCCATTTTTTGCATCATGAACATCTGCTGACTTGGGTGTTCGTGTTCAGCACCAAACCAACTCGCCACCCAGCCAGCTGCTTTGGATATAATCCTTAATATATTTGTTAAAAAATAGTTAAATGTTCACTTTGAATGCATTGAAAAGAAATTTAAATATCAGTTGCTAAGGAAATTGTACTATCATCAAAATCAATTGTATTTTTATTCAAATATTTCTCAAATCGCAGGGGGGGGGGAGACATAGTTTTGAATAATAATTTGCTATTGAATCTCAGAAAAATGGAAGGAGTTAATATCTTTGATAATTTGCTGGAAACAGGTATAAGATAGAGTACAAATGCTTTGTATTTAATTTAAATGTATGCTGTCTGGGATCTTTTTTTTATTGTTGATTCTTTGATTACTAACCCCACAACTTTTGTAAAGTTATTATAGTAGTTATGTAAATATTTGAATGCTGTATCAAAATTTACTTTTCTGTATAATCAAGTAATTATATTACTGTTATAGCTTCTTTTTTTATATTGCAGGCATGCTGTTCTTTATGCATCAGATTATTGGGAATATTGTGAAGGATTAGATATTCCATCCAAATCTGCTTTGCAAGCTGAGTATGATAGATTCATATTCCATGTTGTTTATACCATTTACAATTTTGAAAAGTGAGTGTATCTGTCGATTGTTTTAGTTTTTAAATTATTATATATTTATTTTAAAATTGTCAATTTAATTTTTTTCTTTATGTTAATAAAGAAAGGAGGAGTGCATTCATTTTGTTTTTAAATATAATTCCAGTTTTTTTTTCGTAATTGAACTTTTTTCTACCCTGGATCATAGTTTGTCACGAGTTCAAGTGTTTTATCACTTTGAAAATCTAAAAAAGTGTTGTAGATTTTATTACACGTAGAGTACAAAGTCTTGATCTTCTCAAAAAATAAAAATTTGTAATGGCTGAGTAAGAAATGAAAAGTTTAAAACTGTAACAGAATATCTTAGAGCTTAGACATGTTATATCTAATGCAGTTTTAAGAAAATGTGAAGAAAATTATTACTAAAAATGCACGTGTTTCATTTTCATTTTTTAATTACAAATTAAACCTTGTAGAATACATTAAAAGTATTTCAATATTGGAACTATAATTTATAAGTTGTTGAATCTTAAATTGTTTTATTGACAAGGTTCTAATCAGGCTTTAAAAAATAAATTTTTTTTGTAGTTACATTATTGTAGTCTAAGTCAATTTCCTTTTTTCAACAGTGTGCCTTTTAGTTCTTTTTATTTGGGAATGCAACAATGTAAGGGTATCTTCCAAATATTTTTTAAATTCATTATGTGACTGATATAATAACACAGAGGAGTAGTCAACAAGAAGGAAATTGTAGGTTAGATGCATCTTGCTGAGTTATGTATGTGATTTGGAATGCATAACTATCATGAATTCAGTGAGTTCCATAAAAGGGGAAGGGGAATCAGATAATGATAGACATACCTCTCTGTTGATAAGGACAACCGATTATTTGTTAAATATGTTGTCTTTGCAAAGAAAATGTATCATTAGCAGAGATTTCTGGTTGTTGCCAATCGAGGCAGTTCCAGCTGTCACATAATTTCACAAAGGGATATATGTGATTAGGCTCATAAAGGCAGATTGATCCATCTGTTGTAACAGTGTAGTCATGCTTGTGCACTGGCTGTGATTAAGATTATGGGAAGAACGGGATAGTATTATTATTTGTAACAGGAAGTGGATTCTTTACAACAACTGCAAGTTATTAATAATTGATAAACAAATTAGCAATACATCCAAAATCAAACATTCATTTGAAAAAGCTGATGCAGTGGCATAGTTAATTTTTATGCTTTTTAACTTTTCATTACACTTTTATTCCTGAGTCATGGGCCTGAAGTAGCCTGATGGTTATGACACAACATGTGATGATCATGACACATAGTCATTGAAAAAAACCCTTTACTTTAAACAAAATGCAAAAAAAAAGTCCTTTCCTCTAGAAAACAAAGCTTAGTGTCAATTTTTTAAATGTTTTGCTAACATTTGATAATATAAAGACTACTTTGCAATCATTGTCTCCTTACATTGGCAGATTTATCTTGTATTGTTAAAAAATTTGTTTAGCATGTTTATAAAGCCTTATGTGATAACAAACAAATGTCTAGTTAATGTAAACTATAAGAAAGAAAATTGGAAATAGTAAAGGATTGTATTGTTAATCATAAAACTAATGAAATAAGTTCAGCACTTTTCAATAAAAAAGGTTATATTTTGACATTATCTTCAATTTTTATACTAATTCATATGATATGTGAACTAATTCCTATTAAGTGGAGAAGCTTTAAAAAATGCTGGGGTAGCAAACCTTACAAATGATTCTCCTAGATTAAACAGTATAAAATATTCCATTGATTTCTTTGTATGCTTAAAGTAATCTATGGAAATGAAAAATGAAGTGTCTATTGAAGATTCCGAGAGAATTCATGAACTTGAAAATTTGTTTCAAATGCCATTCATGCATTATTTTACTTTGTCAAAATTTTGCAGATTTATAACAATTTGGAGTTTTAAGGAATAATTCACTATTGCTTCATGATACCTGCTGTATTGATAACAGATGTAGTTTTTGTTCAGTAATCAATAAATTATATGAAATTTATATATAGCTATTTTTACAACTGTAATTAATCCACATCAGGCTGCATGCTCTATTGCTGCATGCTATATTGTACAAAAGCTGCATCAGTTGCAATTGGAAACTCTTCATTCCCATACCATGTTCATTGGATCTTGCTCTCCCTGACAATTGTTTCTTTAGCAATTTGCTTAACTTTTTTGCTGGGAAAATTTTCCATTTGTAGTTACTGTTGAAAAGGAATTCTGAAACTTCAGTCACCTTATGCAACCAGTGTTCTATGCCACTAGAATCATTGAGTTTTCTCTAAGATGGCAAAAGAGTGTTGATAATATTGATGATTATTTTTGAGTTATAAAAGGAAAGAGCTAATTCTTTAAATTTTTAAATTGCTTTTTTTCATACTGAAATTGAATTTTTGTATTTAACAGTTAAATAGAGTTAATCCCAGATATAGTAATAAATGCTATGTATACATCTATTTCATAATTGCATAAATGGAAATAGAACTGTAAAGTGTAATATTGATTTTTTTATTTTTTCTGCCATACTTGCTTTTTTCCTTCCCTGTTTATTTTTAGTGTGGGGGATACTTGAATTTAATTATAATTTATAGCTTTTCATTAGTTTTTGGTGTGTACATTTAATAAGAAATATAAATAAAGAGAAAAACCTTTGTAGAGGAATGATCATAATTACAAACTCATGGCTGACATTTTTGTTTAGTTGTGGTCATGAATAAATCATGGCCACCTCTTACCATGGTTTAAAATTACAAGGCTCATGTTGAATAATCCTCAGGTTGCTTTGAAGTGTGAGATTAGCAAATAATCAATTTTGCCATGTTAATGAAGTAGAATTTAAAATAATACTCATGATTGACTTTAGGCTAGTTATAAACTTAACTCTAAGTGACTTTGTCTTTGACAGCTATTATATCTTTGTGTTCAGAAGATTATATCTTGCAATTTTGATAGCTGGGGAATTGTTATGAAACTGTTATAATTGCTACCTTTTTAAAGGAGACCAAACTGATAATATTTATCTAATACAAAAATAGAATTGGAGTTTTTATTTGTTTTTAGAAGTGATGTATTCCATGAAATATTTATAAAATATTCCCACATTCTGTCACATTAATAAAATCAGTAAATAAAAGTTATTTTCCAATATATCTCCAAAATGTAGTGATAGACCTATTAGTAGTTCATATTACTAAATTAAAAAACTTGATTGCATTTTATCTGGTAGAAATCTTTATAACCAAGTGGGAAAATATTTTATTCCATATTTTAGAGGAATTCGATTTCAATATGTAGCTTAATTTTACACTGTTAATATTGTTTTATAGTGAGCATGCTACATCAACTTAATATTTTTGTAAAGAAATATTTTGATTTTTTCACACATCCTTGGGTTTTTTTTTTTCCTTTTTCAAGAAAATATTGCATACTATTTTCTGCTTTCTAATTGGCTTCCCTTGGCTTTGAAAGTCTTGCCATTAATTTAAAATTATACTATAGTTGATAAATTCCATTGAGAATAAATAATGTATTTATGTTTCTGTTTACAGCCATGAAGCAGCTGTGTTTAAAAAGTGTATACTTTTAAATTTTAATTATTTTAAAACCTGCATATTAGTAGAAATTGCATGACATTTGACATTTAAAGTTTTTTAGATTGTTGATTGCTTTTAACTTTATTTGTTTTATATTTTGTAAATTTTTTGCTGGTATACGTCTCATATTCTTGCTTTCTCTCCTTCATAAGTATTCTCTTAATTAGGGCAATGGGAACTACTATTTTTACATTTCAAAAGTTTTTTTCTTTACTGTCTTTAGTGGAACAAATAGCTTTTCTATCTATTAATTTCTTTAAGTAATAGCATCTTAACTTGAATTCTCTTTTAAGGTTTATGAAATTTTCTCTTTAGTGTCCTGATCGAACTTTGTAACTGCAGTTACTTTTGAATTATGCAATTTTTCTCTTCAGATTAAAAAAATTCTTACCTGCACTTCCTTACAAATGTGTATCAAAGAAGATGTTGTGGAATATAATATGGATATTTCACTCCCCTAAATGTTTTGAAGAAGATGTTTATCTTGCTAAAGACATTGACTTGAAACTTAATGGTAAGTTTTTTGGTTTTGTATTGAAAATGTTTTTTTATAATCTCTTCCTCATATATTTGCAAATTGTAATATTTACTATTTATACATAAGCTGTTATGAATTTAAAGCTATGTATTTATTCATGTTTTTGTTGTTACTTTTAGACAACAATATGATATCAGTATTTATTGAAAAGTTGAAAACTTATGATAATTGTGACCAGCTTTACCTTCTTAATGCTTACAAATCTGTTGCTTTGTTTGGAAATACTGAGAAAGAACTGCTGTGTTTCCTTATACATGAAATATTTGAGGTTAGTAATACACTTTTTAGTATATTTATCATGTTTTTATTACCTATATATTTATTTTTAATTGTTTTTAAATTATCATTGCATGAATGAAAATAAGTTATTAAAGTAAGTTTAAATAAATTTATAATCTCTTAATGCCTTATGTTGTTTATCAGAGCTGAACTGAAAAAAGAATTAAATGAATTTTTATAATTTTCATCTTGTTTTCCTCTATTGATAAATAATGTTTCTACTGTGTGAAAAAAAAAGTCTTTAACTATTGAAGTATATATGAGATGAATAATCACACTTTTATATGGATTAATTCATATTTATAATATCTTTAAATAATTTTTTTATGAGTTACATTCCTTCAAAGGGTTAAATTTGTTACTTTAATAATTCAAGGTAGGAGGTCATCTATTGAAGAAATATATATGAAATTATAAATTGCTTTTTGATGTGTTACATGTTCATAACATCTTTGTAATTAATAGGTTGCAAATTAGATTGGCTATTTGTAATATGCTTGGAAAAAATGTCAGAAAAACGTTTTCTTTTGAGAGGATTTTAACTCTTTCCCTGGCGGCAGGGGGAATTTAAATCCTACCGTCATCTGGCAGGCAATTTAACAATTAAATGGCTGAAACACATACATTAAAATAAAAAATTCCTCTTATCTGTGCAATTGTTAGTTAAGAGCTTAATGAATTAATTATTGTTAAAAAATAATTAATTAACAATTAAATAAACAATTAATCAATAACTGAGTAATTAATTTATTATTATTAATTAATTGATTATTTTAATTACTTAGTTAATTATTAAAATTAATTTATTAATTATTAAAAATAAAAAAATTCTGTGACTGTGCAATTGTTAGTTAAGAGCTTCATTAATTATTGTTAATTGTTAGTTAGTTGGAGCGAATAGGGGTGACCTGAATGTTGGCATGCGTCAAAGTGTGAAAACATACCGTGTTGCCAGGTAAGAGTTGGATTTGTCTCGGTGTGTTATCGCGCCTACGCCAGGGAAAGAGTTAATCTGCATTATATGATTACATATTTTTATATTCTTAAAATAAGCCTATCAAGGTCATAGTCTCTTTATTATTTCACTTATAAGTGTATTTGCCCCCTTCCAATTTTGGAATTAAAACTAAATTATGGCTATGGTTAAATATTTATATTTATAGTATTTGTAATTCAGAAACTCTCTTATGTAAAATATTAGTTGTACTGAGAATATTGTATAAAAAGCTAAAATATTGTTGAATTAGGTAGAGCATTTAGCTTGTAACTTTAAATATCCATATTATAATTAAATTTATTAACAGTAAGTTTTAGAAGTATTCCAAAAAAAGCCATTTTAAATAAAGGAATGGATGGTAAGGAGGATAATTCTCAATGTGCTTAGACTGTTTCTTATTTTAAAGAAATGTTAATTTTCAATCTTTGGATAAAGTTTTCTTACGATATAAAGCACAGTATAATAGATACTTATTGTGATAAGTTATTATAATTTTCAAAAATATTTTCTATGATATTTTGTTAAAGCATTGTTTTCCATTCATTTCTTAGAATTTATTGTACTGTAGTTTTAAAGTTGTCACCTTTTATTGCATTTGTAAATGATATCAAAGTTTATATTAAATAAAATCTGGTTTTACTTTGTTATGTAGATTTCATTTGTGGAAAAGGATTTATATCATTTGTCTAAAGAAGGTGCCGTAGTTTCATCTTGCATCATGAAAAAATATCCTTTTTTGCTCTCTGCTTTGCTGAAAGAAGTTCAAAGCAGCAAAGACGAGCCTGTTAATGTAAGTAACTGTAACTCTTCTGATGAATTAAAATAGTATATTCAGCATGTAATTTCTAAAATGTCTTAAAATTTAATAGATAGCTTTACTTTTAAGATTAAATTATATTAAATTGCTTCTCAAGCTCTTGCATTTTTTTAATTAAGTATTTCTTAGTTACAAAGTATTTATTTAATAATAAGCTCTTTGAGTTTTTTTAATTGTTTAGATTCATAACAAAGTGAATACAAAAAAACTATTTTATTTATTCATTCACATCTGAAAACTGAAAGTAAATCCTTACACTGCTTTTCTAGTTATGAATGATCTCTAAAGAAACTGATATTTCATGAAGTTTCATAATTCTTAGTGTTTTATTGAGTTATAATTTCACTGTATTTTTTATAAAAGCATCTTTACTGTAAAATCATTATTGAAGGGAAAACTTCTTTAGCGGCATTGGGCACTTTTTGGTAGGGGAAAATCTTATGGGTTTGCGTCACCGACATGCTCTGACTGGCGCACACGCAGTGTGCTGTTCGCCTTAAGACACTTTTTGAATGGATGAAATCTCGTGTGCGTTCATGTCACCGAGATGCTTATAGCAGTATATCTGTAGCTATACAGCTGACATATAGTGCTGTGTATATCTTATAAGTGAAATTCAATGGATTTAGTGAAAACTTCAATGTGTATATACTGGGCATTGCTCGTTGCGATTCCGAGAATGGGAAATACATATTAATGTGTGTTTTTTTCTGGTATTTTTCTTTATATGTGCCATTAAATTTTCCTTAGTGCATGTGAATTTTAACACGCTTTTATAAGTTTCACTTGCATGTAACGGAATCTTAGAACTCGATTTTTACCCACTTAAAAAGATCGGATTCATTCGAAATTTCGCACACTTGTCAAGGACCGATGACAATACAATAATTTCATAATTTTGTTCCTTAGTCCTTTTCAGGATCGTCAGGAATAAGGATAATCGGATTTGACTACAATTCCATAACCACTTCCAGATTTAGCGACTTATTGCATGTACCTTTTTCAGACATGGCGACTAATTTCATACATCATTTCCAGATTTGGCGACTAATTTTAGATTTAGCGACTTAAAGAATAAGGTGTAACCCTAAAGCGAGTGTTTTGAATTTAAAGCTAATTATATGCAAGTATAAAATACACTTGCGGTTAAAAGAAAAAAAAGTGTTCTGTGTCTGAGAAAGTGGAGGGTGGTTTGTGTGTTAGCAATTTCTTACCATAATATAAAAAAATTTCTGAAAATTAAAATTAAAAAAAGGCTCGTGCATGTGGGGGGGGGGGGAATTTGCGTTGTACTTGCTAAATATTTTTTTTATTTTTATAAGGTAATACGCTTAGAAATGATGATACGAATTAACATGAAAGGAACACGTTTAAAAGGTGAAAAAACGATTTGACACTTAATATTACCATGTTTTTATTAACTCGCTTTCTTGAATGTCTGTCCGGGTGGATTTTGTAATTGATTTTAAACTGTGTGACTTTCCGATGAGCTAGAGACTTGAAATTTGGATCATAGCTCAGAAGTGGATGACAATGCATGAAAATGTGAAAAAAGAAAACAAAAACGAAAGGAGGAATTTTATAATTTTTAGTCCATTATAAAAACATGGTACATTAAAAAAAATTTTAATTAGAACTTTTTCTTCTTTACACACTTTTATTTGTTTGACTTGTTCAAAAGAGACAGAATCTAATATAACGATACGGGACTCATCCGAGGCCTCGTAAACGGAGAGAATAAATACACACCTCAGACCCGTTAATTAATATCCATTGAAGAGCAAGACTAATTCCACAGCCATGTAAGTAGTTTTTTTCAAACTATAATATTTGTAAATCATATTGATAGGAATGAAGAGTATCCTATTAATGGCTTTCTTGTCAAAATATTTTTGTGAAATTTTCATTGTATTTTGAAAATAATGCGATTAAATAGTTTCTCTTAAGAAATAAAATGTTGCTTGAAATGAGAATTTGCTTGAAAATGGTGCTTTTTTTACACTGGTATTTTCAAAGCCAAGCAGGTATGATTTATGCAATTTATGATAACATCTGGAAAGTAAATTTTTCCTCAAAATTCTACACATAGCCAAACATACATTTTTTATGCTCATTAAAATCACAAAAATAACTCATTATTATCATACAAAATGTCCTACAATATATTAAATTTTGAATAAAAATTATTCTTTTTAAAATAATTTTTCTTTGTGAGTGAGGACATTGTCTTTTGTATAAACATCTGTAAACATGTTATTACTGATGCATATTATACTTCCCTCCCCCCACACGAAATTGAATTGTATTTGTTTATTTCCAGTAATCTATTCCAGTGTTTAATTTTGAACTTCAAAGTCATCTAAACAAATCGTTCATTCAAAAGAATATTTTTCCCATCCCTGTATATAATCCCTTTTATTGTTTTGCTTTAATTTTAGTATCTTGCACTTGTAATTTTTTACATAAAGCTATAATATGTAATTTCATGTCTTTAGCTTTCATTATGTATGTTTGAAGATTTGGATGTGAGTGTATGGGTTCCTAAGGCAGAAGATATTCAGTTAATTCAAGAGTGGCTACTCGAAATGCCGCTTTCAAGTCCTAAGAACTTTTTAGCACGTATGTTGTTATCTAAGATGAACTGGGATTTTTCTTCAGAGGTATAAAATATTTTTTTTTCTTTGTTATTGCTTTGAATTTAGACTCATGTTTCAAGTATGCAAACTTAAGCATTTTTTCTGATTTTGCCATAATTCCGGAAAAAAATCATGTTTGAAATAGGAAACTAATACTACACAGATACAATGTAGCCCCAAAAAAATAGTGAAAACATTTCAGAAAAAATGAATAGTACACATAAAGTGTAGAGGGAAATAGAAAAAAGGCTGTATTGACTGAATGACATTGGTATGAAAGACTGTTTAGCCAAGAAGAAGAGTAAACTAAAAACCTTCTGTAAAGGATATGACATTTCCTAACTCTAATGATTGCTAAATTGCAGCTTGAGTTCATACTCAATACTCAACAACAGATTATCCTACAATTCTTGATAAGAGCTACCATTCTTCAATGAGCTTCTGCGTCAACTGTTGGTGTTTTTTGGAGGATATAATCATATTGGCCAATCTGTTCTACGAATATCTTTGCTTTCTAGAAGCTCTTAAACAGCATGGGGACCATAATAGCAGTTTGGATGAATGGCATCTCAAAATTGACACATTTGAGGAGGATAAATTCATTAAAGTAAAGATCTCCTTCAAGAGAACTTTAGCCAAAAATGTGAAGCTCTATCTATTTGTCCATCATAATACCTTTTGACATACACATGCCATGACCACTCCAATGGTCTTTTTTCTCCCTTCTGGTATACTTTTAATAACATCTGGTGTCGAGAATTATTTGTCAAACTGATGCAATTCTCATCAGTAGAAAGGATGGGACTCCATTGATTAGTTTTTGTGTTTATTACACCATTGTACTTATATGTAGTGCCGCTGATAATCTAATTTTGATGATATACAGCATTTATAATGGCGAGTGAATAATTCTTTTTTGTGAAGGTGTGTTTGGCTACACTAAACTGGGACACCTGTAGTTCCACTGCTAATGTAAGTGCTAAAAAATGTAGTTTCCTCATGTATAATGATATATCAATTATGACTTGTTGTTTACCTTGGCTGGCTACCTTTTTCTCTTTCTTACAGTTCTATCTGTTTTGGGAATGCTTCCCAAACTCATAAACATGAGTTTTTTTCAACTACTAACTTTTGATCAACACTCGTAAAACTGCCTTCTTTTCATTTGCTAATCATTCTACCACTTATGTAGGTGTCCAGATGGTTTCTAGTGCTTATATTGCATGTACCCTCTCACTTTCACTTGAAACAAAAAAAAATTGCCTAGAAATGTATTTTTCTTTTTTTAAGTCGCCTAGCACTGCACATTCTTCACTCAATGTGTTTCACATGCCCTCACACCACCTGTGATGTCATGCTTCTTATATTTGTATTTGTATCACCTTTATTCTGAGTTGGCATTTGATTTAACTGATCGCAAAAAAGCCCTTTTTCGGCTTTATGATTGAACTGAAAAATGACTTTGTTGTTTTTGTTTTGCACACTGGTGTATGTCTTTACACCTTGTTTTCTTTAATATTTAATTTTATGTAAATATTAAATAAAGTTATCTGTTGTATCTGCATGGTATTTAATATGAAGTTGTATGAGTTGTTCCTTTATTTGAAAAACTGGAGCAATTCAAATTGTATGTATTCTCTTGTAAATTTTATCTTGCTTTTTTGTTAATTTGTTCTGGAAATACTGAAAGGTTATCAAAATTTATATTTATTGACTGTCAAGTTTGAGTATCAAATTCTGTTGAAAAGTAAAGAATGTACATTTTCATGCTGAATTTCTGATTACTAGTCATGTACTTATGTCCATTTTCAAACTTCATTATTTAATTTTTGAGGAGCCGTTCTAAGCAGTTGATAAATCTGTGTAGCATTTTTAAAAAATTATAAATGAAGGTTTTAGAAAATTGGGGAAATATATATGAGAACTTTTGATTTAATTAAAAATGTTTAGTTTTTAACTGACTGAATGTTTTTATTTCAGCCTTATAAAATGATTCATTTTGCTTTTTGTTAACAATATATAAATTGAATTTAACATTTATTTTTCTTTCTAAAACTAAATAGGACCAACTGGTTTTACCAATACAGTTGCATCAAGAGATTGCAGTTCTTGTACTTCAAGCTTACATGAAATTTGATAGTAAAGGAAATGAATGGAGTGTATCAAATGGTCTTGCTCAGGTTTGCACTTAATAAAATCATAATATTGTATATATTTTTTGTGATTTTTTAAAAAAATTATATTATCCCTGTAATTATTATTTAATTATATAATTTGCTGGACAGTAAAGCCCATGCAAAAAATATATTAATATGCTGTTTTTAAATTATATTATTAAAATTGGGATATTTGTTAAATGTTAGTTTTTACATTTGTGTGGTAAAACTGTATAGATGTGTGAAACATTTATTTAATAAATTTCATGTTCTTGTTTGTGTTTTAATTTTTTAATGAATTTGCTATATTAATTTGTTACCCAAATATAGTTCACTTTATGTATAAGCATTGCTCTTACTCCCCCCCCCTTTTTTTAGAAAAAAAAAAGACTTCGTCTTCCAAACATTATTTACTATTCAAAAAATATTTATTTGATAACTTTTTGAGGATTTGAAGTCTTTATAATTTAAAGATGATAATGTAGATTGATGGTTTTTTTCATGTTAGTGATATTTACTTGAAGGAGAGTTTATTATCATTGTTTGAAATAGAGCAGGGTTATTGAAAAAACAAAGATCTTAGCTTGATTGCTGTTCTTGATCAATGTTTTTTTCTTTTTGTGTATTGTATTTCATTGTTTCAATTCAGTCTTTGTTTCAAGTTGTTCAATTTTCCACCAGATTAATTTTAATGTGAATTATTGACAAGTATTGGCAATCGTTTCTAACTAGATAGCTGAATGTATTGTATTGTATGTGCTACCTATTAAATACATTTAACTTAAATTAGTTTTTGTACCTTAATTCTGTATGTTCAAAAGAAACTTTCTATTTTTCTGTTGCAATGACCAAAAAGAAAATTGCTGTGTATTAATAGCTACCATATATTTTTTTTGCTAAAGTTTCCTAATATGTTAATGCATATGTGTCATAAACATTTGAAATTTTTTAAATATATATCTAAAAATTGTGGCAAGTATTCAAATAAAATCTTTATTAGAAAGAAGTATTTAATTTGAATATTGTGTAATCATGCACACACATTGCACATTCTTTTTTTTTGTGATAATCCAAAAATTTATTGCTAAGATATAGTTTTATGAAATTTGCAGTGTTTCAATTATTAATTTCCCCCCCCTTAGATGCTTCAATTTGCTACAATCGGAAACTTTATGCGAGAAGATGAGGGATTTGTACCATGGGCTTGGAGTCTATTATTTTCATTGAAGCTTCATGCTTTAGATAAAAAGTTTCCAATGTGGATTCAAATATATGATGGACTTCTGAAATTCGATTTCTTGCCTGATCCATTTGAAGAATTATGGTTACAATCACTTTTAAAAGGATACGAAGAAAAACACCCAGCTGCTTGTTATCTTTTTCTTGTTATGACGAACATTGGGCATGAGTAAGAATTGATATGCCTTATTAAAAATTAATTTATCTATCTTACAACTATGTATGAACTACTATGTTTCATTGCATTTCTTTTATACTGTGTATGTATAGATATGTGTAAAATTATTTGACACTCTTAATCCTTTCAAGGTTTTAGAATATCATATTAGAAATCTGACAAATGATGTAAAGAAATGTGTTTAAAATGCAAATTCCATCTGCAAAAGAAGAGTGTAGATTTACATTTTAATATTTCATTTAAAAAACATTTTTATATTTTCATATTTTTTTCGTTATTACACACACACATATATATTCCGTTGTACCCTAATTATTTTACATTTATTTCTTTAATATTCCTGTTATTGGTTTCATTCTCTGTTAAGTATTTGTTTGCGAATTAAATCTAATGAAGAGTTTTCTTGCTAGACTTTTATTTTGTTTCAAATTTAATTTTTAACATTTTAACTCCAGGTTAGAAAGTTTCCTTGTAATCTATTCTATTTTCTTATTCCTGAAGTAAGATATTGAATGTATATTTTTACCACAAGAAGTTTAATTAGATATTTAAAAATTCGAATTCTGTGTAATACCACTTACTTATTTCAATTAGTTTTAACATAAGAACTCAATTATTTTTATTTGTTCTTATTTATATTTCATATGATGTAATAAGTGCCATTATAGTTCAATTTAATTTATTTGCCTTTTTTTAAAAATCCATATTTAATTCTCTGTAAATTTTCAGTGTTCGTCGTTTAATGGTTGAAGGTTTGCAGTGTTTAACTGCTCTCATAGAGAGGCGCCAGTACTTAGCAGCTATACATTCTTTGTATTACATTTTACCATTTTTTGTGAAAAATGTTGAAGAGTTGTTAGCTAAACCTGAGTAAGAAAAGGTTTTTATAATTAAATTGCTTTTTATATTTAGTTTGTGTTTTAATGTCATTTAATGTTTCAAGTCTGTGAGTGCTATTAATGTCATGCAATGTTTTAAATGTATGGTTAACATTAAATTTAAAAGATTAGTTTTTGTGAATTTAAAAATAAATCTGTGTATCAGATTAATAAAATTTTCAAAAGTTTTTGTTTTCATGTATGTGAAAAATTTAACTTAAAGAACTTAACACTTCAGTACCAAAAGTAAAAGCAAAAGTGTGCAAAATCAATTTTAAGTTGAATTGGAATTTTTATGTAAACTTGTTATATAAAAGGTTTCAAACATGAATCGAGACAAATATTAGAAATTACATACATTTAAAATTGAAATGTGTGAAGAACAAATTCAGCTACTATTTACAGATCACTATCCTTTGTATCTATTCAAGATACTTTTAAACTAATTTATATCTTTAAAAGTATTCAGTAACAAGGTGTAACTTAATACTTTAATTTATGAAATGTAAATCATTTGTCGCTTTGATTGATTACTGCTTCCAGTAGCTTATTTTCATTCAAATCCTTAGTTTATAGCAGTAATGCAATGCCAGTTAAAATATTTTTGAAGATTTTAATTTTTCAAAAATTTAAAAGCAGATAGAAATTAATTGAAATAGCTGATTCAAACAGTAAATTATATGCATAAAAAGTGATAAAATGAGGGATCGTATCAGTGATTATAAAATATTTTCCAGGAGTTTTATTTTGTATCTAAGTTATTTAAATGGGGCCTTGGGTAGCCTAGTGGTTAGAGCATCGGACTCCAGACCCGAAGGCCTGGGTTCGATACCCGATGCCACTAAATACCACTGAGTATAGACGGAGTACGTGCTTGTTAAATCAGTGGATCCGAAAGTCTTGTGGATGATCGCAGCAGAAACCACAAGTGCTGGGGGCTGGAGAATATTTCCCTCCTCTTCAGTTCCATGCCAAAATTGTGGAGGTGGAGATAGGTGGTGTCGCCATCTATCGTTAAGAAGTCCAACCTGTCTCACAGACAATGGCAACTTTCATTCCTTCCCTGCGGGAAGGACACGACAACAACAACAAGTTATTTAAAAATTTGGTTATGTTATAGCTTCTACTATTTTTGCTCAAATAATATAAATAATAATCTATATTATTTCTCATTAATTTTGTATATATATATATTTTCATTTAAGTGGTTATATTTTATGTTCACTTATCTTCAATCATATTTTATTAAATCCAAATTAAGAAATGCAAAAATTAATGTGATGCAATAAGGAGAATTGGATTCAAAATTTTTAAAACCTTTATATACTGAAGGAGTAATTATTTAATATTTAAGGATATTAAATGTGCAGTTGTGCTGCTTATTGCCATTTTACTTAAATAATATAGTACTTTATATTCAAAAAATTATCTAGTTTTGTTTTTTTTTAAAATTACTTTTGTATCTTAAAATTTGAAATCGAATTGCTTTTTGAATTACAGTTGTGCCTATTACTGGTGTTCTATTGAATATGGATGGTAATTTTATTGCTTGGTTTTAAAATTGGAAAATATTTTATAGTTTGTGTTTTGAAATTTTTATCACAGCTGAATGAAAGTAATTGTTGGAGAGTGTTCTTTCAACAATTATAGCGTACTGTGTGCAGCATTCTTATTTTTTGCAGTATTTTATAGCTTTTTTTTACCTAATGCATGTTAAATTTTGAAGGATATTTATTGTAAAAAAGTGTAAGTATTTAAAATGAATCTTAACAATTCATGTTATTGTGTTTTAAAAGTTAAATTACTGTTTTTTATGAATTTAAATTAAATTTGGCATAAAATTTTTTTAATGAACCCCAAAACTCTTAAATTCAAGAAACAAGACATTTCTAAATTTCACATGATGTAATTTAGAAATGTGCATGAATAAAGTATCAATTCTCTCAAATCAAATAAAGTTAATTTTTTGAAATATATTGTTTAATTTTATTAGTATTTTCTTTTTCCCTCTAGGTTTATCAATGCGATGAATGATTTAATTGTTGCAGATATGACTGTGTTATCCAATATCAGTGGTCCTGTTGTTGGTGCTGTACTACACAAGATTTCAGCTATGATTAAGGTATTTATGAATTATCTTAGACAAAAAAAAGAAATTTTAAATTATTATTTAAAAGAAAAGAAAAAAAATATATCAGCACCACCAGAATTAGTCTGGTATTTCTCTCTTAAACATTCAACATTTTTTATGTTCTAACTGTTTAAGCCACAATTTTTAATCTGAATGCAACATGTTAGTGAAGTTTATTTACTTCATGCTTATATGAAGTTATGATCAGAATTGTGCTTAATATAGTCAAATTTGATGTTAATTGATGAAACACATGAAAAACCATCATTTAAGAATCATATACAGACAGAAAGGTTTTAATGGAAATAAATTCTCTCATTTAAATTTTTTTTTATGTTCTGAAGTTTTTAAAATAATTTGAGATGTTTTTGTATATTTCTGCTTATTTTAAATACTTGCCTGTGCTATTTTCTTAGTTAAATGTTATCAAGTTTTTATTGATTTAAGTTCTCTTTTAACTGAAGAAATTATTTCCTCCCCTTTAAAGTAATGAATTATGACTGAAAAATGAATGCTATTATAATTACTATTGTAACTCAAATCTCTTTAAATCTTTTTTTTCACATTTTTGTATGCATGGACTGAAATTTAATTTTGGAAACTAAAATACAGAAGTGTACTTTGGGGTACTCCCTCACCCACAGTAAATTATTTTTTTCTAATGGGGCTGCATATTGATATTTCTTACCTTTGCAGACCTAGTTCATTCCCCAGGAGCTGGTATCACTTTTTAGTGTGACACCGTACAGGTAACAGATGGAGGCACCTGCGCTTTGATGATGCGTAATTGAACTTAGGAATTTAATTTTGTTAAGAACTACCAAGCCAAATGGGCTTTTCAAGGGATTTTTTACATGCCACATTATCATACGACATGGACGCTGTCGATTTTCTGCATCATGAAAACCCACCGACTTGGGCTGGGGTCGAACCCGTAATCTTGGGAGCAGCAGGTCAGCGACAAACCAACTACGCCACCCAGTTGGCAAATTTATATATTTCAATAAATTTTATATATTCAAATAAATTATATTTCATCAGTTTTAAAAATTTGATGAAAATTTAAAATTATTTATTTTGTTAGCAATGTAGTCCTTTCATTTTAAATTTTAGATAATGAATCTGGAGTAAGCTTTTACAAATGAATTTCCCTTGACTCCTGTTTTTCTCAAGAATATTGGACAGGGATTTTGGTACATATTTCCATAATACATTATATTTGAAGTTTTTAAATATAGTTATTTTTCCCCCCTGAAAAAATTATGAACCTTGAAGTTTTTTTAATTTGATGAACAATACTAAATGTTTTTGCTTGTTTTAGATATTTAAATTTTATCTAATATGTGATTTTATTTATTCATTTTTAGTACAATTTTGCTTAAGGATTTAATGAAAATGCATTAAGTGTATTTAATATTTTGGGAAATATAAAAGTACCATAAAGTATCAACTAAAGATTAACTTATGTTATTAAAATTTTAAAATATGCTGAGCTTTTTTTAAAGTACCAGAAATTCTGAAATGCATAATGAGAAGAGAATTTCATTTAAGCAATCTCACTCTTGATTTCAAAAGAAATTGTAGAAAGGTATGATAGGGTATAGTTGTCTCATTAAACTGATTCTGAAATAAAATGTGCTTTCAGCTACAAATATGAAATTAGCACAATAAATTGAATAAATCTTTTACTATTTTATTTAGCTTGTTTGTTTTTATATGGTATAATTTATATCTTTTCTGAGATGAAAATTAATGAATGAATGCAATAATTTTATAAAGGGGCGGCCCTCCGGTATCCTCCGCTTGCACAATGTAACCCTTTAGCCAAGATAACTACCCACCATATCATACCATAGATAGTAATGGTGAATGTTCACAATCTTAGATTACATGCGTTTTGTGCTTTTTTTCATTTTTTCTTTGTCACAAAAAAATCTGTAAAACTCTTGCCTTTACCTTAATATTTGTTATGTACTTAATTGTGTACTTTTACTTTTCGATGATGGATTTGGATGTTGTCTTAATTTCCAATTATTTTCAATATATAAAAGGTTTTTTTTTTCTTTTACACATTTCATTGAAAGGTCTGATGAGTATTATTTTAGTGTACTTTTTTTAATTTAGACTTTTTTTTATATAGCATCAAGTATCACAAGCTTGGAATTTGACTGTGGAATTTGCTACACCTTTACTGAAATTATGGACAAGCATCTTATTAAAAGTATTATCATTTCAAGAAAGAAGAAATTACAATTTGAAAGATTCAGCAAAGCAAGTCCATTTTCTATTGGATGTTGTAATTAGAATATCTGTTGTTGATTGCTACACTAGAAATAGTATGATTGATCATCTGTATACTTTTGCAAATGTAAGTGATTATTATAGATATTTAAATTAGCATTTATGAGTATAAAGATTTTTTTTAAATTCCAAATATATTTGTATATATTTGTTCATTAAAATTTATTAATTGAAATGTTCAAACCCTCATTGTTTATTAAGACTTATTTGTCGAAATTTTGGGTTTTGGTTTTGTTAGATTTTTAGTTTATTTTAGTGTTCACTTGTGATTCAATATATATATGTATATATAAATCAATAAATCTAGCTATTAATGTTCTGCTTTACATATTTTAGCCTTTATTAACATCTCCAATTGTTCAGTCATCTGTATGGAACAAGTTTTTTGGTTCAAATACTGAATCATATACAATACTTAAAAGACATACTTTACCTGATTATCCATGGTTAGCATGGTTTGTATTGAGATCAGAGACGAAGCAGAAACAAACCCAAGATTTGTGGTTTCAAATTCAAAAAGAATTAGCAAAGGATACTGAAATAACACCAGTTGCTGCATTAAAGGTAAGTTTTGTGTTAACAACACATAAAATCCAGAGTTTGGGGAAATTATGTATTACAATAAGGGATCAAATAAAAAAATATATAATAAACATTTTATTATAAAGTTTCGTTGTAAAATATTTAAATACACATTGTCTGTAATTTATCTTTTGCCAGATGACCTTGTTGTGCTATAAGCAAACTTTATACTTGTATATTTTTCATTTACTTTTATGAAGTATTAAATTTGTTAAATTTTGCAAATCTTTTTGATGTTTCTGATACTAATATTTTGCTTTTCGGAGTGTTAAGTTTCTCTTTAATTTCGTTTAAATGTGTTTAATGTTTATGGGTGTGGGGAAAAGAGTATCTGAATTATACTTTAAGTCAAATAAATAAATAATGAATTTATTTCATTTTTTTTTATAAAATTAAATAACTAAATTAATAAATTTTTGTTTCACATGCATTTTTTTTTTAATTCTTTTGCATATAGTTTTATAATTAAAGTATACTTGTATTGGTTTCTATGAAATTCTTTTTTGAAACCTTTATTTTTAGAAAACGTGCATTTTCTTAAAGATCAAACAACCACCCCTAGAAAGTTTACCTATTTATCGATGGACTCTTCAGATATTAGAGACTCCAGTATCTCACCCAGTTCTTCCACTTTTGTGGCAATATTTTTTTTACTATTACTTTGAAAGGATAACTATTTTAGAGTAAGTTTTATATCTTGTATATCTTGGATACATTTTCGATACGATTATGTGCTAATACCTATAATCATTGTTTCCTCTTTATTGTTTTAATATCCTTATATTTAATAGTGCATTGCTTTATACAGGATTTGTTAGTACAGTAATGATACTGTGTCTGGTGAAAAGAATTTATTGATTTGACCTGTACATATTCTTAAAATTTTTTAAAATAATACTTGTGCTTCTTACCAATGTTACTCCTGTTCAGCAGTGATTTTCAAACTGTGTTCCACGGAATCCTAGGGTAATAAGAGCAAAATAAAAAGCTTAAAAGAAAATTATAAATTATATGGAGTGTATATGATCACGAATAAATATAAATTAGCATATTTGAATGACATTTAAAACTTTAAAAAAGTTTAATATCTTTTCAAGGCTTTAACATAAATATTATTTAATTGAATGACAAAATGGATGTTTAAATCAGTGCTTTATTTTTAAATTTCGATTTGGTGAAATCTTGTGTGAAACTAAACTAAATGTATGTTTTAAAAAAAGTTTAGATTTCACAAAGCATGCTGCTATTGCCTATGAATCAATCCCCTTACCACAAATCCTGCCACCAGAGATTGCTTTGCTAATGACTAGAGTGCCACATGACTCCCAGTCTTATTATTTTACAAACAAACCTTCTATGTACTGTATAACCAAGGACATTGGGACACTTGGGATAGATATTTGATAAAAATGTCTTGTAACTTGTGCATGTAAAAAATATCTGCTTTTTCTTGTAAAATTATAGTGTTTTGTGCATTTAGTAGATTGCTAACAAGTTAGGAGAAAAAGTAGTTTTTCGATCTGTTTCATAAAAACCTGGAAATTATTTATTACTTTCAAAAAAATAATTGATTAGTTATTTACTACATTAGTTCTCATTTTTGTATATGTGGATCCATATTCATGAATATGTAAACGTTTCTTGCAAGAAATATTTTTTGCAAGTGCATTTTTCATATACTATTCAAAATTTTCCAATAACATTTTATTTTGACAGTTTTAAGAGAAGTACTAAAATAAAATATGGTCATATGAAGCTTTTTTTTTTTTTTTTTTTTTTTGCTATACTTTCACAACAGATATCAATATTATTTTTTCATAATTTTATAGCAAACAATACTAAGCAACTTGTTTAGAAAAAATCTTACTGGTTTTCATTAGTTTCATGTGTGTCACTCAAAACTGAATGATAAGGGGTTTTCTTGCTCTCTCTCTTTGCAAAATGCAGTATTATGTCATAAATCATAGGTTGATTAAATTGAAATACTTAAAACTTACAAATATGTTAAATTCATGTATGCACGTATAAAGGAAGTAAATTAAGTTATATATAAAACTTCAAAAATTATGAAATTTGAGTCTTAGAACTATTGTTTAGAGAAAGTATGTCATGAAATAACAACTGCTATAAATGCCAAGTGCAGTCCTAAATGCCAAAGAAATAAAAGTTGAGATACATGCTTTTAGTGCTTTCTTTAAGCATAGAAAGTTACAAAACAATTTTCAGTCTTGTTACAGTTCTGGCTACCTTTAATACATAAATTGCATTAATTGTATCAGTGACTAGAGATTTTCCCCCCTAATTGGGCTGCACATTGGTATTTTAACCTTTGCAGACCTAGTACATTCCCTGGGAGCTGGTATCACTTTTTAGTGTGGCACCATATAGGCGATACCAATTACTGAAAGTAATTTTGATGCCCATTTTCCTTCCCAGAGAGAGGCACCTGAGCTTTGATGATGCCAATCTGTACTAGGATTCAATTTTGCCGAGAGCACCCAAGCCAATCAGACACTCTAGGGATCTTTTACATGCCGTATAATCATACGACATGGCCGCTGTCGATGCTGCCAGCGACAAACCACCCAGCCGGCATGTCACTAGAGATCTAAGAACTTTCTAACTGGAGACAGCTTGCTTTTGCCTTGACTGTAAAGAATCATACTTTCCTTTGTTGTTATTACATCATTTATTTGTCGGGGTTGTCTGATGGCCAATTTTGGACACTTGATTGGCTCGATTTTTTGTTATTCTCCTTACATAACAGCAGTTGCCCATCCAGTATAGTGATAAGCAATGCTGACTGCTGTGCCATAGGGCTTGCATTCAAATCCCGGAGAAGACATGGATGTTTGTAAATGCATGGTGCCTTCGTGGCATGGGGGTATTCTAAATAGCCATCGAGCCACAAGTCCTCTCGTGAGATTGGTGGAAGGCCTCTAACCACTCCCTGGGTGTTCTCCCTCAAAATTGGGATGGGACCATGTTAAATCATACTGTCACTTGCATGGTGCTCAAAGCTACAGCTAACGACAGGTGTACAATCTAGACTGATGCCATGATGAATTTCTTGGGCCTTGATCTGACTACATCAGACAGGTGGCATTAGCAACAACAACACATAACAGCTAGGCCCGTCTGCTTCTATGTAAGGAGAATGCCTGTTTTTATGTGTGTAGGCTTGACAATCTAACTCTTCCCAAGGATGCTTGATGTTTTTATGAGATGTTTGAGTAGGCTAAGGAAGCACTTGAACTTGATATCAACAAATCACTGAGAAATAGCTCATGTTATATCAATGAGCATTATCATCTGATAGAAGAGAAAGAGCCTATTCCAAACTGTTGCATCATTGGGAGTATGCTATTGTCCAGCACATTTTCGTATGCATCTGAATCCCTTTTTCCCCTAGTTAAAACTAATTTGTCAAACCTAAACCAAGAAAAACAACTCCACACTATAATATCCCCCCCCCATCATCAAATTTCATTCTAAAATTTTAGTAAGGGGCTGTTTATTGGGCATTCGCCAAATCCATGTATGTCCATCTATATATTGCAACAAATATCTTGATCAATGGTGGTGTTTCATAATCATTCCAGAAGATGTAAAGACAGTAACATGCTTATATAATTTCAAGTTCAATAACCCCTTAAGAAACAGTTCTGACACTGAGCTCTTCTGTATTTGAAAGACATTGATAATGATGCTATGCAAACTGGCTAAAAATATTAACTTTCATAGAGAAAGAGAAATATATGACTTGCTGCATCAGTAATATTTCTCTGAATTTTCACGATGCTCAACTGGATTTTTTTGTCAATTGCGGTGTAATACCACAGCTGCCATAATATCTTTTAAGAGTTGCAAATATACTGAAAATGTGTAAACACTGAAGCGTAATAAAATCACATTAATTAGATGATAATGCAATGAACGTAAATTGTATAATAAATCAATTTCTAGGTGTAGAAATTTTTTAAATTATGAAAAATACATTTTTTCTGGCTTCCAGAATTTTTTGCTGCCATGTTTGGCAAGTTTTAGCATGGTATCTGTAGATGGCATCACATGTATCCATTCTATGTACAAAATAGAGAAAAAAAATCATGAAGAAATATGTCTTAATACACATTAATAATGCCTTATTTTATAAAAGACTATTCCATTTCACGAATAATGACTTAAATTACTTCATAAACATGAATTATGCATTTTTCATGAAGATGAGGGTGGTGATTGTAAAAATAATTGTGTGGCAACCATTTATTTACACCCATACGGGGGGAAAAACAATTGTATTATAGTTCGTGTTACAAAGTGAATTGTAATAAATCTTTATACACCCGTTCTAAAATAATTTAAAATATGCAAGGTTATATCCAATCTAAATAGAAATTTTCTTCATTTAGTATAACAATTAAACCCCTATGATCTGTTATTACAATATTAAAAAAATTTAATTTATGGTGCTTTTACACATCTTATTAAATTTAAATTATTTAAAGTTTAGTAACAATTGCTGTAAAATGAAAATATGAAATTGTTCTATTTAACATTACTCTCTGAACTTAAGAAAAGTAAATGAAGTTTAAATTTGTATCACAGACAGCTGCTGGTTCATCCCCCCCCTTTTTCTAATATATTCATAGTGTTATCGTTTTTGTATTGTAATATATGTACTACTTTTTATGAAAAGGTTGTTTTTTTTTACCCTCTCATGTTAAATTTTTGTTTATTATTTATCCATTACAAATCTTCTAAATATTCTTACTGTAGAAATCCTGTATTTACATCTAAATTATTCACATATGCCATGTATATTATTCATATTTCTAAGATTATATCCATGCCACAAATTCATTAATCAATTCTGGAAAAGTACTTTGCATTGAAATATGCATAAAGCATAATATGTTTGTGTAAAAAGTTAAAATTTTTAAATCTGGAAAGAATACCAGAAATCCGAGAATGAGTAATTTAGTGAATATATATAAATTCAGACAAGAAAAATCTCTCTTGATGCATTTTGAATTTTAATATCATTCTTTGTTACAACTATATTCTGAATTCCACTCAAAAGGACAATATCTATTCCACTAGACTAATTAGCATCATCAACTCTGTCCAAAAAATATACTTCTGACCAGAAACCACAACCATTTTGAAGTGCACAAAATGATCCCAACATTTTAGCATGGTTTTCATAAAGAATTCTTCACAGCTGATTTCATGTGGTAATTTTAAAAGATTATCTGTGCAGCAATTTTTATCTAAAGCTTGCTTTCACTCTTTCACCTCAGCTTAACTCTCCTCCCATCTTTCCTCCCCATCTGTTGATGTTGCCGGTTGGAATTGCTGTCTATGCTGATATATTTCATATCTATTTCTTTAAAGAGCACATGCATTCATTTTTAAACCTGCATGCCATTGCTATAAAAACAAATGGTTACCTCTTCCAAAATTTAACCTCCTTGAACAAATCGAGTTACGAGCTGTGTCTTCTGTTGGGAAAAGGCAGATTTATAAATATTAGCTGTAAATCTAGTTAGAGGTCACCCAAATGCACTAGCAACTGAAACTTGAAAATATGAATTCCAACTCATTCTCAACATGTCCAAAGTTACCTTTTTGTCCAATTATTTCTCTAAATGTTAGAAGATATGTCTAAAATCCCAAGCTTTTTTAATATTACAGCATCAAACATTTATTCAATATTTGGAATTAACAATTTTTGCTAGAGAATGAAACAGAAAGCATATTTATTTGTGAATCTTGGATAAAGCAAAATACTTTGTATCTCGCTGGTTCTCTTCCCCCCCCCCTTTCCCAATAAATAGTACATGTAATTTTGATAAATTTTGCTCATCTATGCATTATTGTGATAATCAAAGTGAAGTGAAATTTATCTGGCATGTGATTACCTTAAATTTAAATGAAACAGTGTTAATCATTTCATGAAATGAGTTGATACTCTCAGTAAATGTAACTTATTATGCTTTTTTTTTCTTCTGGATAACCAGTCATATTTATGTATAACTGCCTCATATAATCATTTTAAAAATATACTCAGTGATTTAATTTTTGGCACATGATGTAATATTGTTTTATTTCTGCATAGCTCTGGTGCTCCAAAAAGTCTTGGTTTGAATTATTTCAAAAGTGGAAAGCATTTTCAGTTCTTGAAAAAATTAAAAAGCAGAGCTCTAGAAACAGCAGAATATTACAAAACCTGTTTGGATAATTCTCGAAGTGTTTCTATAGCTAATAATGAAGGTAACTACTTGTGTGATCATAAATTGTTTGTAATATCATTTTTAAAAGCCCAGATTCATTTTATTCCCAAACCTGTGTTTTGATCCCCCCCCTACACTATTTCTAAAAAATATATATATCTAAATTACTTGTGCAATTTCCCTGCAACTTGGTGATGCCAAGTTTTTCTTTAAGACCAATTTATACGGTTAATAAAAATAATTATTATTTCTCTTCATTTATCTATGTGATTGCAGCATTACTGTTATTCTCCACATTGTAATTATCATGCTGAGAGAGCATCTTTACTGAGTCTACATGTCTCACACACACAAGCATCTTGATATTTCAGTTACTAATCTGTTGAAGGCATTTATTTATATGTGAAGAGTGGATAAAGTGGATTGAAATGCCTACTAATGACAGCACACCTAGAGAAAGAATGGAACTGCTATCAATTTCTAGTGTTAGGGGGTAAAAAGTCCTACAGAAAGTTAAAGTGAAAATATGTCTTTTAAAAAGTGTGACATAAGCAATGTGCTTGATAGAAGTAAAGATGGCAAGTTACAGGGACCAAAGTGAAACTGTGCATGATTTTAGCAACAATGATGGAACTCTGGGATTCTGTGATGAATAAATGCTGATAAATTGGCTATTTTTTTATTGTAACATTCCTGTTTTCATCATATGAAGAGTTATCAAAATAGGTACTTCTTGATTCTTTCCTATGTAATCCAAATATTTTTCATTAACTCTTACCTGATAAGTCACAATGCATCTTATAAGCTGAGAAATGCAGTAATTTTCACGTGACAGCTTTCATTGTGGATACCCTATCTAGACAGATATCAGTTTCTTGCTATGAGTTAACTTAAATTGTAATTCTTGTGGCATTGTATTGTAGAAGCTGAGATGTGAAAGTTGAAAATGTCAAATGCTCCACAAAAAAGCAATGCACATATTGGAATTCTTTAAAATAAAATCCTCCATCACTACCCAAGATAAAGAATACTTACGGGAAAGATCTACCTTCAGACAATTCTATCCAGTATTAGTAAAAGCAGTTTCAGAGAACTGGTAATGCTCTACACCAGAGAGCTTGAAGACCATGTATGTCATATGTGGATGTTAATCGAATTTATAAAAAGCTTATCAACAGTCTATTCAACACCATCTAAAAAGCAAGTTTTTAGGGACGCCATGATCGACAGTTTAAGGAAGGTTTTGAATAACTGCATTTGTTGTATCCATGGGTACAAGAACAGAAATTGTTCCAACTTTACAACTGAATGGTAAACCTTGTCATTTTCAGTTCACTCAACACATTTTGGCTGAAATTGACCTTAAGGAACATTTTCTTTGTGAATGGTTCTTCAGTTATAATTCTACTCACAAATTCAGAAAGGTAAATTAATATTATATAATATGGAACCCTCATGTATATCTTGAACTGGAAAGAGCTGCTCTGAAGGTTAATTTAATGCACTTTATCGTATATTTAAGTTATCTAGATGCTTTTCTTTATTGGGAAAGCAGTGAACTCTGAGTTACCTGGACATCCTATGTGTTGATTTTCCTAGCTATATATGGTTCATCAGTTGCAGTGCCATCTTCCACATGTCATATTTGAGCAATATAGTGCACCAACAAATTGAGGAGTAATTACACGTAAATTCCTGGACACTACATTTCTCAGTTGATGAATGGATGACGGGGACCTTTTCTGAAGTCTATATACACAAAATAAATGCGATGTAATATTTCAGATTTGAGGGATGATCCATTACGTGTATGTTACATTTTTACTTTAATATCGTAAACAGAGCAATACATTTTATTACACTATGTATTTCTATTTAAATCAGTCCTGTTTCCCTTTATAAAATATATTTTATACTTTATCTTCTACTTTATAATGTTAAACTGATATATAACCATATAAACTTATTTTAATATTGAGACTTTTTATCTATATCAATATACATACGTTTCATGTTTCATATCTGCTTTTAAACATTACACAAAGACAATCTAAGGAGAAAAATCCTAATGAGTATATTACAGTATCTTCTGGGGCCCTGAGTAGCCTAGTAGTTAGAGCATCGGATTTCAAACAGGAAGGCCTGAGTTTGATGCCCAATGCCACTAAATACCCTCTGAGCATGAAACAGAGAATGTGCTCATTAAATCAGTGGGTCCAAAAGTCTTGTGGGGGATCACAGCAGAAACCATGGGTGCAGAGGGCTGGAGAATATTTCCCTCCCCTTCAGTTCCATGCTTAAATTGTGGAGGTGGAGATAGGTGGTGTCGCCATCTATCGTGTATGAACTGAGCCTAATCATACTGTCACCTGCATGGTGCTCAAAGCTAAAAAGCTAACAACAGTTGTACACCTAGCCCCTTGCCACAATGAATTTCGTGCACCTCAATTTGACATCATCAGACAGGTGGCATTAAAACCAACAACACAGTATCTCCTGTGTTAGAAATTCTGGTGGAGTTTTCTTCTACTCTAAATGAAATAAATGCGTTTTTTTAGAAAGTATTGCCCAAAGCATCTTTCCTCTCTTTATGTATATGCTAATGAGAATGATCGCATTACTTTTATATGCAGTATTAGATTAACGTAAATGAGTATTTCAAATAAATGTATATGTTTTAGGAAACTGGTGTAAAAAATATAGGTTGTTAATTATCAAGATTTGATCCCTAGAAACTACATTGCAGTACCTTAATTATTTCATTTTCTTAAAATGATGTTTTGAATACACTTGCTTCTGATGCAATTGATCTTCTATGTGATGTAAGTAAACCATTCTGAAATTTCAATACTCTGGGGCAGAGGTGAGCAAATAGTGGGCCGCATGTGACCCGCAAAAAGTGGTTTTTGTTTTTTGCGGCTTGCCAAGACAGTCAGAAAACAAAATAGACAGAAAATGTTCTCTATTTGGGCCAACTTATGTTAGTTAACTTTTTTCTTGTATGAAGCTCAACAAGAGTAAATATAGACATGTCGACTGACATTAACTTGCGGGATGTGATGAGAATTTCAACAAGCAATGTCATTCCTGATTTCAAAAGAATTGTTGAAAAATGTGATAGGGTACATTTGTCTGATTAAATTCGAAATTGTTGGTTAGTATTATTCTACAATTATTTATTAATAGACCTTTATACTTATGTTTAGATTCTGTTATGAATGAAAGCCCAAGAAGAATTATTTCAAAAGAATGTATTCACAACATTGAGTTATGCAAGTAAGTTATTTTACATCTTTTGTTAGTATTAAATTATCCTATTAATTTTTAGCAGAGAATGTCGTGATATTCTTGTAAATGATTTTATTCTTTGTAAAATTATCAGGAACTGTTTCAATGTAAAGATTACTAACAATACTTTAAAAATAAAAATGATTTTCATATATATATGAGAAAATCTTTAAAATGTTAAAATTGGTTAAAAGTGACAGTAAAGTGTAAATATGAACTGCTGGAACTTTTGTCTTCACATTGCTAATAAAGATTAATCATCTATTCTAAAATGATTCTCGATTCCGATATTTCTTGAAAGGTGTCGTGGCTGAAAGCCACCCCTTACACTACTGTCTCCCTGTCTATCTGCAAATACTACTGGATGTGTAGGCGGACTTAAATGATCAAAAGACATAATTGCAAATCAAATAGATTTATTGATTCTAATTAACGCAAATGGTTAGAAACACACAACTCAAATTTAAGAGAAACAAATTAGAGTGGAGTACGAAACTGGGAATCACTACTAGCAGACTAGTCAGAATATCAACTGAATCTAGGAAAGCTTAAACACGCACAATTACAGCTACGCCATGTACGAATATTCGCAATGTCTTGAATAAAATCACTGACCTTATCTTTTACATCGGCTGTTCCTTCGTGATGGTTTCTGCCTTTTTACTGGTTAGGGAAATGGGTGAAGGATCCATGCTCTGTAACAAGGATTTTTACAATCTTCAATCAGCTTCTCCTAGCGTAGCTCCCCACGTAACCGCTATCTACGAATGTCAACAACTGCGTGCTGACCTCTCGATCTTTATTTCACTTAACTTCACTCTTCTATATCTCTTCACTTTACTTAACTCTTTTAACTCGCGAAACCCGAACTTATATAATATATCTTTTTTGCATAAATCTCGCTTGGCTTTCGGTGAAGATTGGTTGAAATAAATTATTTTACAGAAAATAGAGGAAGTTAGTTGAAGACTGTATAGATCCATCACAAAGGGATGCATTGATACACTTTCATTTTGCACTACTCCTTTAACTAAAATGGCCTTAATGACTAAGTAATTCAATAAAAAATTTTATTTTCTGTTGAGTAGTTTAAAAGAATGTTATTCAAGCAAACTAACAAAAAAATTGTATATACACACTCTCTTATACATCCTTTTAAAACAGTCAAAATATCAGTTCTTCCGCAGATATGAGGAACCTCATCTTTACAAAGGCTGTAGGTTGATTTTGCAGAATCACCCAACAATTCACCTCCTTTCTACAAAATCCTTTTATCTTTGTTTTCCAATTAAATTTCTGTATATAGTCTTTAAAAAATAATGGCAAAACAGCATAAATACTTTAAAAAAAACTAATTTAATCTTCAATTTTTTATTATAGTGTCTCTGAATTTATTCTACACTAATAGTACTAACAATGTTTATACCTTAAACCTTTAAAAATGATTAGATGATGCTTTCATTCTATCCATTTACTTGAAAGGTAGAACATTGTTTACTTGTGCTTTATTTAAACACATTTACTATATTAAAACTATTTGTTTCTTAAAGTCTGTTTAAAAACTACTGAAAAATTCAATCATTGAATTCCTTCAACTTTATTTTAGATAATTCTTTCATTAAAAAAAAAAACTACTGGGTTTGTTTTATCACTAATTACTTTAAATTGAACAGTTTTTCGAATTCTAGGTTTCTAAAAAAGAGCATTTCACATGGATGTTTTCAGTTGATGATTTTGTGAAATCAATTGCTGCCATATTGTCACAATGTAATGTATAACTATCCTCAATGACATTAAACAATTTTAATTTATCATACTCATTTAAAATTCGGATTATCCATATTAATGCCTTTTAAACTTGTGTGTGCAACATATATAGATTCTAGTAAAGATTAACTTATATATTTTTGTTAAATTTTCTTTAGTATATGGATGACTTTTCTATGAACAATATTTTCCTCATAGATTTTCTGTCATTATGGTGCATGACTTGCATTGCTATAACAATTACAGTTAATCAAAACATAATGTCTCATTTTCTATTACTAGTACAACTAATATATCATAATAACCTTTAAAGAGCTTTCCAATGTTATACCAAAGTTATATTAGAATTGAGATAAAGTTCTTATTGCATACAAGATATTGATCCTAATTCGACTGGCAATGTAATCTAAATATCTAATTTAAATAGAATCTTAAACTTTCTTCTAGTTCTTCATTGTTGTTTGGGGATTGCAGTTTAGAAAGAACAATATCCCCTGAGCAATAGTAGACATGTAATAGGATTTTCTAACTTTTCAAAGTCATGAATTTAAAAATGTAATTTTTTTGGTGAATGTGCAAATTGTCATTAGTCTCTTTGAAATCAACAAGGAATAATCTATGAATTTGTCTAGTCTAAATTGTAGTGTGGGGATTAAATTTTTCTTTTAAAATTTTTATTACATCAGCAATATGTTTTAGAACATTGCTCCCCAACCTTTCTCTCACTGCAGATACATTAATTGTTTATATTCTAGATTTTTTGGTTTCATACTTTTAATTTAATTGTATTTAAATATGCCTTCTGAATAAGATACAGTCACACCAAAAAGGAATATATTGGCATCAATAGAAAGTTGCACAAACCCAAGAAAATACGCCGATGATGTAGTATTCCTTTGGCTGCCCAGTATCATTTGACCCGGGAACTGGGGACCAGTGTTGTTGAGTTCTTCCAAAAATTATGGTATCATCTACATATAAGAGTAATATTATAATATTTTGAAACGCATAAACATGATTTACCAATTAAGTGCTTGAAAATCCTCTAAAATGGAATGAATTATACAAAACCCACTGGCGTGGGGCCACTCTGGTGAAGTCTGAACATGTGTGTATGAATAAGCATGTGTGATTTACCAACTAACCCTTCTGGTTGTTTCATAAAAAGTAACTTCTGACAGATGTATTTTAAAAGGTCCACTTGATGTCAACATAACAGTTTTCATTACCTTAAGACTAAAATTGAAAAAGACAATTATTGAGATATTTTCAATTTAATTGGGCACATCTTCGTAATTTCCTCGTTTTTTATTGATTGCCTCTAGCTTTTATACTTTACCATTTTCGTCCCTTTTTATAATGAAGACCTATTCATTGCCAAGTATTTTTACATTATCAGGTTTGGAAACTAATTCCCATACTTTCCATCAAAAATTATATCGATCTCATCTTGCGTAGCAGTTATTTAGTTTTTTTTTGTTTCTGGAGATTTTATTGCCTAATTATTATTGGGGAGGAGGTATTTAAATAAATAATCATGCTTTTTTATATTGTTTACTACCATTTAGCTCATTCACCAATGGTTCTTTCTTTAATTATGTATAAAAAGTTATGATATTTAGTTTATAATTTGGATAAATATGGAAAGGTTATCTCTGAAATATATACAATTCAAGAAAAGACTAACAATAATGAACTGTTATTTAATTTGAAAAATGTGAGCAAGTTATGCTTACTGTAAGTTTCTATTGTACACTGTGAGAATAATTGTGTCAGATTGTCAGAATCAAAGGCAGGATTCTTAGATGGCAGGAATTTTAGATTTAGTACTGCAAAAGACTGAAATATAGCAAAAGTTCTGCCGCAAATTATTGGCATAGATAAGTTTTCAGAGAATACAAGTTGTTTTCCTTATTGTTTAGTAAAATGGTTCAAAGTACAAGGCTCATCTTTTAGTAGCGTATGATAAATCTTTAGTGTTATTTTATTTCTGTATAACTAAATTAAACATATATATATATATAGGAGAAAAGCAACTCACTCACTCACTGACTGATTCATCACGATATCTCCAGAACTATTCAACCTAAAGACATGAAATTTGGTAGGCATGTTCCTTTCATGGGGTAGAGATTCACTAAGAATGGATTTTACGAAATTCGATCCGCAGGGGGCATTACAATGAGGGTTAAGGGGCGTTATGAATAATTTCCATTTTTAAACTACTCGCCGTACAATCTCGAAATTTGGTAAGCAGATTCCTTTCTTAGAGTTAAGATCCGCTACAAAATGAGTTTGGTGAAAATCGACCCCCAAGTGGCATTGTGAGGACTTAAGGGGCGTTAGAGATAATTATTTCTATTTTTAAACTACTGGATGTACAGTCTTGAAATATGACACGCAGATTCCTTTCATAGAGTAGAGATTAGCTACAAAATAGGTCTTGGGAAAATAGCCCCCCCAAGTGGTGTTACGAGGGATTAAAGAGCATAATAGATAAATATTTCCATTTTTAAACTACTAGACCTACCTGCTTGAAAATTGGTAGGCGTGTTTCTTTCATGGAGTAAGTATCTGTTTTAAGGTGGGTTTGGGGAAAATTGACCCCCAAGGGTTGTTGCTGGGGTCAAGGGGAGATATAAATAATTCCGATTTTTAAACTGTTAGACCCACAGTTTTGAAATTTGGTAAGCAGATTCCTCTCATAGGGTAGAGATATGCTACAAGATGTGTTTCATGAAAATGGCCCCCCAAGTAGCGTTGTGGGATGTTATAGATTATTATTTCCATTTTTAAACTACTGGGCGTGCAGTCTTGAAATATGATAAGCAAAATCCTTTCATGGAGTAAAGATCCACTATATAATGTGTTTTGTGTGAAAATCGACCCCCAGGTGACGTTGCGGGGCTCAAGAGGCATTATAGATAATTTATTTCATTTTTAATTTATTAGATACACAGTCTTCAAATTTGGTAAACAGATTCCTTTCAGTTCTCCTAGATAATGGGTTTTGTGAAAACAGACCCCAAGTGGTGTTGCGAGGGCTCAAGGGGCGTTATAGATGATTATTCCCATTTTTAAACTATTAGACAGACAGTCACTATAAGATCTACCTGCTTGAAAATTGGTAGGCATGTTCCTCTAACAAAGAGTAAAATGAAAATCCACCTAAGGAGAGTTGCGAGGGGTCAAGGGGAGAAAAAATTTCTGTTTTTAAGTTGTTAGACCAACATACTTGACATTTGTTAAGCATGTTTCTTTTATTGAAGTGATCCACTAAGAATGTATTTTAGGGAAATCAACTCCTGGGGAGAGCATGGGTTCTATGGCGTATTGACAAAAGAAAATTCTTTTTTTCGAACTACAAGAACTATAATAATAGAATTTCGTTTGCATTTTTCTTTTGTTGAATTGAAATCCCCTAAGAATGGTTATTTTGGAGAACAACTCTCAACGAGATTACGGGGGGTATTATAATAAAAATTTCGTTTTTGCTCTATAAGATTTAGACTTGAAATTTGGCTTGCATGTTTATTTTACGGAGTAGAGATCCACCGAAAATTGGTTTTGCGGAAATCCACTTGGTTATAGGGTTACGAAAGAACAAACATCATTCTATACTTCAATTTTAGAGATGATTGGAAAATACAAATTAGGAGTTCTGTCCTTTTTTTATCTAAAGTTGAAAGTTACAGGTATAAGTATATTTTTCAATACAATCAAAGTCTTATTTCTAGGACTTGTATATCAATAATTTATATTTATATATATAAACAGTATAAATTTATAAAACATCATGAAATCTCCAGCAAAGCGGTCGGATAATAGCTAGTATATGTATATATGTCGTAATCGTGGCGAGTGTAGTAAACCTAATGGTGATGTTGCATTGACCAGCAAGAAATCTGTTTTGTGAAGCATGCAGAGAGGCACAAACATAAACATCTTAAACAAAATTCAGAAAAATTCCAGCATGAAAACACACATGCGCCTTACATTTAGGCGAAGACAAAGAAGGAAACAGATGTGGATAGCTACAGGGTGAAGACAAAATGCAAGAGAGAGGATTATTCAAATATCGAGTTTTTATATACAGTGAAAAACTCATTATAAGAAATACAGTTATATATTTAGGCGAAGGGAATAACTAGTTATTTATGGAAATGACATTGTTTAGAGAATCCCTATTAGTAAGGTGCATGAAAACAATTAATGCTCTTCAATTTCTTGGAATCGCCAATAAATCTAAAAAAATTCAAGATCTAAAGCAGGAATTGGCAACCTTCTAGCTATGGCATGCCAAACCAATCGACCAATATGATTCAGCGTGCCACACTGTAGGGCATTTTTGAAACGATTCAATTCCTGTAATAATGCATGCAAAATTAGAGAATAGAGGTCAATAAAATATAAGTATTTCCCTTCATTACAATTAAATAAAAAGGTAAACTAAAATTTTAATGCAAACCTAGTGTTTGTACTGCTTTACTTTCATATTGCAAAATCTTATAATGTGCGACTTTTGGATTGACACGATTCTGAGCATTCAGTTGTCAAACAATTTCTTTGCGGACTCGAAATATTTTTTATATGAGGAAAGATTTTTTACTTTGATATGTAGAACTAAAAGCAGAAAGTAGCGTACATGCAATTTTCTCTCTTCAAACAATCAATTCTCTCTAGCAATGACATTCAATAATTTACAAAACTGATGTAAATTTATCTTTAGAGTTATCTTTCAGATTTTTTCGGCATTCAGTAAATGTCCATTACAAATTTGTGAACTACCATCCACTCAAAAGAATTAGATGTTATAAATAAAGGAGATTCTAATTATGAATAAATACCTATTTAAGTTATTACATATATATATTATTCAGTGTGTTTTTTCAATCCAAATGTTTGACTTTACTAACTATGCTTTATTTTTGTTACAAATTTACAGAATCTTTCGAGCCTTTTCTTTATGGATTGAAGACACAAATTTACATCAACCAAATGTATGCTTTTCTGCTTTAGGTCCAAATTACTGTTGTGAAAGACTAAAGTTGGTTATTAATAATGATCAGGTATATGTTTAAAATAAATAATATTGTTGAGCTTTTTGTTGTTGATAACATTTAGCGCAAAATCAGAAAAAAATTAGGCCTTTATGACATTAGAATCTTTTTGCAATTTAAAAAATATATATAAATTTTTTTTTAAAAAAAAGTTATTATTTTTTGTAATTTTGTTTAAGTATATTATTGTAGCCTTTAAGTGTATTTTATAATTTGAAAGCTAAAAAAAAAAAAAACATATCCTGTAAACATAAGGATTAAAGTTGTTAAATCCTCTCATTAAAGGTAACAATATAATAACCTATGACACATATAATGATACATGACCTCTGAGCTAGTAAAGAATAGAATTTAAAAATATAATAATAATAATATAACTTGATAACATTGGTATATTCAGTGAATTTTTTTCATAGAAAATTTTTTGATTTCTTATAGATCAACAGTTCATTCAATATCTTGCATGTATCTATATGATGCAAAAAGTTTTAATAAGAAATTGCTTTAATGCAGTGCTTTTACTTATTTAAATAATTTTTGTATCGATTGGTTATTAAATTATATTTCATGTGTCACAAATAAAATATCTTTTTATACCTGTAACTCAAATTGTACTTTGGTATTAACTTTGAGGTATTTATCTTTTTATTGCTGTTCAGTGTAGCTCTCTAAAAGTAGTTTTGGTTTGAAACAATGCATCTTACTTTCAAAGGCTATAGAATTTTTTTATTAACTGCTTAGTATTTTTTGATATGTTATTATAAAAAGATATATATAAGTATTTTATTAATTGACTATTAAATCACCCTCCAAAATCTATTGATATGTTTTAGACATGTTCATTGAATTGTGAAAAATGTATTAACCTGAGCCTGATTTATCTGTACATAAAAAAAACCATAATGAGCAAAATTTATAATGTGTGTGTTATATAGTATTTAACTATTGTAAATTCCTGCCCCCCCCCCAAACTTTCATGCTAAACTATTTTCAGAGTTATAACTAGACTTACAACATATCCATATGTTGTGTTAGTATCAGATTTGTCAATAACATTTAATATTTAAACTGTCTTAATAAGATTGCTGAAGTAGCCACGTAGTCCTAGTCGTAAGCTCGTGGCTGGCTTATTTTCTGGAGAGTTTGGTACTTGTGGAGAGTGCGGTACTTGTGGAGAGTGTGATATCATCTCAGGTATCATCCTCATCACTTGACTTTGGTTCATAGTTATGAGGTCTTTCACCAATAGCTTTTATGTAAGTTCAAAGTGCAATGTTAATAAGTAATCCATTCTGAAAAATGATTTTTTTTAATAGTTCTTTTCTCTTAGTGGAATATCTTTTTCATAAAGATGTAATAAATAATTCACTTTTTTATATCTTATTTCATTAATTGTTATTGTGGTCTTACTATTAGCAAGATTGGTTTGACTTAGTATCAACTGACCTGTTAAAAGATGATTTGAAGCAAAAATTGCATTCCTGGGAATCTAAAAAGAAATGCTTTCTTTCTAATCAAATAACTGTTGAGTCTCTTGAAAAATCAGGTAAGCAAATCTATACTTTGTGTTGTATTGTATGTTTTACATTTATTAAAATAAAAGAATGAAATTTTTTCCTCCCCAGTTGATGAGAGACTTCTAATACGTTTGACCAAAAATAAGGATTTTAAGCCTCTATCCTGCCCTACAGTTATTAATCCTCCTATGCGGGAAATAGAGAATATTGCATTATCATCTTGGAATGTCTTAGTTGAACTTATTGAAAGCAAACAAAGTATCATTTTTGACAAAGCCAGGTATTATTTTCCCCATAACTTTCATAAATATTTTTCCCCTTTGATAATGCTGATTTATTAAAGTACTATATAAAAAAAATTTTAAGGAAGATTGCGTGTATATAATATTCTACACTTTTTGTGAATTTTTTTAATATGTTGAAAGTTGTATAAAAAAGCATTCAAAATTAATTTCATGAAATCTTTTAAATTGATTACATTTCTAATCTGCAATAATGATATTCATTTTTAAGATTAAACTTAAGTTAAAAACTGAATATTTGACAGTTCTCTCTATAATGAAACTCCTTCCATGTGAGAATTATCATGAAATTTTTTTAAATTAAATGTATATATATTTAAATGTTTATGTTTCAGTTATAGTCTAGATTTGATGTCAGTCTGGTCTTATTCAGTATTATTTAGTCTTGTTTAATATCGTGCAAGCTTATAAAAAAAAGTACTTGCTTTTAGATATCCTTTTTTATTTTATCACATCATTAGAATCTTTAAAACTGATAATTTTTTAATAATATTCTTCACTTTAAAAAACTATTTTGTATTTTTCTGTGATTACTATGGTACATTAAGAAGTAAAATACTTTATTTTTTAAAACCTTATAAATTGTCATCCAAATTTCAAGTAAAAAAAAAAAAATATTAAAACGTGTTTAATTTTGTAATAGGTGTATAATACATTTGTATTAGAAGTGGTAAGAGCTAGTAAGCTGTATTTATTGTAAAAAAAATTACTTTTGAAAGAAAATAAAATAGGATTCCGTTAACTTTCATTAGCTTCTGATATATTTATATTTAAGCGAGAGAAAGAAAACTTATGAATTTTTTTTTTTTTTTTGCAAAATTACCATTGCAATATTTATTTTATTTAGTTTATCAACATATTGACGATGATTGGTTTACTTCTAAATATTAAATTATGGATGCATTATTTTTTCAATGTGATAAGTCAAGGTTACAAAATAATTAACAAATGTACACTATAATATTGTTGTATTAGCTATTAGTGGATCTCTTTGAATCCATTTTTGTTATTTCCTGTTCAGATTATTGAAGTGGTTATTTAAGTTTTGTGATGAAAATTTAAAATGTATTTTACAATAAATGTGTTATATTAGTGACATGTAAATATCATCGTTTTTTAAAGTTAAAAAATAATAAAATTCTTAATTTATCTAACCTTTCTTTTTTCTTTGCCTTTCTGCTTTAAGAACTAAATTCTATGTTGAATAATTATATTGAAGAATAAATTTGTGTATCTTTTACATTCCAGATTTTTTACGGAACTTGCAAGTAAATTGAAACAGTTGAATTTTAATTATAAAAATTTAGTTCCTCAGGAATTCTATAATGAAGATGTGTGGGTATGACAAATTTTATATTTTTTAATGTAGCATTTAATTGTTGTTTTATTTTGTATGTGTATGTACAGCATATAAATTGTTTATCTTTTTGGTGCACTGACAAGTGTCTAGATCAGAGGTAGGGAATCTTTTTACCATTAGAGGCCGCCTGTAAATTAAGTATTAATAAAGGAGGCCGCATAGGTTAATGTACCTATAAATGTGACTTTTATAAAATTATAATAGATTTAAAAATTTTGTGAATTATATAAAAATATTGCAAAAAGAAATTAATCTTTTTTATTATTTGACATAAATGTTACAATATAAAATATTTTTGTATTCCCATAATGGAAAAACTTGTAACTTTATATATATATTTTTTGTATTTTTATTTATGTAAGCATATAAAAAAATATACATATATTTGGGTCAAACTTCATAACGTAAAACCTTAATTGTTCCACCACATCAGTGCTCTTCAAACTGTGTTGCACGAGGCATACCCAGGGGTTCCACGAGTCACCATGAAAATTCGAAAAAAAGTTATAAATGTGTATACAAAATGGGTTCAAATTCTCTATGAAGTTTCTATAATCATAAGTATCAAAAATTCATCCTAGTCAATAAAACTGAAAATTTTATTCATACCATAATAATTTTGAAACTTTTATTATAGCAATAAAAGAATATTAAAACATTTTTTTCTTTATATATACTACCTACTAGATTGTGATTATTTTATTACTTACAACACCAGGTTCTACAAAATAATTTCATACTCATTAGCACAATGTTGTGCAAAACTAAATAATTTTCTAATAAAAAATGTATCTCATTAATGGAAAAAAACACCTATTATGAAGGAGAGAGAACAACTTATCAATGTATCATCTGATTCGACATTAAAATCTATTTTTCAGCAAGAACATCTCTTAAATTTTAAGATGCAAATTCATGCAAAAATACACAGGATTTCTCACACTGCTATAAACATTTTAATGCCATTCAGAACAATTAAGTAAAAAAATTAGTGCTATTTAAGTGAAAAATATTTCTCTTTTTGAGTGACTACAGAAACATAATATAAAAGCAAATTGATGTAGAATATAAAATGCAACTGCAGATAATTGCAATAGATTTAGACCTTGACAGTTTATGTAAAAAAATGCTAGCGTACATCTCAGTTTCTAAATATAATTCATGTCTAGATGAAACTTGGATCCAAAACTAATATTATTGAGTAAATTTTATTAAAAATAGTTAAAAAATGTTAATATAAAATGCAATACTTTTTTTAAAAATTAATATTACATAATTATCTATAATCTGTTAATCTATTTAAAATATTATTTTAGGATATATTCTTCTAAATGTAAGGAGGAGGGGAATGGGGTTCCACGAAAACACTTCATAGCTCTTGGGGTACCACAAAGACACCTTATAGTTCTAAGGGTTCCGTGAGTCTACAAAGTTTGAAGACCACTGCCCTACATGAGCATGTGCGGTAGTGTTGCCATGTTGCACTAGGTGGGGGTGTTCTAACATTTGAAATGTACAATTGGTTATTCCCACAAGCAGTCATTAAAACATACATTCATGTGGATCTTTACTTAATTTCGTTGATTTGAAAACTGTTGTAATCTATATAATTAAATATTAATTACTAGAAGTGTTAGCTTTTTTTTATTAAGGCCGTACAAGAAACTCTCAAGACCGTGGGTTCCCCACCTCTGATCTAAATGTTGATAACATATTCAAAAATAAAACAATTAACTTTTATATGAATATTGGTTGTACTTAAATATTTGAAAGCAACATAGCAATTCTGAAAAATATTAAGCATAGATCAAAATATTACCATGACAGTAGATTTAAAATTGAAAATTCAGCATCAAATACACTACATGACATTAAAAGTGCAACACCAAGAAAAAATGACCAGAAAATTATGCACATTCACTTTACCTTCAGATGCAAATGTGAAAAATGCACTTGTTGCACACATTCAGTAGGATATAAAGGAAAGAACCTGCTGAATGGACACTATCTGTGCCATTATTCCTGCCAAAGAAATAATTGTATGATGGACACATGTAATAGCAAAGAATGCCAAGTTGCTGCCAATGGAGGTTATTCCAGTGAACAAACAGATTTATGAGAGGTCCAAGTTTATTGCACTGAGAAGGGTAGGTTCCCTACTTGAAATCTCTGCTAACCTCAACCTAGATGCATATAAAGTCCACCAACTGTGGCAAAGATGGTTGGAAGAAATAAATGTGTCTGTTTTGAAGAGGCCAGTTCGGCCTGAGTGATGTCATCTTATGTGGATTGATGCATTTAGCATGTACAAAACACCCCATATGAACCACAAACAGAACTTGGTGAGAGTTTGTTAGTTAACTATGTTGGTGTGCTCTGTTAGAAAACTGCTACTGGCCCCTCAGTTTAGATTACCCTATTTGCGATGGTGCAATGCTAAAGCAATATGGATGCGGAAATGGCACAGGGTCATGCTATCATAGGAGTCAGTCTTCTGTTTATCTGATCATTGTTGCCTTGCATTTTTAAACTGGTTAGAAAATTTGACACAGAGGATATAAAAAGAACTTAATTTTATTACTTTTGAAATAAAATTTAAAAAAATTATCACTTAACATGAAGCTCCCTATTCTAACTATCACTTATCATGAAATTTCTTATTTTAATCAAAATAAAAAGACCATACTAACATGTCTAAGATAAAACTAAGATTTCACACTAAAATATGATAGTTCATCTCTGATTTGTATTCCGGGTACTGTGTTAGTCTTAAAATAAAAGGTTATTTTTGTGGTCATTGACACTCTCCTTCCTTTGGAGGGCCCAGAGACTTCTTAAGGCCCTAGACCTCTATGCAAAAGTAGGCCTTGAGCCCCTTCTAAATTGTAGACTCTGGAGCCCTACTCAAAAGTTGGCCCAGGGCCTGTACACAAATGACCCTTAAAAGTAGGTAGTACATAGCATACGTTCTCAAATATTCGTACAAATAGTAACCTGAAACAACCAAATGTGCATTACTTACAATTGCACAATCCATCTTGACCAATTGCCGCCTTTTGACTGAAGGAGTAATGATGGCGTTAGGCCTAGGCCTATACATGGACGAAGATCATCACATGTAGCTAGTTGACATATCGTCAAACACTCCCAGTTTTTCAGATAATACAACTGGAAAAAACATTTGACCTTTGAACATATTCAAATCATGATCTTGTAATGGGTGAATTGAAAACGAGACGAGGCCCAGACCCGGTTGGCCCAGCCTTAAGACGTCCCTGGGAGGACCCAATGCTCTTTACCATCAAGATAAGCTTCAACCTCTCACTGTGGGCCTCAGCCAATATTTTCTGTAAAATATACAAAAGCTTCCCTGGTCACCATTTCCCTTTGATTTTTTGCTAATTGAACACTTCTAGAATGATGCTGAATATCAGCTTTTCTTTAATAATACTTGAAAGTTAAGTTGTGGTAATGTATCTGAGAAGTATTTAAAATAAATTGCATCAGATATCTTTGAATTGCTTGATTGTTTATAAGCATCTCTCTTTGAAGCTATACAAAGACTATGGGGGATGCATCCTGTAATTTAAAGCATAGTCAGGTAAAGAAGATGACACCTGAACTTTCACCCCACTGTCCAACAAATGTTTGATGAAATTTTATTAAATGTATAAATATCTATTCATTATAAATTTCCATTGATTATAGCTGTGTTTAAAATTTATATTTATTATCATATCTAACAGTTTTGCTTTGCTTTGTGGATACTGTTAAAACTATATCCTTTAATTTTGTATTGTCTTTAGAATATCTATTTCTGTAATATTACTTTCATAGTTATTTTGTGATTTTCGCTATGTGTGATCACTTAATTCTGAGTAAAAATAAATTTTTTATATAGGAAACTCATACTAAATCTTGTCATAAAGGTTTAAAGTGTACTGGACCTGCTACATTTAATTTGAAGGTATGTATGTTTATTCAAATGCTTAGATCATTGGTTCTCAACAAGGTGATGGTACTGCCTCCCCAGTGGGCAAGGGGAGGATGTTATGGGTGGTAACTTGTTAGGGGATGGTAAGAGGGAGAAATAAACAGGTTTTAGCATCTGAGCTTAATTTTAAAACTCCCACGAAGTTTAATAAAATCGATTATCTAGTTTGCACTTTTTATACATGCATTAAAACTAGCGTGACAGCTCGTAATTTTACTGACGTGAATTTGTATTCTAAATAGGATGGCCTTGAAGAATCTGGCACTCCTTTTTTTTCTTTGATCCCTTCCAGCATAATGCTGTTTTTGTTCCTGAATAATTGCAGCATATATGTTGAGCGTTCCCTGTTTTTTGTATTGCGTTTTGTTCTCTTAATTTTCTGCACTCCCCCCCCCCTCAATTTTGATTTACTTTCATTATTTATTTGGCCAGTTGGCTAGATAAGTATACTTATTAGTTCTTTATCCTGATCGTGAATTATTATTATAGAGTTGCAGTTATCTTTCCCTCATCATATTTCACTGTAACCAACAATGAAGATTAGTAAAAAGTGTTGTCAATACAGATTCACATACTTGATGTTTGGATTTATTCCTTTGCTCTCGACCTTGCAACTGCTCGTGTGATTACTTTGTAGCAAACTGTCTTGTTTGCTGAATCATCTGCAAAAAATTAATCGTGACGAATAAAATAAAGATTTGTCATTTTTCACGAACGTCTGGGCGTCTATCTCAGATTTACTAGCAACCTAATTAAAAAATGTGACTAGTTGATAGTCTCTTATAATGTATCAAAATTAATCGCTAAATTGGTGTAAACTCGCAACATTAACGAAGAGTTGATATTGCTGGCTTTCAAGAAAGTTTAGAAACAGGTTTACATCATCCAGCCAAATACAGTGTTTTAAAAAAATGTCTCATTAAGCAAAGATTCAGTACAGAAAATTGTTCAGATGGCTGAAGATATTGAAGCCCACCGAATTTTCTCTTCAGGTAAAGGAATAAATCTCGCCAAAAATATTAAGAGGCTTCACTTTCGGCACGTGTCCTGTTTGTGAAGGAAGGAGAATTTATTCAAGAGATTCTTCTTTTTATTCCAGACACCAAATGTGAATCTTTTCTTTAAAAAAATACTATCACAGATTATTTTAATGAGAAAGTATGTTTTTCGTGTGAACATTATGCTTTTTCCACCGATGAAGCTCCTACAATGAATGAAGCTCCTCATCGTGAGTTCATTCCCTTTTGAAGTCAAAGGTACTAGAGATATTTTAGTCATTAATTGTGTGATTCACATAAACAGTACTTAGTAGCAAAAAAGCTCAGTAACCATTTGCATCAGTCCAGTGGCACACACAAAACATTTTCAAGAGGGATGGGGACCCGGGTTGAAAGTCCACGATTCTCGTTTCATACCTCAATACACAAATGTATTGCTTAGATCTTGTCGATTTTGGGGGGAAAACAGTAAAAAAAAATTATTGAATTGGTAATTAGCATTAATTAATGAATAAATTATTAAATTACAAATACTTAATTCAATTTTATATACTATATACATAGAATGACCAATAGAAAAAAATTCAAGGGGCTGGACCTGTAGACCCCCCCCCCTCTTGTGTGTGCCATGTCATCAGTCATTAAAATATATTATCTCTACTGTATACAAAATTTTCTACAATGCTCTCAACAATTGACTGTTTAGGCAGTTCTGTAAGGATAACAGTGAAGAATTCAATCACTTGCTTATACATACCAAGGATCACAGCTTTTCCAATGGCATCTTCCTCAATAGATTCTGGAATCTTTTCTATTATTTGAGTTCCTCGAAGAGTGATTCATTTGAAAAACAGATTGCTGCAATTTAAGATTGATTATATTTATGTGGCCAGTTTATTTACAAAGTTGAATGGAATTTTCAACTTCTAGGCAATGAGTTCAGTTGGTTCACTTCAAAATCTGTTATTTCCGCCTTCCTAAGAAACTCACTTTGTGGAAGCAAAATTTTAGCTGCTAAGAGTTAAAACAGTTTCCAATCTTTTTGGATCATCATAAGAAAGTGTAATCTCATTTGATGAAACATAAATTGGCTGTCAGCGCCTTGAGTCTTTGCATTAGTACTTTTCTGAGCATATGGGCCATGAACCTTTTTTTGAACATTGAGAGAGATGAGGCTCATATTCAGAGGGAATTTTTTTGAACTAGGAAACTTTGAAAGGCAGCTTAAATAATAATGATCATCTAACAGAATTTGATCAAAGTAACATCTATCACTTCTACCTTGAACTGTGGTTTATCTTCAAAAAATTTGTATTGCCCTCCCTTCCACATACCTTGCCAAGCGAGAATTTAGTGCTGTGACTGATCTAATAGCAAAAAAGAAAAGTTGACTCCAAAACAGAGGAAAAGAGGAGCTGCGCCTTTCTATCTCTAAAATATTTACCCAAACATTCAGAACCAGCAAGAACAACCGCGACATACTAGATTATTTCATAGATGTTACTCTCTTGGAAAAATTTTGTTGTTATTTTTTATTTATCGTATGAAGAATAAAGATTTTTCAAACATAAAAGAGCATTTTTTATGCATTTGTCATTTGAATTTTCACAAAAGGAATTCAATTAAGTACATTCCACAGTAAAAGTTTGAATTAAATTAAAAAAATTTGGGGTATGTAAATCTGCTGAAAAATATTACTTAAAATTGTTGCCTAAAATGATTCGGTATTCTTCCTTTCCTCATACCCTAAATTACAGAATTTTCATGAAAGGGAGAGGGTGAAGCATTTTCTACTCTTTAAGGGTGGACAGCTTTAAAAAGGTTGAGAATCTCTTGTATATATGATCAATAGCTAAGAATCTGCTCAATAAATGATAGGATTTTTTCATTTTTGTATATCTAAAATTTAAAGTTTTTTCCTCATTTTTTTAGGTTCAGCGTTATGTTACAAATCAAAGAATTTCTGAAAAGATAGAGAACAATCGAGTGGAACATCGTCTAGCACAGGATCAACTTTTGAATCTTCCTGTAACGGAACTTTGTATTGCTTCAATACATATTGAAAATTATATAAGGTATGATAAGCAGCTAATTTTTCATATTAACAGATATATTTTGCATATCTTGCTTTGCTTTTAGTACACATTATGCCTTGTTTTCTGTTCCCTCATTGTGTCTTATAAATATGATCCGGAAAAATTAAGAACTTAAATTAACAATTTAATTTTTCTATTGCTATAAAGTTATTTAGTTTTTTTTTTTCATTGCAGAAAAGGGCAATAAATACACTTCAGTGGTTATTAATGTATGATTTATGTTAGTTTTGTATAACAAGTTCCTTACTATTTTAAGGAATTAAAAGATTAAAGATTTTTCTGAAATAAAAGTGCACTTTTACCCATTTTATAGAATCATAGTTATTATATTTTTAGTTTCAAATAATTCAAAATTACTCCAAAATGTTAAAATAAATCAATATAAACACAAAAATTGGTTAAAGGCCTTATCACACACGCATTTTTTGAGCAACCGTTTAACCCAATTTTTTGAAGCAGGTGAAGGGTTGCCCTAAACAAACCGACATGTTCTGACATCAGCCACGCTCTTGCTCCATATTAAAAAATTACTCGCCACTGTGCGCTCGCTTTGTAATTTTGCGAAATGGAGGTTTTTAGGATTCCGTAGGTATGGAAATTTTCAATTTCGATAAAAGCACTCTCCATCATTTCATTCTATTTTAATATGTACATTTCTGATACTGTACTTGACTAAGACAAGGCTGCCATCTTGTTTTCGCATAAGAAACGAAGAACCATATTGGCTGAAATTTGGAGCAATTTTAATTTCAAACTATTTTTTCATTTCACTAGCAAGAAGTTGTTTAAAGCCATTGCTATGGCAACTGAGTCAATTTTGCTCGAAATGGTTGGTTGAAAGAAAAATTGCTCCAAATACATGTTCATGTGATAAGGCCTTAAGAGTTGTTTCTGGTGATCCTCAAATGTAAGAAATCAGACTGAGACAAAATTATCTTTTTGCCTGAAAAAGATACAATTTTTTTTTATTTATATGCTATTAAACTGTGTTTGGCTGACCTCCCGGAGCTCCTCAATGCCTTTTTAGAAGGTCTCGCATTTATTATTTTCCTCTTTTACAGACTCTGGAAGGCCTCGTGAAAAAATTGAAAGATCATCCTAGGCTAGATCACTAAATTGCCCCAATGAAAAACACTACTTGAACATGTGTTTCAATTAAGAATATTATATATATATTTGCAACTACATAACCATTACAACAACGTAACTTTTTCATTTGATGTTCACATTTTTCTTAAAGGAAAATAAGAATTGTTAAAAAAAAAAAGTCTGTGTATAATCAGAGAGGTTTTATTGAGGAGCCTTTAAATCACTCAGATATGAAGGAGAGAGAGGCAGGGAAGGGGTGTTCAAAATCATGGAGATACACAATGTTTAAGGACTGCTGCTTTAAAGAATTCCATATTTTTCATTAATTTTACAATGATTCATACAGACCATCACAACTTTTTGGTTTTAAAATTTTTCTGTATGCATATTTTTCTTGTTGCTGATGCCACCTGTCTGATGTAGTCAGATTAAGGCCCTTTAAATTCATCATTGCATTGGGCTATATTGTACACCTGTCGTTACCCGTAGCTTTGAGCACCATGCAGGTGACAGTACGATTTGGCTCGATTCCACCGCAATTTTAAGGGAGAACACCCTGGAAGTGGTCAGGGGCCTCTCACCTCTCTTCCCCTTCCACCAACCTCATGAGAGGACTTGCTGCTTAACGGCTATTTAGAGTACCTCCATGCCGCAAAGGCACTATACATTTACAAATATCCATACCTTCTCCGGGATTCGAACCCAGGCCCTATGGCATAGCAATCAGTGTCGCTAACCACTATACCAGATGAGCGGCATATTTTTCTTTATATTGCATTAAGAAATGGCTAGGAATAGCAATGATTAATGTTAACTGAATAGAATGTTGTAATTTAACATTTGTAGCTCAAGATTAAATTTATTACCTTCAAATGTCTTAGAGTTTGTAAGACTTTTTTTTAAAAAAATTTTAATGATTTTTGAGAATTGGGAAAGCATTATAATTTTTTATAGGCCTTTCTTTTACTGTGCTTATGGAAGATTATTTATTTTGCTGAATTCATATGTTTTCAGTTCCTGCTGGAAAGGCATGAACTAAATAAAAACATTAGGAAAATACATAAACTATGTGTAGCTTTCTTTTTTTTTAAAGTTTTTTTTATCAATTTGTAATTTTATCAGTCATGTTGTTTTCAGTTGTTCAAATATACTTTATTATTGCACAAAATTTTATTACCTGAGTAAAACAAAGCATGAAAGAAAACACAGTGTATATTATAATACAACACAATAAACTGAAATAAGTAATAAGTATACAGCCTGCATGAAAATGTTTTTCCATTGGCACCAATTGATTTGGCATCCCCCCCCTTTGCCAAATGTTTCTGTTAATTGCCTTTAGTATACATACTATTCTGATATTCTTTATAAAAAAAATACTGTAATTAAATGCAACAATCACCAATTTTAAAATGGTTAAAAATGTTTCCTTCAGTCATGAAACAGTTAAAAGGATATTCAGTAGCAGATGCAGGTCTCTTTAGCTTCATTCTAATCAAACTTTAGAATAGTATAGTTTTGAGCTTATAGTAATCCATCAATGATTTTATTATTCTAATAGGGTTAAACAAGGAAATTTCATGATATATTTTAAGAGAAATGTACATAATCCAAGATGAGTACAAATTCTTTATTATATTACGTATAAAAAATATATTTGCTTTTTTTCCCTGTTACTAAAATAAGCTAATCAAATTGTTTCCATGTCCATATTTGCAGAGCATTATCTAAAGAAATGGAAAATTCAAAAGGGGAAGAAAGTCTTCAGTATAAAAATTTAGGTGTTTCCTTGTTTTATCATCAGATTGAAGCAGTCAATAAAGTTATTACGTCTGTTAAAAGCTTCACTCCATCGCGCAACTTCTTCTCAACAAGTATTGAATCCCTTGGAAACGTAAGTTTGTATAAAACTTGCCATATAAATAATTTGCAAATAATATGTAGCAAGACTGTATTTTTGAATATTTTATAGTTTTAATGGAAGTATTCAAAATGTTTATATGCATTTAAAATTTGAGTACTTGAGTATTTCTAAACTGTGTTATACTAATGAGGTTTTCTGCCTGTTGAAATTGTTTCATGTTAGTATGTCAGAATGTTTTGTGAGTATTTTGTTTGCAAGCTTGATATCCATAAAAAAAAAATTACTTGTAATTATTAGTACAGGGTGGCCCCAACCCCCAACTTTTGCACAATTTGCAACATCCCACTTTTTAAATATTTTTGATGATAATGAAACCATTTTCTTCCATGCATATTGTTCCAAAGCACGATAACATGTTTGGCATTTTCAAACACTCAGTACTTCCTGTAGTAGCAGACTTCTTGGAATTATTTATCACTATTATGTTGTTCCTCTGGAGCAGTGGGCCCCAACCCCCAGTCCAAGGATCAAATGGCGCCAGGCTATCGAAAGAACATTAAATAATTTCCATTTTATGTATAGTAGTTTATTTCTCTTGGGTTTGTGCGACTTTCCATTGAAATTCCTTTATATTTATGTTAAATCACTTTGGTGCAACTGTATTTCATTCTATAGGCATAATTAATTACAATTAAATTAAAATTACTAAATCAAAACAATCTAAAATATAAACAATCAACATCCTCCCCCCTCAGAGGGCTGCGGTATAATTATCAAATTGTTGACCGGTCCACAGAAATGAAGTTAGGCAGCACTACCCAAGAAATCAAAATAGTTTGTCTTGCATTAGAGCATATATTAATGTTTTATGTACTTTGCTAATTCATTGACTTATGTTCAAATATTTTGTCCTACAAATTCATAAGCATGAGAAAGACAAGAAACTTGTGGATTGATATGAGCATTAAAAAAAATTAAAAACTCATAAACTTCATACGATCAAGATAAGTTATTGGACATTCTGAGAACAGTGAATTTTTTACTTCAGTTGAACGTTTGTGCAATGTGAAAAGATCTACGATATGTTCAATTATGAAAAATAAGAGTAGAATTCACAGGAATATGTTCAAAATTATGGAAATATTTCAAAAACTTTGTAGAATACACCATATAATGGGAAGATCTTTGTCATCATAGGTCTATGATTAATATCAAAATGTCCTGAGTTTTTCGATGTTTCAAGCTAAGACACTTCATATTAAGATGGGAAAACTTAATTCAATGAAGTTTCGAACACAATATTTCCATCAAACTTGAAATGAAGCAATCTTTACATATATTAAATTCACTGGAGAACTTTCTGATGCAGATAAAGATGCTGTTAAAAATTTATTTCCTCATTGTCCAAAATTATAGCAGATGATGAATATTACCTTAGTCAATGTAGATAAAACATTTTTATTTTAGTGGTAAAAGTGCTTAATCATACATTTTGATCTAAGGAAGAATTGATTGTCCCTGGACATCAGTCTTCCAAAAATCGATTGACATTAAAATTGAAGCCATTATTAGTTTACAGGGCAGAAAATCCCAAAGCATTTGAAGGGGAAGTATTACTTCCAGTCATTTGAAAATGAAATTAAATTGCCTATGTAACTGCAATAATATTAAGATTGGCACACTTTTCATTTTTGTCCCATTAGTTAAGCAATATTGTAAAAATAATAATTTATAATTTAAAGCATTATTAATCTTGGGAAATGCTCCAAAACTCCCAAAATTATACCTGGAAATCAATGTTGTATATATTGATAAATGAATATTGGAACATATTTTTTCTCTACTTTCAACATTCATACATACTTGCAGAAATCAATTATATGCAAAAGTTGAGGGCCATCTGTACTGCTTTTTTTTAAAATCTGGTTGCATCTCGATGCTTCATTGGTGGTGGGTAAAGTAAAAATTTGAAGAGGGAGGTACAGGTTCAAATGTTTTCTTCATAACATGATGTTGGTTTTCTGTTGTAAACTTCATATTTTTTTGTAAAATTCATAATTTTCTTAGGTTTTTATATGTAATCAAGAGGAACAATTGTGTGCACTAGCAAAAGCTATTTTGAACTATCCAGAAGCTGGTGAACTTGCTTTTGACGTTTTTAATCCCAATGTTGCATCAATTTCTGTGTTTATTAATTTATATGAAATCATCACATCTGCAATCAGATTTTCATCACCTAATACAGTCTTTGTTCTATTATATAAGGTAATATGCACTTTTTATTATTAACACATCACAATATCAGCAAAAATAAATTTTTTTGTAACTTACATTTTTAAAAATTTTAACTTTAAAAATCAATTTTGTAATTTTAATGTAAAGATGACTTTTGAAATTTTTTGTATTCTTCTAATTTCTTTGTAATATGCAGATTGATTTGAAAGGAATTCTCAGAGGAAAAGATGTAAACTTTTGTGATAGGCGGAAGCTTTTCAAGCAAATATGCAAAACATTGCTTGAGTGTGGATCCAGTCCTTCAGAGGAGTTGCAAATGGTTCATGATGTATGTTTTTCTTTTATGGAATATGTGTTTATTTGTATATATATATGTTGTATACGCTCAGGCGACACCAGCGCCACTCTCTGTAACCCCGGATGTAAGCGGGAGAAGGGGTAGACTTACTCTTCCCCAGCAGCGCGCGCCTAGTCAGGTTTAACAACCTGTAGATGTCATTAAATATCCTAAAACTTTAACGTCTCTCTTTCATTCAACATACCCCTAGACACCACCCTCTCTGTTACATGGGGGCTCTAATGGTTTTTGAACCCGTGTTAAAATCAAAAGTCGCCCAAAATAAACGGCACTCATCGAAATCACCCAACACAATGGCGAATGATTGATCAGCGAATTCCTCCGACGCCTACTAAGAGCCAATCCTCCACTCCGAGACCAATACTACCGTCTCTTTCGCCAAAGCCAAACCAAAGCTTAAGACTCAACCAAAAAGTCTCTTCGGCATCGTCCAAGTGTGTTCCAGTGAAACAAAAAGGCCAATTTCCTCGCCTATTCATCGCATCAAGAGAGTAAACTCCATCTGCTTCGTATCTCCAGTCATCGCCGTGAAAAGTGCACAGTGGTGAACTCATCTCGCAAACGGATAGCTTTTATAAGCGAAGTCTATCTGCAGTCTACAAACCGATATCGTCAAATCAGGTAGGATCAAACTTTTTTTTACTCAGCATGTATCGAAATACTAAGAAAGAAGATCTAATAACCGCCGCTAAAGAACTAGGTGTTACTGTCCCAGAAAATGCTACGCTTGTGAATTTAAAAGCACTTATCGAACAAACTGACACTTTCAAAAACGAACCTGAATTCGTTAAGGATATGCTTAATTTACTCGTCAAGGAACGAAAAGAGTCAGAACTAGAAAAAAAACAAGCAGAATCAGAAAAAAAACAAGCAGAATCAGAAAAAAAACAAGCCGAGCAAACAGCCCAAAAAATCATTCAACTTTAAAAAGAAATTGAACTCGCGAAAATAAACTCCGCTATAAATTCTAATAATTCAAACAATACTACTGCAACATTCGAAACACCGTCAACTAACCTTTTAGAAAGTTTCATTAAATCCGTTAAGACTCTTAGTATGCCAGTTCCTTCTAAACCTGAAAATTATAATTTATTTTTTCATTCACTTGAACGTGCGTTTACAACCAAAAATGTTCCACAGGAATTAAAATCAGAGATCTTAATTAATATTCTCGGTGAAAAAGCTAACAGTATTTTACTTTATATCCCCGAAAACGAACTCCAAGATTACGAGAAAGTTAAACACATTATTTTACGAGAATTCCAACCAACCCCACAAGAATGCTTAATTAATTTCCGTAGGGCCCAACGATTGCCAAACGAATCGCACGTACAGTTTTCGTCACGGTTAACAAGTTCTTTTGAATATTATTGTAAACTTCGTAATGCGAATGATTTTAAAACTTTGTGTGAGTTAATGATAGCCGACAAATTATTTTCCACCCTCGATCGAGAAACGCAACAACATATCGCGATACGTCAAAACGAATCTTGGTTTAAGCCTACTGAATTGGCTAGGGAATGCGATGTTTTCTACGTAGCAAAGCGAAAGTCGTATTCCGACAAAACACAGTATCATCAACCGCCGTATGACAGTAAACAATAATATAACTCGTCTCAGGGCTTTAATCGGTACAACTCTCGTGATAAAAATTTCACAAATTATTCACCAAACACTTCAGCAAATAACCCGCGTGGTGGTTCTCACAGAAACGAAACTCATTTCAATTCTAGACCTAATTCAAATCACGGTCCTGTTTGTAAAGTCGAAGGTAAAATGTTTAATGAATCCTTACATGAATTGCAATACGAAAATATTTTTGTTAATGATAAAATCGTGAAAACTTTAATCGATTCAGGAGCGAATATTGTGTGTGTGAAATCTTCCCTCATTCCACCCGAAACAAAATCTTTAGGAACTGCTCAATTAACATGTGCTTTCGAAAATGAAATTCAAGCTGAACTTACTAAAATTAAATTAGCTCTTCCAAGTTTTCGTGAAAACCCGATAATAGTAACTGCAGCTGTCTGTAATAAATTGTATTGTGATTTAATAGTTCCGCCTAATATTTTTGATGATTTAAATAAAGCAGAAAAAGAAAATGCACGGATTTCAGAAAAAAATCCTACTTCCTCTCATTCTAAGAACATTCTTTCGCCTAAAAACAAAAATGATAGACAAAATATGTCGAGCTTGCATTCTTTTGCACCGCAAACTATCCCAAATCATTCCGGCGAAGGTTCAAGGCCAAATGGCTCAAATCGAATTCCAAACATTCACAGCGCAAGTAATGTAAAACACCCAATGAATAAAAATGAATCGTTAAACTCTCCACAACAGAAATTATTTGATAGAAAAGAAAATAAGAAATATGAACTGACGTCACAGCCCAAATCCGATCAAACATGTTATATAACTGATTTTCAGCGCGAAGCTAACGTAAACAAATATTTTTCCGAATTGAAAATAAGCGATTGTAATTCTTTACCAATTAATAATAAAAACGAATCTCTCTTTGATTTTTCAAAATAAAAATTGTTATTTATCAAATTTAAATGTAATTTATCCTCAAGTAGATTTATCGCATATTTTGAACGTTGATACGCGTCGCGAAGTCGAAAACCTTATCCAATCTTACAAACCAAATAAAATTAAAGATACAAACTTACAGATGCAAATTATCCTTTCTGATGACACACCCATCGCGTTACGTCCTAAAAGATTAAGTCAAGCAGAAAAAATTATCGTCGAAAACCAAATTGAGCAATGGCTGTCTGATGGAATAATTTCCCCAAGTTCATCTAATTTTGCCGCACCTTTAGTTCTTGTCAAGAAAAAAGACCAGTCAACTAGACTCTGTGTTGATTTTCGTGCTCTTAATTCTAAAACAATTAAACAAAGATTTCCACTACCCCTCATTGAAGACATTTTTGATCAACTCCATGGAGCGATACTCTTTTCAAATCTGGACTTAAAAAACAGTTTTTTTCGCATCAAAATTGATCCTGATAGCCGTAAATACACCAGTTTCATAACACATAATGGTCAATACCAATTTAATAGAGTTCCTTTTGGTTTGTGTAATTCTCCCTCACTATTTCAAAAATACATTAAAATTGTGTTTAAAGATCTCTTAAAAGACAACACTGTTATTATATACATGGACGACATTTTAATTCCGGCAAATTCTGAATGTGAAGGGATTGCAAAGCTTAAAAAAGTATTTGATGTTGCTGCTACTTATGGTTTAGAGTTTAATTTTAAAAAGTGTAATTTTCTTCAGCGGAAATTAACTTTTCTTGGCCATATTATTGAAGAAGGCACTATTCGTCCTTCAACAGCTAAAACAAATGCAGTCATGAACTTCCAAACACCTAAAAACCCTCGGCATGTCCAATCATTTTTAGGACTAACAGGCTATTTTAGAAAATTTATTAAGGACTATGCATCAATCGCACGACCTTTAAGTGATCTTTTACGAGACAAAGTTCCATTCACCTTTGGTCCTATACAAAAACAAGCTTTTCTCTCTTTGAAGCAAATTTTGTCTCAGGAACCTGTATTACATCTTTATCAGCAAAACGCTCCATTACAAATACACTGCGATGCCAGTGCGAAAGGGTTTGGCGCTATACTTCTACAAATGGACTCAAATCAGAACTTTCATCCAATACACTATATGAGTCATAAAACTTCTCCTCAAGAAGAGAAATACTCCAGCTACGAGCTAGAGGTCTTAGCGATAGTTACAGCATTAAAAAAATTTCGACACTACCTCGTCGGCACAAAATTTCAAATAATCACAGATTGCCAAGCATTTCAAAAAACTATGTCAAAGAAAGATTTACCACCTAGAATAGCACGATGGGCTCTCTTCTTAGAAGACTTCGATTACGAAATACTTCACAGGCCTGGTAAACAAATGCAACATGTTGACGCGCTCAGTCGTTATCCAGTCATGCTCATACAATACAACGAGACAACACAAAAAATTAAAAAAGCACAAATTAATGATGAGTTTACATCCAGTATTAAACAACTATTACATTCATCTTCAGCCTCTGATTATACATTAAAAAACGATGTGCTGTACAAAATTGTCAACGACCAAGAACTTCTAGTCGTTCCACTTGAAATGCAAAAACAAATCGTACAACTTGAACATTCTAAAGGACATTTCGGCATCAACAAAACTGAAAATTTAGTCAAACAACAATTCTTTTTCCCAAATATGCGTAAGACTGTAGAAAATGTTATTGCAAATTGTATTCCTTGCATTCTTTCATCCAAAAAATTTGGCAAACGAGAAGGATTTCTACATCCCATACCAAAAGGTGATATTCCACTTGATACCTACCATATTGACTTTTTGGGTTCACTCCCAAGTACCAACAAAAATTACAAATATATCTTTACTGTCATCGACGCTTTCACCAAATTTTTGTGGATTTATCCTGTAAAGTCTCCTTCAGCTAACGATGCTTTAGACAAATTAAAATTACAACAAGTAACCTTTGGAAGTCCCAGACGAATAATTTCAGACAAAGGAACAGCATTCACTTCTACAGATTTTCAGAAATTTTGTCAGGATGAAGATATCGAGTTTATTTCAATCACAACAGGTGTACCGCGTGGGAACGGTCAGGTAGAAAAAATTCATGCAACGATAATACCAGTCCTATAACAAAGCTTTCACTTGAAGATCCCAATAAATGGTATAAACACGTATCATCAGTTCAAAGAATAATTAACAGCACTGTTTCCATAGCCACCAAATATACACCATTTGAACTTTTAACAGGCGTCAAAATGAAAAATAAAGATGACATCAAAATTAAAGCCATTCTCGAGGAAGAAAATTTCAAATTATCTTTACAGAATAAACAACAAATGAGAGAAGATGCCAAATCCAATATCCTGAAATTACAAGAACAAAGTAGACTACACTACAATAAACATCGCAAAGAATCAAGAAAACCCAGTTTGGAGTAGGTGTGAAATTGCGACCAAAATATTTTGGCCCATATGAAGTCGTGAAAGTTCGTCCAAACGACAGGTACGATGTAAAGAAAATAGGAAGACAAGAAGGCCCGAATTTGACATCCACATCTGCTGATCTGATGAAACCATGGGATAATCCCTAAGACCTTTTTTCCAGAACTCTTAATTACTTTATTTTTTTTCCTCTATATACTCAAGGAAATTTGAACTTTAAAAATTTGTTTAATCTTTTTTTTACAATTTTTTTTCCTTTTCAGTTGTAGTATTTGTATAATTTTTACTTGCATTTTTTCCAGCCTGGTCGGGGACCGACCACATCAGGATGGACGAGTGTTGTATACGCTCAGGCGACACCAGCGCCACTCTCTGTAACCTCGGATGTAACGGATGTAAGCGGGAGAAGGGGTAGATTTACTCTTCCCCAGCAGGGCGCGCCTAGTCAGGTTTAACAACCTGTAGATGTCATTAAATATCCTAAAACTTTAACGTCTCTCTTTCATTCAACATACCCCTAGACACCACCCTCTCTGTTACATATATAAATATTAGTTTCATCAGAAGTTTTGATAGCTTTATAATTTAATCATGTCTTTAATGAAACTCTTGATACACGTATATCTTATACTATTTAATTTCAAAGGGAAACTTAATGTTTTTAATCTACTTATTATCTCACAAGAACTGGATGTGCATTTATGTAAATAATTCTTTTAAGAAACATTTACGAAAACAAGTATATGTGTGTATGTTTTCAGATTATCATTGTCTGGTGTAGATAAATAGAATCCAAATTTGCAATGTTTTATTCAGGCAGAAAAATGTACCAATATTAGTATTTCTTTCAAATGTTATACATATCCCTCTGTATCTTTCATACTGCAATGCTACAATTTTGATTCACTCAACAGAAATAAAAATTTTTGCGTTTACTAATTTTTTAAAAACTGTGAATAGTTTTTTAAAGTTAATAAATGAAAACTCTCTATTATATGAAGAGAATTTTTTTTTTGTCTTATTGGTTATGAAGCGAATGTTACTATTATACATAATTTACTTTAGATTCATTCATTCAAATTTGTAGTCAACCCTGCCTTTAATTTGGGGGGGGGGGGAAGAATAAGTATGCTTGTTAAAAAACATAATTTTATGGCCTGTAATTTGTTTTTTATTAGTTATTTTTTTGAACCTAAATAATTGTTCTTGAGTAATAATTAACATACTGTGGTGCAGAGGTTTGGAGTGTGTGTGAACTATCAGTTTAGATTTCCCTGTCACTAGACTATGGTTCAGGTTACTAACATTTAAATGTAAATGATATTGATAACATATTTTAATGAATTTGATTTTTGTATATGTTAAGATATAAAACTGAAATATGTTGGTGAAACATTTATCAAATTGATGGAATTAATTGGAAGTATGAATATATTTTTAATATAACCCTCCTTCTCCTCTTTAATGTAAAATTTTAGGTATATTTGTAATGTATTTTTTATAAAGAGAGGGAACAGTTGATAATTGTTTTATTATTATCAGGCAACAAAAAGTAGATCATGGATCATTTTTGTAGTCTTAAAGAAATTTTTATCATAATTTTAAAAAATCAATCTTTTGTCATATGTTAGAGAGGAATTATAGAACAAAGTATTATGAATTTCAACTTATTGTTTTTAATATATTTTATGTAAATGTTACAAACAAAATTTTTCTTTTCAGGTTCTTACCAAACATTTTCGTGTTACTTTGTTATTTGCATTTCCCGAATTTTATGAAGATGCTATTTCATTTGTATTACATGGTAATTTACATGTTCACATTTATATACCTTTATAAATTCTTATTTATTTCTGCTATGATTATTTTCTGAAACCCAATTTTTGAAGTTTTCTTAAAACATAAATTTTCAAAATCTTATTTATGCAAAAAAAAAAAATGTTTTTGCATTTAATGTACTTTAGGTAGAATGAAATATTAAATTGGTCTCATGCATCCAGCAAGAGCGAAGTTTTCGTCCCCCCCCCCCCACAGACAGTTAAATGTGCTTAACTTTTTATTCAATAATTTTTGAATTTTAAACTACAAAAGTAAAAATACAATGATTAAGGATTTTGTGAATGTCATCACATTTGATCTAACTTATTTACTAAATCATTATGCAATCTATATGTGTCTTATTGCATCTGATATTTTTAGATCAATTTTGATGGTCTATTTTGCTTAATAATCTCAATTTTGCTTATATTTACTTTTTAGGTATGGAAAGAAATGAGTTTGCAGTTAATCTTTGGTATGAAATTTTGCATTGCTTTGGTTGTTCTACTCTAAATGAAAAATCTACAATGCCTACAATTGAGAGTGCTCTGAAGAAATATGCTGACAATATCTTATTACCTCCAGATCAACAGGTCTGTTTTTTTAAAAAAATATAATAATAATAATTGTGAAATTAGTTGCATTTTTGTATTGTAAATGTAAGTTTGGTATTTTTAATTTTATTTTCTTTGTTAAACTAAAAATTATATAAGAATATTAATATACTCAAAATTCATCATTTATAAAATTGGAAACTGATTATAAACTTTCATGGTACTATTTGTTCCAAAATTTAAGAAAATTTTGTATTAGTTTGATGTATTTGTTATGGCTTCAGATATTTCACTTTTAGAAGTGCATCCGCACCTAATTCTGCAAGTCGCAAACAACAAAAGACAGGAATAAAGGCCCTTAACGATGGACTCGAATTTGGGATTCCTTTCATCCTAGTTGTCTAAGGCATGCACTGCATAGCTGTGGACCGGTAGAGCTGTGGTTCAAATAAACACCCCTGCTGAGATCTACAGCTTGTTGCTGAAGTGGTGACCCAGGAATGGAACAATAGATGTCAGCACAACCTAACGATACTGGTTGATTATGCATTCATTCCATAGAGTATCTAACTAAGACATTCTCAATCACAACTAGTGATTCAAAATGGCAATGGCATGTGTGTCAACTGGGCTTGTTATCTCAACAAGATATTGCCTCAACATCAATGGAAAAACAACCTTCCCTCAGTATCGTTCAGGAGGAAAAAAACTTTAGGAAGGGGCATACAGCGGCGCCTAGTTCTGCAAGTCTCAAACAACAAAGGACAGAAGTAAAAGCACTTAACGACTTTCCCGAATAGGGGATTCCTTTCCTCCTAGTTGTCTAAGGCATGCATGGCGCTAGCTGCGGACCTGTAGGTTGGTGGATCAAATAGACACCCCCTGCCAAGGTCAACAGCTTGTTGCCGAAGAAATTAAAATTAAAAAGTAACATTGATGATTCTGAATGAATTTTAAAATATTTAAATGTTCTATACCTGAAATAAATTTGAATTCAATTTGGGTGCTTTTTAACTAAGGCTATTATCTGAAACAGAAACTGTAGTTTATCGGATCATACAAAATTCAGTTATGAATTTTTTGTCATGGTCTTACAAATGATAAAGTTATGTCATTCGTAAATGTTTTGAAAATTGCAAGCAAAGTGTTGTATTTTATTTCACAAAATGATTGCAGCCATTTTGCAAAAGTTGTGCAGGATTAGTTGCACAATATTCAGCTATTGTATTATACCTTATCTGTCATATCATTCTTATGATTCTAATGTGTTTGGAGGGAGAATGGGAAACTTTTAAAGAAATAATAAAAATATTATAAAATATCCTTTCTGAATTTTATCATACTAAAAAATACTTCAATCATTGTGTGGCTATGAGAATATAAATGTAACAACATTTTTTATCTTATTTGTAGTTTTTATAGCAATTTGCTTGAATAGATACAACTGAACGTTAAATATAAAAAAAATGTCTTATGTGTATATTTAGCCTGCAGAATCTATTTCTTTTATTTTATTGTAATTATAAATATTTGAATTTAATAAAAATACACTTCCAGATTAGACTATGGATTCTATTTGTTTCCTTTATTTTATCTATTTTAAATGATTATTTCTGGGTTCTATAACAATATGATAATTTCTTTCTGATAAATATTTTGTTGTCTGAGAATTGATCTCTCCATCTGAAAAGTATGTTGCTACATGAAGGAATGTAATAAATTGTCATTCTATATAGAAATGCTTAGTATTTGAATATTGCGTATTCAACAAGAAATATAGTAAATAGTTAATTCTGTCCATTTTATTGATCTGTATTCCGTATTTTATGTTAATAGTATGTCTATTAGTTAAAATTAGACCCATCAATTAACTAAACGAAAAGAATAATAGAATGTGCATTACCTGTAAAATTGTTATTTTTTGCCAACCTCACATACAAATACATATTTCCCATCGATATTCATAGCTTCTAGAAAATGGCCATAAAACTTTACTGGGATGTTTTCATGTGTAATAGATATGTATAGGAATCATTATTGTATGGGATGTAATACATAACTTTAAGTAGAAACGATTTTTCTATATTATATAAATGAGTCTTCAGTTTCAAACTGGATATTAAATTAGTGCAAGATTTTTATTTTATGCCAATAGTATGCCTGCAGAAATATTATAGTTCAGAGAGTATGCATGTGATTTTGACTTTTAGGTTAAGGTAATATTGGTCTTTAAAATCCTTTATTTATGTTGTGTTTGTGTTGAAATTTTTATTTTAAAAGTAAATTTTTAATTTTTTTGCAGAAATTTTGTTTGGGACTATTTTGTTATAGGAGTGCTACGTGGCAAGCACTGTTTGGCATGGTTCCTTAATCGCGCCAAACAGTGCTTGTCATCGAATGATATGGAATCCAAAATGGTGGCCTAGCTGGAACAAATCGTCCAGAAATGATTTTTAAGAACTGTTTTGAAATATATTTCAAATGAAGAATATAGTAATAGATTGAAAATAACCAATATCATTCAATAATGAATATCAATATAATGTAATAAAAATTATGTATATAATAATTGTTATACATAATAATCATGTAGTATAATGTAATTGTATTTTTTATATTATATTGTGAATAAAGTAATTATATAATATATACTAAAATGTATCAATGAATGTCAATTAATAATGGCTGATAACTTACAATATTCCAAAAACTGCGAGTTCTTGTAATGAATTTCATCGAACAAGAAACGTTTAAAATTTCATTATTAAAAAGTTAAAATAAAATTTAAAAGTGAGATGTGTATGTGTGTTTAGCAATAATTAAAAGCACAAGTCTCACATATATAATAAAATACCCTGATACTCCCCAGTAATATTAGAAATATCCATGTACAAAAATAGCACAAGATACAACAGAAGACTAAGGCAGCTGACTTGAAGAATTATTGAAACAAGATTGGCTAAATTTTCTAAAAAATCGAATTAAAATTGTCTAAAATAAATTGGCCCCCGGGGGGGAAACCAATAAAAATTAACTCTAATATATGTTATCCCCATGGCAACCACCATTGCCAGATGATAAAAATATCACAGTAACCATATTGTAATGTTATCGCCCATCTTGATGAACAAAATAACAACCAGGCACATAGCATTCCTATATCAAATTAACACCTTTTGTTCTTGCTATTTTTGTTAACTTAAAAGGTGCTTTTTTTTTAACAGATGTTTGTGTCAAGTCAACCAGTCAATATCAAAGAAGTATGTATTTATGTTTAATTTGTTCTTTAAAAGTTAAGACTAATATGTATATTACTGATATCAGTATAGGAAATATTTTTTTTCTTATTATATTAGTGTTAAGATATGTACTCAATTATAATATGCTTTTTTTAGGTTGTTGGAACTTTGGAAAGACTACATGAAATGTTTATGAAGGAAAGAAGCTCTCATAAAAAAAGCATTTATGAAGTGTATGAGATGCATGTGAAACCTTTTGGTACATTTCTTGCATTACTTGCCCATTCAATGCTATGTGTGTTAAATGAAAATATTTATCAAAAACAAGGCACAAGTAAGCAAAAAGAAAAACTATATGCAATTTGTTAAATATAATTAAATTTTAAGATTCTATACTAGGAATAGTAAAATCAAGTTTTTTGCTCTTGGATTATATTTTAATATTTCAATTTTGGGTTGTTGTTTTTTTGTACAATCGTATTGAATTTGTTAAGATTACTTTTTTATGTGTATGAAACTTTGTAATTATCAGAAGAAAGTAAAATTTATTTTTTGAAAAAGTATATAAATTTTTCAGTGTTAAAAATATCTATGTCAAATTTGAAGATAGATACTGGCCAAATATACATGGGTAAAATGTATAAAGGTGAAAAGCAATTATCAAAACTTTATTTTATTGTAGGAGAAGAAAACAACTATACGCTATTCATTCTTGTTGGAAAATCTTGTTTAATTATTATAATTTTCGATGGTGAAAATTAATATTTCTGGATAAAGTGTGTAAAATTATTCCTTTCCTAAGTGTAATATATGTTTTAAGTACTTGTAAATAAGTACTTTCAAATGGTGGAATTATTTCATAAAAATAATTCAAATATTTTTTTACTTGAATGGGAAAACTATTAAATATATTTTCGATAACTTTATCCAATTTTATTTTTCGAATTTGTTAGATTGTTAAGAAACATGATTAATCAATAGTTGAAAATTGTAAAATTGCTGCATTTCATTTGTTATACAGAATTTTGATTTTAATTTATATCTACATGGTGTTATATTGACTGAATCGCAGAAGTATTCACTACAGGCTTGAAGTTTGACAGGCTTTATTTAAGGTGCTGGTAATATATATTAATTGAATAGCATTATCGAAGTTTATATCATACTTTTACATGCTTTGCCAATATTATTTGAGTTGTAAATTCTTTTCTGAATTCTTGCTGTAGTTTTTCCCACAAGATTTATCTGTTATGTAGTTTGCTATAGGTTTTTCTATAATACCTATTTTCAAGATCTTTTACAGTTCTGTGGTTAGAAAGAAAAAGTGTATTATTTTTGTCAGCAAATTTTTATCAATCATATCCATTCATATTTTTCGTTATATTAAAAAGAATTTAGTGTAAGATAGTAAAAGTATACTATTTAATGAATTAATTATTAAATTGTAAAATTGCTGCATTTCATTTGTGATACAGAATTTTGATTTTAATTTATATCTACATGGTGTTATATTGACTGAATCGCAGAAGTATTCACTACAGGCTTGAAGTTTGACAGGCTTTATTTAAGGTGCTGGTAATATATATTAATTGAATAGCATTATCGAAGTTTATATCATACTTTTACATGCTTTGCCAATATTATTTGAGTTGTAAATTCTTTTCTGAATTCTTGCTGTAGTTTTTCCCACAAGATTTATCTGTTATGTAGTTTGCTATAGGTTTTTCTATAATACCTATTTTCAAGATCTTTTACAGTTCTGTGGTTAGAAAGAAAAAGTGTATTATTTTTGTCAGCAAAATTTTATCAATCATATCCATTCATATTTTTCGTTATATTAAAAAGAATTTAGTGTAAGATAGTAAAAGTATACTATTTAATGAATTAATTACTTCACAATTCTCAGGATTTTACTCAAAAATTACCGAATTCAGAAGTAATTATCTAATCAGAATGAGTTAAATGTTTATGATTCAAGTGATCTGATGGTTTTGAATCCTTTCGAAATTTTTTTTTTTTAGGTTTAATGAAAAGTTTGGTATTTTTAGGTAAGAATAATTTAAGTAACTTAGACATGTAAAAAGGATAAATTATTTATAAATTGGAAGCAAAAGCGTCTTTTTTTTATATTTAATCCATAATCATTTTGGCCAAAAAAAATTTTGATTTATTTTATTTGTATATTGCTTAATTTCGCCGGAACAGCTCAAACACACAAACTCTTTCTTTTATTAGTGTAGATGAAATGTATAGATTGATTGTAAGGATATGTTGATATCTTATTTAAAATGATAATTTAGGGATTGTTAATTATATTTTATATGTAAAATAAAAAATTTGCATTTTTGAACAATAACTTTTGTTAAATTTTTACATTTGTTTAATATTCTAATTTGCTATAATGATGTTTTGTAATATTTAGAATTCACCGATTTATACTTAAATTTCTTTAGATATATCACAACTGTGGAAATTATTACATGTTTCCTTTTATCCTTGGCTGCATCCTTTGAAAAAAGAAACATGCTTCATATTTCCTTGGTCTGATCAGCAAATTGAGAATGCAAGATTCTTATTTCAATTATTTGTCATATGCTTGAAAAATTTTCATGAAAAATTATCAGGTATGCATGTGTTGAAAAGACTTAACTTTTTATTCATTAATTTAATGCATTTTTTAAAACACCAATACGATCCTCTTTTTAAACTTCATTAATCAAAGTTTTTTTTTCCCAAGAGAAAGCAAATATTTAACCATGTAGCATTGTTCCAAAGTAACAAGTGTGGAGCGCTGCATCTCTCCCTGCTTCATTACTTTTTTAACAAACTCAATGTGTGTGTAAAAAATAATAAGCCTTTTTATATTTTATGTGAGCTCTGAATGCTTCAGAATTTTATTTATTTATAAATTTTATTTTGTATGCTTCAGTTATAAAATAGCAGAACATATATATATTAACACTTTTATGAGTTAAATTTTAATAAACAAAGGAATTGAGTTACTTGGTTTGGGATAAGATACTTGAATTATATTTTCTTTTCGATTATTATATATATTGTATTTATTATATTTTTATTTCCTTATTCACATTTACATATTTGGATTATCTTTGTATGCTATTTTTATTTCTATACTTAAAAGTATTTGAATAAATGTTATGGAAATTTACTTTAGATTTTAATTTCACATATCAAAATTTGTCTTGATTGCAAAATTAAAGAAATTACATATAAAATTAATTATTGATCTGTGTTTTTTAATCTTAATTATTTGCTTTATTTTTGACAGGGTATAACTGTGAAAAATCCATTCTTTCTTATTTTTGGAGTTCATATGTTGAAATTTATGTAAAATCAGATATGCGACATTACGCTGTTTCTGTGTGTCATTCTGAGTGTTTAAATCTTCCCTGGGAGCAATTTCATCCTGACTCGGAAGATCTGGAAGGAATGTGTTTTGTAAGTTTTACTATCCCATTTTTTTATTTTTTATGAAAATGCCTTGTTAATCTATTCTAATGAGAAAAAAATCAATGTTATCTTTTTGCATCAAATTTATTAAGAATGTTTATCAAAATATTGTTTACTCTGAATTCTGAAGTTGCCACAACATGTTTGTTGCTATAGGTTTCTAGTGAGTTTTTGTTGCATTTCAAACCCCAAATATTTTTCTACCAAATATTTTGAAAAAATAATTAACAGATCTCACGTACAAAACTAAAAAATCAGGAATGTCCCTGGCAGGGTTCCAATATAATGACAGTTGGACTTCTATTCAATACAATGATAGTAATTCGCCAAGTTGACCACAAAGAAGTGGACTTAAAATTCGAAATTGAACGCTAAAAGTTATGTATTGCACCAGAACATCTAGAACAGGTAATTTGATCAAGTTTAGCTTAAAAGTAAAGTGAAAAAGCGCTTACAACGTTTACATTAATTGAAGGGGGAAAACATTTTAAACAAACTTAGCTTTAGTCAAACTATCATCAACAGCACAAAGGCATAAATTGGAAAAGAAATTACAATATAAACAGTAAGTTTTTAAACTATCTCAAACAGATGGATCAAACCAAAATTTAGCTTAGGGTTACTGTAAAAAAAAAAATAGGCTTAGTTTTGATTGACTAAATCTAAAGTACAAAAACAAGATTCTAAACACAAACTGTTTTTCCTGAATTAAGTTGCAACTCCTGAAAGAGTTAAAAAAGGAATATGTTAGTGTAAAGATTCTAATGATAATCAAAATATCTGATGTCGTATTACCAGAACTGTTACATATCACTTTGTTATTGAATTTTAAAAAATCAGTTTTGAATTTCAAAAATAAACTATCTTAAAAATGCAAACCGTCATCACTTAAAGTTCGTGCATAACAGATTTTAGTTTTCTGCATCATAAAAATCAACAGCAACCATGTATGATTATACAGCATGTAAAATATTCCTCGAGTGTGTTTGACTTGGGTGCTCTTAGCAAAATTAATAAGTCCTAGGACAGGTTCGCATTGTCAGAGCTCAGGTGCCTCCCTCTGGAGAGGAAACTGGGCATCAAAATTACCTGTGGCAATTGGTATCCAACTATAGAGTGCCCCACTAAAAGGAGATACCATCTTCTAAGGAATATACTAGGTCTGAAATGGTAAAACACCAATCCACAGCCCCTTAGAAATAACAATAATGAAAACATGTATGTTTTAAATTGCTGTGGACAAGAACTTTGTTACTGATTTCACAAAGTGTTTAATGTTCTAACCTAGTAAAATAAAAACCCATTTGTTTATAGTTGTTATATCTTTACTTTTTCTTCTCGTATTCAATTATTTTTTCTTTATTTTGAATTATGTAAGATGATATTATTATATTTTTCAGTATCACCCTTTCATTCAAATTCATGTGCTGAAGATGAAAAATGAACAATTGAATGCTTGTGCAGCATTTTATTAGATTTGACTGGGTGGCCTTTTTTTAACCATTAGGGTATAATGATTATTAAAAATTAGTCATGAGAAGCTGTCATGACATATTACTAAACGAAACTGTCGTGACATATTACTAAAGGAATACCTCAGTATAGTTAATTTTCCCCCTGAAAGTACCACATTTAATGAATTTGCACCAAATCTAACATTATTTCTATATGGAGATAAGTAATTTTCGATCATATCAAATTGTGTTAGAACCAAAATATTTGTATACTTATTTAAATTTATATATATTATATATTTTTTGTATACTTATTTAAAATCATAAAAGAGTGAAAAGAAAAAAAACATTTTTAAGTAGAAAATCAGCCCAAGCTTTTGGCACTATTTTTTCCTTCTTTATAAATGTGATAAAATAGAATATCATTTTCTAATGTTCACCTTATTTAATGGTTTCTTTTCCATTTGGATAATTTTTTTTCGATAACTTGACATAACTTCAATGGCAATGAATTCTTCAAGATTATTTATTAAGTTTTTTTCTGTCCACATTTTCTTTAATTTTACTTTCCTCATATGCTTTTTTTCTTCTACGTTGGTGAGAGGTTCGTCATGAGACTGAAAGTAAATGTGAATTTTCTTTACAATATCAACAGCTTTCGATGAGTCTAAGCCTAAATCATATCCAAGTTTCACAACTTCTACTGATTTTCATTTTTAATTTCTTATAAATGATTTAAGGAATAATTTTAAAGCAATGAATCATGCGACATGAATCAGATGGCAAGAATAACTGATGTATATGTAATGAAGCTATCATAAAAACTGAAGATAAGTTAACTTTGTACAGTGTATTTGTCACAAGCCAAGTATATACACATGCACTATTCAATTAACAATTTATCAAAGTAAATAATTATCAGCACCATTCATTTTGGCAGTATTATTTTGAAGGAAATATTATGCATAATAAAAAATCAATCCGTATTAATTGAAATTTACTTTTCATGTAACCAACCGTACAACAGCGAGGTGTACGCTGAGTGATGCTGCACTAAATGAGGTATTTTTGTAATTGAAAACTATATCCCACAATGTTAACTAGTGTCTGAACAAATGTATGTTGGAAAAAATATCTTGCAAATTATTTTTCTTTCTACTTAGCTGTTCAAATGGGAGCAAGCATCACTTGATGGACAGACTGTTAAGATCGTGAAAAATCACTGTATGAGACATCTCGTCATTTTTTTTTATCAGCGACTTATATCACTTTGGTACTTGTGCCACGATAATGTGGTTTCAGCATCCATCTTATAAAATAACATTTTATTGTTTTTATCTTCTAAGTTATTAACAACATAGTAGGCGCATACAGTTGTCTCTCGATAATTCGACGTTGAAGGGACCAATGAAAAACTTCGAATTATCGAGAGGGTAGAAAAATCTCCCAAATACACGAAGAGAAATTTTTTTCTAACACATTTAAATTTGAAACTACATAATAGAATAACAATTCTACATATGTATAAAATTATCTTAAAGTATTTTTAAAAAGTACATATTATACAGTATAAATATAATACAGAAGTTAAAAGTCCTGTATTAAAAGAATATATTCAATACATACATACACAATCCTAAACATCTCTTCTTCACAATAGCGGACCATCCTTTCTGAACACATGTGTAGCAAGGCCACATGTTAAATAAAAGATATGGATGGTTGACAATAGGTGCAGTTGGTCTATTGTCCACATGAATTAAAGTAATAAAAGTGTCATTTCGCCTGTGAACCCAGAAAACACAAAGAAGGGGTAGTAGACAGATAGTCTGCAAAGGGGCTACGTTTCAGGGGAGATGCACAGAGACTATACAATGCAAAATTTGTAAGCTCCAACCTGTTTTCTACAGGACTGTACATGATAGTGAGTGTTCGAATTGTCGAGAGTTTTCAAAGATAACTTCGAATTATCATATGTTGTAGTCTGGCCAACCACAGATTTTACTTCGAAATATTGAGTGCACCAAAACGTATTGTTTTAGTTCAAAATATCAAGAGTTTTTCTGAGGACTAGGCATATGCTTCGAATTATCGAGAGGTTCGTATTATCGAAGGTTTGGATTATTGAGAGTCAACAGTGTATGTAAATGTGCTATTTCATTATTTTTTAAGTTAGCAATTAAAATTTTTATTAGAATGCTATTTCCTTGAACCTGTTATATACGCTTTGTGAACCCCAGGAGGCTCACAAACTACCAGTTGGGAACCACTGATATAGATCATTATGAGAGGGAAGAATGTTCTTGATTATCAGACTATTTTTTCATTGTTTCAGACTACTTAAAAAGACTTTCTAGTGTAAAATTTATTATATGTAATTCATGCTATTGTATCCTTTTTTACAATATTATTACTTGTATTCTAAAGAGGAAATATCCTTATTATTAACTGTGGTATTCCCTATTGTATGTAATTATTTAATGATTTTGCAAGCAAATGTTATAGATCCTTATTATATAATTATATGCTTCATTGTATATCTGTTATATTTTTAGGTACTTCGTAGTAATTTATTAGAAAGCAGAGATTTCTTAGCTAAAATAAGTTTAAAAATACCCTGGATAGAAATTATGAAGAATATTTCGGAAACTAAGTCTCCTGAATATGTAAGAAATACCCTTGTAACCCTGGGAAAGCTACTGATTATATCTGGGTTGGATGTATCTTTAACTAAAGCAAGTATTTTTTTTCCCTCTCCAATATAATTAGTGTATTAGCTGTTTTATAAACTCTTGCTTAACTACAGTGCTCTGTGCTAATTAATTGAGACAAACATATTTTTTTATGAAAATTGTTCCTTTCATGGGGATTTTCTTGCTCAAACTGGTTTCAATTGCATTTCCTTACAACGCGCGACTGCCCTTGACTAGTCTAAACTAGTTTGACTATGTGATCATGACATGTTGAAAATGTTTCCTTTCAGTTGCTGTAAGAAGTGGTCGCTTGTGTGAATTGTCTCCTTCTGATGTGTATTTAAAAAATGGATATCACTCCCAGGAAAAGGACTGGAATTGTTACCCTTAGTCAGCATACTTCTATGACTGTGAGAGATATTGCTGCAGCAATTGGGTGTTAGTTTGGGTGTCCAATGTTTTTTGGATTATTAATCTGCAAAAGAATTTTAGGTTATATCTAAATTGAAAGAGTAAATGTGGATACACAAGACCACATCTCAAACAGAAAAATTTTTTGTACAAAATAGTATGATGCATCCTTTCAAAACATGTAGAGATCTTTAGAGAGAATTATTAGCTACTGGTGTGAGCATATATGAATTCATTGACATTTCAACGAAGGCTTATTGAAGCTGGGAGATTTGCAAGAAAACCAATCGAAAAACAGTTATTAACACATGCAATGAAGAAAAAACATTTGGATTGGGCCAGGAAATATCAATCCTGGACTGCACAAGATTGGAAGAAGGTTGTATTCAGCAACGAAATGCATTTTCTTATGCAAGGATTTCGACCAAGATTTGGGGGTCGTTGTAGCCTAGTGGTCCAGGTATCGGATCATGCCTGGCATGTCATTAGTTCGAGCCCAGCACCACTAAAGACCCGCCGTGCAGGGGAGCGATGCACGTTAAATCTGTCGAGCTCAAATGTCCTCCCGTTGGTGTGGTGCGGTAGTTAGGAGAGGGGAGTGCCAGCCCGGGTGTCGTCTTCGTCACTTGATCATGTTTCAAAATTACGAGGTCCGTCGCTAAAAGCCCTTGTGTAACTGAACAGTGTGATTTTAATATTCACTCACTCAACCAAGATTTGTCAGGCGAAGTAATGGAGAACCCATCAGGGAACAACATCTTATTCAAACAGCTTAGTACCAGTTGAAGGGATAATGAACTCTAAACAATACATACATTTCCTATGAAGAAAGTAAAATTGTGCCTTTGATGCAAACGTTCACTGGTGGTGTTTGTATCTTTCAACAAGATCTTGCTTCATGCCATACTTCTAAACTAACAACAAATTATTTTCAAAAGCAAAAAATAACAGTTTTGGATTTGCCTGATAACAGTTTTAGCTGTCCTGATGTAAATCCCATCAAAAATTTGTGAAACATTGTAAAGAGATGTGGGAGTAAAATGGTCTGCACAACAAAGAAAACAATGATTGAGAATGCAATAAAAGTTTGGTTTTGTGATGACAAGATCAAAAATTTATGTTCCAATTTAGTGAAATCCATGCCAAACTATGTATAGAATCTCATTCAAGCTAGAAGAGGACATATTTTGTATTAGATTGGTACACCATGCATGTAAGTTAACCTATACTAATTAAACAACATTTGGAAAAAATTTTGTGTTTGTCCCAATTAATTTGCACAGTACTGTACATTGCGTATCTAAAGATAGATTTGAATAATCATATTGTAGATTTTTTTTTTATGTGAATCTCTTATCAATTCAAAACCATATAGTTTGCTTATTTGTATTGAATTTTTAGATCAATTAAATTATTTATTTTAATTTTTGTGGCAATTTTTCATGATGAATGAAAAAAATCCATTGTGGTATTTAACATCAATTTCTATCTATGCATATTCCTGATTATACATTATAAAGTAATTACTCACATGTAATTAGGAGAATCATGTTCACATTATTTTAGTCTGATAAGAATAAAAATTCAACTGAGGAATTCTGGATGTTCATTTGCTGCAACATTTTGTTTAGAATCGGATTGAGGCTGATATCTTCATTAGAATCAAATGTATTTCTTAAAAACCTCTTATTCTCTCATAATTTTTACATTATAAATTGAGAGATCTTGGATAGAGAAAATTTTTGTTTCATAGTTTAATATAGAAAGAAAAAGTAATAAATGAAAACATTACTTAATGAAAAATTACACAATCAGTGAGTTATTTATATTTTATTAATTTTTAAATCTCTTATGTATTTGTATTCTCAATTACTGTTTAGAGTTCAGTTTATGTTATTAATGCATAAAACACATTAAATTCTTCTACAGAAAAAGCAATACTATTTTAATATTCTTGAATGTTGGGTTTTGCTTTAATGTTAAATCAAAATATTTTATTTTAATTTTTAAAGTTTGTGTTTTATTTAATAGAGTAATGTGCATCAGAATAATCTGAAAGCTTTGGAAGAACTGTCATGGCATTTTATTTCCTTGGATGATACAGAAGCATTGCTTCAACTGTACTATTCTACTTCTGATCCAATGAGTTTGTTGAATGAGGAACAACAAAACAATTCTGATCTTTATGTCCTTCAGTAAGCAATGAATAAGTTTATTTTCTATTTTATTGTTTTTTTTTAAGAATATTATGTTAAGTATATTTTTGTTAAACATATTAATATTTGTAATAGCATTTTTTTTCTGCCTATAACTTTTTTTTCCCCTTTCAGATTCCTCAAAATTGTTTGTTGCATGGTTGTGACTCCTAATGCAGTTGACCATCCTCATGCAAATGATAAGCGTTTGCATTATTTACATATGTATATAACAGCTTTGACAAAATGTGTTAATGATGAAAATGAATTGATTCTTAAAAATCCAGAAAAATTTCAGAAGATTCTTCCTTCTATGTTTACAGACATTGAAAAAATAATTGCTGCTGGTAATACATATTACATATTTGAAAATGCAATATTTTAATGCTATTAATTTAATTTACACATGTATAGGTTATTAAAATGAGTGTTTAATAAAAATAGCTTTAACAACTTCTAATTGAGTTATTTATTACCATAAATATTTTGAATTTTTCTGAAGTCTTTTTTCAGTAGCTTAATTTCTTTATTTTCTTACTGATAGTGTAGTAAAAGTTTTAACTATTTTGTCATATGACCTTAAAATTGTGTCATAATGTAACATTGTGGAACTAAATTAATGAAATAAAAATATATATATGTAGTGGACTCAACATCTCCAAATTTTATAAGTTTAAAATACCTGATTTGTATTAACTGAGATTTTTCTTTTAACTATGTTTCAGCTTATCTATTTCAGTTTTTTAAAAAATTGTGTATCTTAGCGGATATTCACATGAAGTTTAGTACACAGCTAATTTCTATCACTAAGCAGTCCAGTAAAAGGGTTCTATTTAAATTTGTGATTATTAATTAATATTTTTTATTTTAAAAAAGTTTAAATTATCTGAGCAAAGATGTAGGCTTTGCTTCGGATGAATTAAAATACTCTTAAGATTGTGGTGCATAAGATACATCAAATAGCTGTTATTATTAAGGTTAAGATTACTCTAAAATTACATATAGATAATGAAAGATCATTAAAAATAACTTTTTGAAAGAAACATGAGGCTTGTATCCTTCCTCCTGTAAAAGATAACTATTCAATTATCTGTTAAGCCCAGCAACATCACCACAATATAAAAGTTAAACTGTAGTGTGACTGAGCATCTTCATTAATGGTCCATTAGTATGGTATTTTTATTTTTATCTTCAACCATATTTTTATACTAGCAAAAATAATAATAGTTGTTTATCTGTTCTTTCTAATGATGATGTAGGTGATTAAGATAAGAAATTTACTATTGAATTAAATATATTTTAAAAAATCAAGCATTTATGATGTATAAAATGCAGATTTAATCAAGTTTTAAAGAATGTGACTTTTTGGCATGATTTTTTTCTCCAGGCAAAAGATCAATTTTGCATTATAATCACCTTGGAGAGCTTGTTCTATTTTTGCCTTTAATCAAAAATGCAACTGTTAGTTATATACTTTTTGTTATTTTATTAGTGTAATTAAACATAAATAAAATGATAAAGATATACCTAACTATGCATTATGTATGTAAATTAATCTATACAGGGTGAATTCTCTCTTCTGTGCGATTGACTTGCAGAAGATTGGAGGTGCAAAATAATTTGGAATCGAATAACACTGCTGGGTCAGAAATGCCTTTTTCATGCGGCGGAAGGCATTGTAGGGAATTCAGCTTCATAATGATCCCCCTTGAAACTAATATTAAAATTTTAATAGCATTTTGAAATTGGTCACTGTAAGTAAAATAGATAAATAAATGTTTGAATTTGCTGACATTTACCTTGTGTCTGCTTTGAACTCTGTAACTGGTGTCGCTGTATGCTTTTACCAGGAATGTTTCTTGAATAGAAGTATTCCTTATTATATAATTTTTGCCCAGATGGTAACGTGAGAATTACACTTCTGAGTAAGCTACCATGAATCAAGGACACCATACAATAAGCAGAACGTTCTGTTTTGCAGAAAACAATCCAAGTATGATTACTCGAATAATGAATCTGCATTTCCCAATCCACCATAGGCAGGATATTGTCAGCAAATCTCATGAGACCGTACTATTTACAGGGCATTCAGGTATTTACACTGAGGATCTTGCAGCAAGTTCTGCCGAAATTTATTAAAGCTCATGTTTCTCAGTTTTTGCACCACTCGGTGCAACTCCAGCATGATGGGTTTTTCTCCATTACACCAATGAAGTCCAGCAATGCTGAAAGATTATATTTGGACATCATTGGCTTGATATGGTAGTCAGGAAGGGGGGTCATTAGTCTACATAATCTCTGGGCTATTCTTCTATGAGACCTCCATTGAATCAGTTGAAGACTTAGTCGCCCACTTTTGCACAACTGTCAGGCCATCTGAAAGAAAGATTCCTGTGTCATACCATAGGAATCTTTCTTTCAGAATGTTAGGGAATTCATGTGTCCCTGATGTAAAGCCTATGCAAATGCTTGTGGCTGACATTTTGAACACCTTCTGTAGCAAATGTTTTCTCTACCAATGCAAAACTTACATTATAAAATGCTTTCTTTTACTCTAGTATGTTGCTGTGTTTCTGTTCTTTCTTTTGACCCTCACTCATGCAGAAAGCATTGCTGACTCTGCAATGCTGGGGAGTTCTGAATTGTCTTTGTGCCTCTACTTTTGCAAGATTGTTGTACACCCTGTTATTATACTGTAGTTTTGTCACTGTTTTTCATTAAGGAGTTTTTAAAGAAATCTCCTTGTAAAAACTGCTGCAGATATAATTAAAATAAGATTTAAATTAAGTTTTCATTAGTTGGAATTTGTTACCACATTGATTGATTAGATGTATGTGTAGAACTCCTTACACATGCTTAACTGTTAATGGGTATATATAATTTAGTTGCATTTTATTATTGCTTAGGTAATCAATAGTTTTCTTTAGAAAAAGAATAATATTGTGTTAAGAATTAACCTTACTTAAAAAACCAATGATGTTAAACATGTCTTCGTAGTATTTCATGACTTGTTACTCAACTTATGAACATCAGTTTGAATATTTATCTGTTCCTGAATACAAATATATATACACACACCCAATTCTTATTTTACATGATTTTGAAATAACTATTCACCAATATACTTTTTTACTTAAATTTTTTGTTCTAGCACGAATCTCCCAATTTTTTTAAATTCTAATTTTGACAGTCTAATGGTGAAAACGGGTGATTTATGGCAACATGTGTAAGTGACTTGGTCTACTTCATGGTTTGTTTGCTTTGTATTGTATTTACAGGAAATACCTGAATTTTTTTTATCACTTTTTTCTTTATTTTGTTGTACTTTAACTTGAACACAACATTTGGCTCTTCCCTTTAATTGTATTTTGTGTTTAAAGTGTTCAGTTGTTAGGATGCAATAAATAATTTCAATAAGTTCTAAAAGCTAGTGTTAAAATTAAAGCTTTTTTTTAAAAAAATTCCATGGTGATATATCTTGTTTAATTTAAGTTGATAACACTTTACTATTAAAAAGGTAATGTTGTAGGAATCGTGGTTTCAATAATAAACAATAAAAAAAGCCAACAGAGCCGTGAATAACAAACAAAATTCTTCTTTTGAATCAAAGCTGATAGTTGTACTAGACATATTTGACACATCTACTGATGATAGCATTTTTGATCCAGTTCGTAATAAACAAGCATGCTTTTATTATCAAGCATAAAGTAGCGATGAATAGTTGTTAGGTAGTAGTTTTATTCCTAATTTAAATTTTTATTTGCTCCATGTACTTCTGTCAGAATTTTCACTGTACACTAATTTTATTGTGTTTTTTTTAATAAAAAGGAATTGTTTTTGTTTTATAAATATGTAACAGGATTTCATTATTACTTTTTGTCACAGTTTTTTTTAGAAAATTTTAGTGGTTTTTTTTTTCCATCTTACATGGTTTTTTAAAATTATGGAACATATCCCTAAATTTATCGTATGTTGTATGTATTTTTTACACATTTTTTTTCCTTGCATGGTTTTCTAAAGAAGGTATCTACCATATAAATAAAGAGTTTGAAAAATACAGTGCCCCAATTTAACGAATTTTGCGATTTAATGAATTTTTCTTTTCTCTCGATTAAAATGAAGGTAAAAAAACCTCTATTTAATAATTAACAAATCTCAAATTAATGAATTATCAACAGGCAGCCTTTTTTTACTAGTTTGAATCAGAAAATTCTGGATTTGTTTTAAAATGGCATATCCTTGTGTTTCTGCAACTGAAAAAAAAATTTCTTGTATGCACCAAATTTCGAAGGGAAAGGGTGCAGTCCATTATTAGACTTTTCCAAGTGCAGATGAGTCATAAGTGTAACCTTTTGCATGAGTTTTGAATAGGCCAGAAAGTTCCTTTCTGAAACTCCTATCAAAACTACTACGTTTTCTAGTGTTTTACATTGTTTGGAAACTGTGAAAACACCTCATCCAGCAGGATATAAATGACACAAAGTTATATTGAGAAGATAAAATTGAAAAGGAACTTTTAAAAGTCAGGTATCAAAAAGATTGTCAAACATCTATTAGTCAGTATTTTAAAATTTCCAATTAACTGGTATGTAAAAATTTGCTAATAGTACTTTTAGCTATTAAATAAAAAGTGTGTTATTTCTAACTATGGATATTTTGGGGGGAGTAGTTGCTTATTTTAGAATTTTCAAATGGTAATTGTAAAAAATTTTTATCTCTATCGACCTCAATATTACAAATAACCCCAAATTAATGAATAAAATGTTCGGTCCCAATGAATACCTTAAATGGGGTTCCCACTGTATATATAAATTTTGTATCTTTTGATTTAGAGAGCTGTAGATTGCTTTTGCTTATGTTAAATATGTTTTAACACATGAATTCTCATTTTGTTCATTAATATAAGTTTATTGATATTTCATCTGCATAAAATAAAGAATTAAATGTCTTTTTATTAAAATAATTATTACTTGTATGACCAAATTAATCAAATGCATAAATTCCATATCATGAACTATTTCTTCTTGATTCTGTTTATTTAATGTAAAAAAAAATTATGCACTTGGACTTTTGAGTGCCTTATAATGTTTTTATTCTTCCAGAGAAGAAAAATCAAATTAGAAAAAGTTAATAATTCTTTATTTCATATATTCAAAAAAGAAATTACTGTATTTACTCGAATCTAAGCTGTACCCCAAATTCTCAACAAGATTTTGTGAACAATGAAAAATATTGTAAAATGGTTTACAAAATTAAAATGACAATTAATAAGAAATGCATAGTTAACTTATTTTACCAATATTTTTTAACTTTTAAATACATACATGAACCTGTAATTGCTCTAATTGTCCCATCTAATGAATATTTTTTTACTTCGATTCTAAACCACATCCAATTTTCAATAGGTTTATCATCGAAAAAAGTCCGGCTTAGATTCGAGTAAATACAATAATAGCTTTAAAACATTTTTTCTTTCATCTTCTGAACCATCTTTTAAATCTAAATATTTAGATATGTCATTTAGCTTGTAAAGTTCTGCAATTTAAAGGAAATATTTATGAATTGAATACATTCTAGCAAATTTTTTTACTTGTAAGTTCCTTTAAAAATAGATACCAATGTTTTTAATTGTCACAGCATAATTACTTATAATTAGAACATAAAATTTGAATTTTGAGATTTCTATAGTAAACTCATTCTGCACTAAATATCAAAATAAAATTAAAACATAGACAGTTTGTTGCAGATTTTTTCAAACTTGTATAATCCGATTTAGAAAATGCCTTGCAGAGAAATTTCTTCTGGTATAAAACTGATATAAAGGAGGGAGGGGGGGGATTTTTCTTTACTATGTGGTAATTAATAAGTATCTTGGAAACTCTATGAGTAAGATATGTGAAATGAAGGTAGGCTGTATTTAGAATTAAGCAATTCATTAAAAATTTCTCTAATATATGAGTAAGTAAGCGCTAAGTAGTGAGATTATTTATGATTTCTTCATTTATTGAGACTTCAAGGCAAGAGGAAGACAAAAGGGATTTTAAAATTTTGCTTCAAGATGGTGAGTTTTCGATATTTTTTTAGTGAGTTTGGACATAAAAATAAAACTTGACAGTTTTCCATCTAAATGGGATAATAAATTTATTATTTTTATTACTATAGAATACAACTTTCACCAAAGAAACAATTTGCAAATCTCCACTGATTTCTGCAGCACTGTACTTATCATTTAGCTTATGTTTGAATCTAATAATTGTCTTGATGAATGACTTTTGAGTTTATTTCTGCTAAGTAAATTTTTTAATAGTTAAAGAAATAAAAGGAAAGATAGTCATGTCAGGAGGCCATAGTTTGTGAAATTATACTTTTGTAAAGTAAAGTTTTGCTTAGTATTAACTCAGATTTTTTTTTTTTTCCTCTTTTGTATGCAGTTGTAAAACCAGAACAACAAATGAGCTTTGCTTTACCTCTTGTAAATGAAGCTGTTGGACTTTTAAATAAAATCACTGACTCCAAAATTGAAGGTATTGTTATAGACTCAATTCTATTATGGTTGAAAGCCAATCCCCGTAGTCCTTTACTGCTGCCTTGCTTACAAACAGCTTGTCGGTCCCTGAATCAAATGACAAGTGCTGTGATGATTGTAGAGTGTTGCATTGCAACTCGTTTTAATACAGGTAATTTTTTTTAAGTATTTTTTCTGGGGATTTTTATTAGTAAATTACATGATTACTAATTACATTTTTGGAAATTCATTTTATAGATATTCATCAGCCTAGTGATGCTGGTACCATATGGCAACTCATATTATCTAGTTTCAAGATCCGTTGTTCAATGATGGATGAATTTATTCATGCATGTGTTAATAAGAATGCATTCTTAACTTTGTATTGTTATTTGTTGGAAAAAATACCAAAAACAATAGATTCGGAAAATAAGAAGTTATTGCTTTTTGATGTTGTAAGCTGGATTGATCGATGTGAAGTAAAGTAAGATAATATTTCATAGTGTATTTCCATAATTTATTTTCTAGTTTTTATTTATTTTTTTTATTTTTTATTGAATCACAATTGCAGTTCTTAATTTTTGCTAAATATTCAGTTTGGGGACTAGTCGGCTTTAAATACAAGTATAGGCTATTAGATTATGAAACAAATTATCATTTTGAAAAAAAATTATGTAGAGTTATTGTGTCTTTTAATCATTTTTAAACAATACTTATTTTTTATGTAACTACCCTTTATATTCCATAAATAAATATAAATCATGTTTAGTTTCTAATTTATTATTGTGATAAAAGTTTTTATTTTAAATAATATATTTTTTTAAATTTTTCTAATGCTTTATAGAACATGGTTATGTAATAAGTTCAATGTTTAGTTTTAACTGTAATAAGTAAAAAATATTACCTAGAAATTTCTCTCTGTATCACTGACGTACCCAGTTCTGAGTCAAAATTCTTTAGAGGCCCTTTTTTAAAAAATAAATAAAAATGATCACATTAATAAAATTTATTTGAAAGTGTCAAATTATTACATGTGCTGGGGCTTCTGTAGTTAGGGTGCCCTGCATCATTGATATGGCTGATACAATGGTAGCTACACCCCCTGCTCTGTATATCTTATTTTTTTGTATTTTCCTTCTCAAAATTGTTACATATTCAAACTTATATTTGTGATAGTTGGTAAACTTTTTCATTTCTTCTTTTAGTTAAAGATTACTGAATCAGTATTAACAGAAATGAATATAAATCTGTTAATTTGTTTTCCAACATTTTAAAAATTTGAGCCATTAGTTTAATATTGTTTTAGGTTGTATAATATTTAAATATAATACTTAAAATGAAATGTATAAGTGTTGAATTTCTTTCCATTTTAAAGAAGTACAATGTTCAATTATTACTTTAATTTATGTAGATAACTGGTAAAATATTATTATTATTTTTTTTTATCTTTAAATTAGTTTTTCCACTGAAATCAGGGTAGTTTATTTTAAGCAATATATATTTTATTGTATCCATTGATTTTATAATTAATCAAGAAGTATTGATTACTTTTAATATTCTGTTAATTACATATTCTATATATCAAATACAGTAATATGATAGTTTATAATTAAGTAGAAAATTATTAGTTTTATTTAATTTGTATTTTAAAAGTTAAAAATTTGAATTGTATACTTGGATATATACTAATTATATATTTTGAATTTGTGAAATTTTATGTAATATTTACATTGCCTGTTTATTGTGCTTTTACTATTAATTCGTTTAACTGCTTTTTAATTTTACAGAGAAATGGATGAAGCAAAATATCTCCTTTTGTGGGACAAAATCCTGGAGTTGAGTATTATGTTAGCAAATGAAGATAACTTTCAAGTATATTTTATTTATTTATAATATACACATTTAACCATACACACTTATTAAGTTACTTAATAATATATATATGTAGATGTGAAGGATTTTGCATTAATTATATTGAATACTTTAAAAAAAACGGCAAAAAAATCTCTTTATTTTTAAGGAAATGCATTTTAGAACCTACTTTTAGCCAAAAATACCTAATAAGTTAAAATTTTATTTTAAATTTGGATTTTAATCCACATTGCAGATAAAAGCCGAATATTGCAATCTTGCATCTACATTGACTTTTATTATCTTTCTTATCGGCTATTATTCTTTTTGAATAGCTGTTTTGAAAGAAAAGAAAATATCATTAAAAATATTTCTTTATACTTTTTCAACAGAAATAATAACAGTAGCAGTATTTATTTTAAAAAATTGTTCAAAATTTTCTTTAGTATGATATATTTGGAAGCAAGATGCAGCACATAGACCAACATTGCAATTGTTATGCATGTTTCCATTGCTATCCCTTTTAGCACATCACAGTATCTTGGGAGAGCTTCTTTTTTTTTTTAAGGTTTATGGAACAACACTGGGAAAATATAACTTTCCTTAGAATACCTTAAGATTTTGGTCTACCTGATTTTTTTATACTTGTATCGCTATGATAATTTTGTATAAGTCTTTCGTTTAATTTTCTTCTGAAATTGAAATTTTTTTTCATCTCAATTTTTTATACAAAATATGCATTTCAAATGCTGATGTCTAGCAAATCAAATAATGCTTTTTAATAATATTGATCTAGATTTACTATAAACTTTATCCAAATTTAAGAAATCACAACGTCGGATTGTGATTTCTTAAATTTGGATAAAGTGATCTCTAATATTAAAGTGTAAAAAATACAGCATAAAATACAATTCCGCTTGAATTATCTCGATTGTGTACAATCTGGCCAGTTTAGCGTGATTGAATTAACTCTAGCCCGCACATTAAGGGGTTTATACTTTCATAAAAATGTGTAAATTATACGGAAGGATATTCAGTTCACAACTATTGTTAATTTATATCATTTAGTGTTAAATTACTTGAAAATTAAACAAATATACAGGTAAGCCTCCTACAACGCAGTAGATACGTTCCTCAAAAAAAAACCACGTTATAAGAAATCGCGTTGTAGGAGTTAATATCTACATGTCACAAGTGACGTGTAGATATTAACCGAAAAAAAGTTCTGGAAAAAAATACTCAATATCTGAAACGCGTTGCACAAGTACCGCGTTGTAGGAGGCTTACCCGTATCTGCATATGTGTTTAATGTTTTATAAATATATTTATAAAATTATTTTTAAAAAGTAATATATTATATGAAACATTCTTATTGTGAAGTGATCTTTCTTTAGATTTCATTATTGTAGTCATAACTCTTATTATAGATTCTTTTTTGTAGACATTGTGAGCAGGAAAGAGTATTTTAAATTATTTCACCATGATAGCAGAGATTGGATTGGATAGACTGCTGAAATTTTTAGTCAAACTGTCTATTGATTCTATGATGTTCCCCTAAAGTTGTTGGCTTTTAACTGATGGAAATACAATAATTGAAAATGAACTCAATTTGTGGCATTAATAAAGCTTAATATAACTATACACTTTAGAGAATATTGCATAATTGCTTAAAGATTAATTTTGCCTTCAAAAATTTTGAGGATGCATGCAAAATTAAACTTAGTTATGTAACAATTTCTACAACTTAAATATAATGGGCTGAGTTGAATTTGATTTTCTTTGCTTGCAACATGTAAAAAAGATAGCATAATTGTTTCGTAGATTTTTGTTTCATTTTAGTTTTGATACATTTCAATGTGTTTTTAAAATATTAACAAACTTGGTTTGCTGTGGCAAAAAGTTTGTTTTCTTTATAGTCATTTGTCTTTTTATTATATTGCATTATTGTTGACTATATATTTTCATTGTATTTTATTTAATAGAGTGTAAAAACTGCTCTATCCAAATTTTGTGAAAAAATTTCCATTTTGGGTGAAGACAGATGTAATGATGGATTTCTAGGTTTTGTTGGTTTTGGTCGTTCATCTCCTTTTTCTGTCAAGTAAGACATTTTTTTTTAAATCATTTAAGCTTACTTCAGATTTTTAAATTGTTAGAATTTAAAACATATTTTAAGTCAAATGCTGTAAGTTTTATTGATCCATTTATATATATTTGTCACATATATTTTTATCAGTGAAATATAAAATAACTGAAACAGTGGTTAACACATTGCCAGCCACAAGCTCGATGCCAGGACCATATCCTCAATAAAGTATTTATCTAAATCTGGGGTACTCAACCTTTTGTCATGTCGGGCCACATACATATGACAGATATTTCTTGCAGGCCACACCATGAGGATAATGGGGGGGGGGGACACTATAAGACCCAAGCAACATTGCACAAAGCAGAATTAATTAAAATATTGAAACTCATTTTTTTGGATGTGGGGCTTTTATTTCAATACTATATGAATCTTTCTCTCAAACACTCACAAAAATATTTATATTTATGTATCTTTTAATGAATTATGGGGTAGGTTCGATTTCCTTCCATTCATGACCAAGCCTCTTTTTTACATTCTACTATTAAAAAAAACCAAATTGATAGATTTGATTGCTTGATTAATAAAATTTCTTACTAAATTTTTAGTACATTGTTCATAAATAGTTGAATTTCTTAGTGCAGTGGGGTATGACCAAGCCACTTAGAAAAGGCTGGCAGGCTACATACGGCCCGTTGACTGTAGGTTGAATATCACTGATCTAAATATACTTTTTCTGAATTTTTTATGTATTTTTAAAGATCTGAAAACTCGCGATTTTGACACACTGAAATTATCGTAAATTACTTTTGATCATTAATCTGAAAAATGAAGTAAATGTATGAACTCTCCTTTATGTATGAACTCTCCTTTATGTTCTTTCAAATGTTTATTCTTTAAAATTTTAGAAAAGTCAGCACTGTGTAAACAATTGAATAGAGAGAAAAAACATAAAATTCTTAATTGTTAGAGAAAAATATATGTTTTTTCTTTGCACTTTATTAATAAATGTCGATTTTGGAACCATTTGATGGTTAGTAACAAAGAAGTATAGACTTACAACGACTTGTATTGCAAAAAATTTCTCACTAGACTTTTTACTAACACATTTCTGTAAATTAGCACAAATATTTATGCTGCTAATGAAAATGCTTAATGGCTACTATAAACACATTTTGTGATAAATACTACTTTTTTTGTTATTTTTAGTTAAATTATTTTTTTAAAACATTAGCCAAATTTTTGTTATCTTCTAAGATGAGCAATTGATATTTTTTAAATATATTTTGAATTTGTTAGTAGAGATTGAGTTGGTTTTCATATTCCTTGTTTAAACCTAAGGAATTGAAGTTTGCATTACCCTTGCCCACACACACTATTTAGTTATTCAAACATCTTTACATGTAACATAGTTATTAAATTTTGTAATATTATTTTTTGTATTATAACATCCATACTCTTGGATATTTATCTTCAGAATTTCCTTACAGATTTATTTTTTCAATTTCGCAATAATTTGAGTACTTATTTAAGTTTGAACATAAATTATGAATTATTTAATGCTTCAAATTATTAATTCCAAAGGAAAGGGGCTATTAATTTTATTCATTAACGTTCTAAATTTAGGTACATCTATGGACTTTTCACCAGTTTGACCCCCTAAAAATTGCAGTACATGTCATTGAGAGTTTGTGAAGAATTCCAAGCACCCAATTTGCTATGTAATAGTACTTATTTTACTGTTGAATTGCATAACTCAAATTGGAACTTAATATAAATCACATTGAGATCCATTGAACAAATTTTCATAACTGAACTTTTGTATACTGTTACATCCATGTAAATGAATTAATTCAAATTAAATTAAACCAAAAGTAAGTGATATGTATAATTTTCATTTTTTTTCACCAAATTTAACTCAGTAAAAATTAATGTAGTATAAAATCATTCTTATCGTGCTAGATATTAAATAATTTTTATTACTTATTATTCTGCTCATGCAATATTTTTATTATTTTTAAATACAGAAATAAATACAAAATAAAAATAGAATTATGTTTGTAAAAATATTGATAAAAAAATAATAAGTTAAATTAGTAAATAATAAAAGCAATTTCACTTTTTAAATTTGGCTGGAATCTGATCCTACAAGATTATGAATCTGTATATAGTAGCTTTTTTCATACTGTTTTTTTTTTCCCCAAAATCAAAATGAACTTAAACTAAATTATATCTTTTAAATATTTTTCTAGTGTATGAATTATTTAAATGCTACTTTATCATTTCATCTCCCTCATCGTTACAACTGTTGCTCATTTTAGATTATCTTAGTTTATAGCATTTTTCCCCTTGCTTTTCTTTTTAATTCATAATAATAATAAAAAAAGGTTTTGGCATTTTTGATAGCCATACAGTTTGATGAAAGTGGTTTTTTATTTTTTGTACTTTCTATTGGAAAGATAAACAACAAAATTCTAATGCTGATATTTATATTAAATTATACATGTTTTTTCAATTTATTTATAAATTAAAATAACATTCTTAATATTCTTAAAGCATTCTTATTTATGCTATTTCTCCTATTAACTAGCATTTCCCAGTTCACATGTTTTGTTACTCATACAGTTGCACCAGCCAGAGTGATCATAGTCACGAACTAGTGTCTGGCATTACCAAATCCTGGGGCCTTGTGAAGACCCACCATGTAGTTGGGCTGATGCACATTAAATCTTTCAATGCTGGAAGTCCTCACATAAATGTAGTTTTGAAGTTTTAAGAGAGATGCCAGCTCAGGGGTGTTATCCTCATTACTCAACTGATATTCAAAATTACTAAGTCCATCGCTAACAATCTTTGTGTAGCTTCAAATGCAACATAAATAAAAAAAAATTAAATCAAAATTTTGCCGTAGTTTTTCATTGCAGATAGAAATTGCAACTGTCAGATTTTATATATTAGTAGTGATAAAATAATATCTTCTGGCTTAAAAATCAGTTGATTGAAAATATTCTTGTGGGAAGATCAGGCTTACAGTCACTCTGAGAAAAGTGAACTGTAATTTTTTGTCATGTCCAGTTGGTTTTTATATTGCTTGTATTTATTGCTTATAGTGATTGATTATAAAATTACGCAGATATTTTTGAAGTAATGGGAGATATAAAAATAAACATATATTTAAATTTAATTTAAGCCACAAAGCTAAAATTTTAATAATTTCAAATCAAAATATTTAAAATTAAATTTCATCTTCAATTTCTTGCTAGTTTTTTTTATCAAATGAAAACAATAGAAGATGGAATTTCATTGACAAGGGGAGGGTACGACTAAGGAAGTTCATTTTGGGATGAGACTTGGTATAATAGCAGTACTCCATTAGGGTGTTCAACCTCAATGTATTAGTGCCAAATGGCCAGTCAATTTGGAGAAAATAGCCTTCGAAATTCATCCTTAGCTTTTATACAACTAAGTTTTAAATATTGCCAGTGACCCAATGGTACAGTTGTCAAAGCATCTGCTTTGTACGCGGATGGACAGGGTTCTAATCGCGCAATTAATTTTTTTTTTCCAATTCATTTAATTGTCTTTTTAAATTAAATAAATTTATTTATTAAATATTAAATGATATTGTATGGGATTATTTTGTATTTTATAAAGTAAAATAATTACTGTAATTATATAAATATTTTATCATATTTTGTAAATATAATATATTTTTAAATAATATTTATAATAAAATATAAATAAAATATTATATATAATGCATCATAATTTGTAATATATATATTATTATTAAATTAATTTTTTTAAATTAAATGAATTTATTTAAAAAAGACTTATTAAATATTTTATTTAATTATAAAATAATTAATTTTATTATAATTATTATTTATTAATATAAAATTATTTTTAAAAAAATAATTAAATGAATTGGAAAAAAAAAAATTTATTGCGTGATTAGAACCATGTCCGTCTGCATACAAAGCAGATGCTTTGACAATTGTGCCATTGGGTCGCTGGCAATATTTAAAACTTAGTTGCTAAGCATGAATTTTTAAGGCTCTTTTCTCCGAATTGACTGGCCATTTGGTGCTAATACATTGAGGGTTGAATACCCTAATGGAGTACTGCGATTATACCAAGTCTCGTCCCAAAATGAATTTCCTTGGTCATACCCCTCCCTTTGTGAGCTTTAAAAGATGTATTGTTTCAAAAATAATGACGAATTTTGAAACACTTTTATTTTATGTAGAAAACTTTGATATCTTTGTCTAACTATAACCACATCATTAATAATTTTGTTTAAAATAATATCTATTATTGTTACAATAAGGAATTGGTAAGGTAAATATCATTTACAGTGCTCTTAAAATTATTTACCAAGATTTGTGTCATACATTGAAACCTTTTAATTATCTGTCGAAATCTCCTGTTTTGAAAGTTATATACAATTCTATCTTATTTGCATTTTTCACTCTGCTGATAAAATTAATCACTCAAGCTATTGTGTAGGCATATTCTCTCTTCCTAGTAGAGCCTTTGTAACTATAGTAGAGGAGAACTTAAAAATAAAACTGCCTTTCCAAATGTTGTGAACCAGTTTAAATTTTTTTTTTGGCTTGGTTAATTAAATAAAATGCTTTGTATTATTATTATTTTAAAAAAAATATTTTTAAAAGATCCATATGTGAAAAAATTATATTGAAAAAATATTTTTCATTGATTAATTTAATTCATTAATTTGTTGCATTCTCTGCTTTATAAAAAGAAAATTTTCTTAGTCCACAATGACATACCTCAGTTGATGTATATATTTCATTTGGAATAATGTGTTCCAAAACTCATTTGGTTTTATAATACAATATAATTATGAAATTTCTGATAGAATAATTCATGAGTGTTCTTTGTAATTATATGTGAAATTTGAAATATATTTTACCAAAACAATGTTATTTAAACAATGTCTTTAATTAAGTTACCTTGTATTTTTTCAGTGTTTTTTCTATACATTTAATGGGTTTATTTTTAAGTTTACATTATAATTACTTTATTTTTAATTTTGGTAAGGAATCATTAGGTTATTATTTATAATATAACATTAAAATGTGTGTATAATGAACGCATTTGGTTCATAATATACATATTTACTTTTCTTTTAAAGTTTCAGATTTCTGTGCCGCATTGTTGTTGCATTTTTGCTTTTGCAAATGCCTTTAAATGCATCTTTACGTCTACAGCCAATGGATCCAGGTTTATTGCCTGTTATGGAAATAAAAAATAATCCTTGTGTATCTTCTAATTCAAGTGAACCATCACCTTCTTCAGATGCTCTAAAAGCAGTAGAAAATGTAAAAACTTTACTAAAAAATAAACCATATTCTGCTTTGAGAGACTTAGTAAACAGTGCAATTGAATTTATAGCAGATCCCAGACACTGCTTAAATGAAAGTCGCATTTTCTTAAAAGATTATGCACTTCATGTTTTTCCTAAACAGTATTTTTTGTATGCTCTTGGTTAATGTATGCATTCCAATGTATGATTCTTGTAAATAAAATTTAATGAGGCTTCATATTTTCTTCATTGATTTTCATTTTTTCTTTAAAACAAAACATTGTACTTAAAACAGGTGTACTGTAAATTGATAGTTAATGGCAATTTTTTTCAGGACTATTATGCAATAAAGAACACAACTGTCAAAAAAATCAAATGTCACAATCATTATAGCATATTTGAACTTGTCATTGTACTGTAAAGTAGTGGGAAGAAACATGTTTCTTGAATATATTTTTATTATTCATCTGAGAATTTTTTGCTAATAAAAGCGATAAAGAGTGGAAATAAGGTTTGTTTATGTGTTTGTGTTATTTTCTGTGCAATTTATATAGAATACCCTGAATAATCTTCCCAAAACAATGCGACAGAAATTTACATCACTATACAGATGTTTCACGTTTAATATGTGGCAAAAATGTTTTTTACTATATTTTATAATGCTTTCGTACAGAAATTTTTTCAAGAAAGGAACATTGAAGATTACTTGGACCAGTTAGATTGTGGTTGGCTATCAGAAGATGGTCTTGATGATGAAAATTCTGTTTTTAACATGCTTTTATTAGCTTCACCTGTATGCAACAGAATCTTTGAACTCGATTTTCACCCATTTCGAAAGGTCTGATTAATTCGAATTTTTGCACACTTGTCAAGGACCGATGACGATACAATAATAAAAAACTTTGTTCCATTGTCCTGATCAGGATTGACAATTTTCAGATTTGGCAACTAAAAGATTTAGTTACAAATACAACAATCAAAAAAAGTTTTCTTTATGTGAAAAAGGGAAGGATGCATCAGCAATTTCTTACCATTATATAAACAATTGCCCAGTTTTTCTGAAAAAGGAAATAAAAAAGACAGGAGCATGTGAAAAAAAATTTGAGAGAGTATTGAGCTCTTTTTAGTGAAAAATATCAATGACTTTACACCTCCTTCCACATTAAATATTTCAAAATTAGCTCTTCCGTTGGCTGACCCTACATTTTGCAAACCAGGCTGTATCAACGCACTGATAGGATGTCAACGGGTATTCCAGATTCTAAAAAAAAAATGACGCCTTTGCGATTAATTCATCAATGAATGAATGATAGTTTTAAAAAAATTAAAAACACCTTTTATAATTAATCGAACTAAAAAGTAAAAAAAAAAAATCTTAATATAAGAATAAAGTGATTAACAAGAAAATTAATGGCATTGTGGTAAAAGCATTGGGTGCTCTGTGTCAATTGTTATAATTTCTTACTAGTTCTATTCCGAAATGTAGAGTTAGTGCAAAAATGTAGTACAAATCACCCCACACTTTTACCACAATGCCATTAATTTTGTCGTTAATCATTTTATTATATTAAGAATTATTTTTTTAGTTTGATTAACTGTAAAAGCGTGTTTTTTAGTTTTTTTAAGCTATAATTTTTTATACATAAATTTAAATGTGCAATGTCTTAGTTTTAAGACATATATTGTTACTAAGAAATATATATCTCAAAATGTTCTCTTTAAAATAATCAGAAGGAGTGAGAGAAAAACCCTAATCGTGGTGGAGGTATTTTTGTTTTGAAATGACATTTAGCAGAAATATATTAGTATTTAGGTTTTGTTATATCTGAGGTGCTTGGTTATTTTTTGTGGGATCAAGTCTTGCCTTAGATGAAGAATTCTTGGTTTGTTTTTCAGTAAAATAATTTGCTTTATCCATGCTACCAATTGTATTAAAACTCTCTTTGGAAATGAGCTTGTGGTTGTTTTATCTTTGCCATCTCACACCCCTGACCCGAATAGAATTGAAAACTTATGATAGATATTACCTAACATCATTTATCAAAACAAATTGTTTGATCAGGATGAACAATTTTGGCAAAAGCAATCAATTAGCTGTAAAACAAAACTGGAAACTTATTTAACAGCATGAACTAAAGGCTTCTACAAATGATAGAAAATAAGGAGCAGGGAGTGTGTAAGATTCGCCTTACTTGTAAAACTCAGTATAGGTGACGCTGCTATCTGGATAAAAAATGAACTTTTTACCAGAGAGAAGAGCATCGAAAAAATGACAACAAACTTTGAACTAGGTTTAAAATGCGTTTGAGAACGAAAACTAATCTATAATGTATTATTTTTAACTGTATATTTGCTGTGAGTGGTTTTATCATGTGAAAGTTAAAATAAAAGATGGCCACTACAATTCCTAGATTTTGTCTTCTGAATATTAGTGAATTCGTTTCACAACATGGAACCTACGAATAGAGCCGAGTGTTAAATGCAGTGAAAACTTTCACTATGCAGTTATATTGGTGTTAAAATTTAAGTATGAAAAAATTTTGCATTTTCTTTAATGACAAATTTCAAAATCTTGTAATGGACATAACAAATTTTATATATTTTATCAGTTTAAAAAGTTTGTGTTGTCTATACTGTTGATACTGATACTTCGTTAATATATGTTTTAGAAATTTTTACAAAATGGTCTTGGGAATAGTGTAATGTATGTGTTATTTTCTTAACGTATTATATAGGAAATATGTGTGTGCATAGTATTTATCATAATTGAATGTTTTCTGCCAATTCTGATTCAAGAGAAGATTATTGTTGAAGTAAATCATTCTCAATTTATGCTAAATATTAAGTATAATATTACTTCTGACCTTGAAAAAGGTCTGTATGCCACAGTGATTGTTGACATAAACATTATTTCATACATAATTGGAATTTTCAATTTTATAAGGAAATGCAAAAAAAAAAATTGTGGAGCTTGAAGGATTTAAAAAAGGACTAGAAAAATAAATGTATTATCAGATTCTTTATATGAAGTGCTGATTAAAAAAAAGGTTTTTTTATTTATATGTAAAATTTATAAATGGTCTGTCCAATACACTCAAGATGTAGCATTAATATAACAAACAATATTTTATATAGTTTATAAACAAGAGTAATTTGAAATTGGAATTTTTTATGCTTTATCATTTGAACAAAAATTGTTTTTATTTACCTGGAAAAGGTAAGGCCTGGTTCCGCTGAATGGCCTTGGCCTGGAATCCTGCAAAAATTTTAAAGCAAATATTATTGGTATATCAACTGACTGCACAGTTTTATACCGCATGTTTTCTGTATTTTGGAATAAAAATAAAAATTCGATCTTGTGTGAATTCGATTGGATCTAATATCAAACTATTAAACTGTTATTTATAATTCTTGAGGCCATCTAATTGTCTCATAAATGTGGAGTGACTGAAAGCGAAAAAAAAATGCCTATTGGTCATAAATAGTCTCTAACTAATTGGCTTTGAATGGAGAACATAGTTTCCATCTATTATCTAATACATTTGAGCAAGAATTGCTTGTGTATCAACTTGTGTGGAGATAACTGGAGTTGGTTTGCTTACTTTTGTGGGGTCTATATAATGTTCTATTTGGAGATCTGAGCTTTAAATCGATCAACTTTGGAAAAGCTGTCTTTCATCCAGCTAAGTAAAATGGCAAAAAAAAATTTCAAATAAAAAAAATATCTGCTCATGCATTGCTCTTAATTTTTTTTTAAATAAAAAAGGAGAATCTTTGTTTTTAATCTTTTTTTTATATTTCAATTACATTTTTTTTTTCATTTCAATATTTAAATTACTGGAACACCATTGTTCTAAAAGTGAAGTAAAGGATATGAGAAATGAGAAAAAAATTAAAACCTCTAAATCAGTGCTTCGCAAACTTTCAATATTTGTGAACAATTTTCAGTCATAATTTTCCTCGCACCTCCCTCATACAACAACTATGTATTGAATGCAATAATAATGTACTTCAACACTAAACCTACATTGCGACTTAAAAAAACTGCACAAATTATCAGGATAAGTATTATATTTTTTGCCGGCGAGGTTGGTTTGTCGCTGACTCTGCACTTAAGGTTGCGGGTTCGACCCCGGCCCAAGTCAGTGGATTTTCAAGATGCAGAAAATAGACAGCGGCCATGTCGTAAGATTATACGAGAGTGTGTTTGACTTGGGCGCTCTTGGCAAAATTAAATTCTAGTGCAGGTTCGCATCGTCAGAGCTCAGGTGCCTCCCTCTGGGAAAGAAACTGGGCGTCAAAATTACTTGCCACAATTGGTATCGCCTATATGGTGCCGCGCTAGAAAGTGATACCAGCTCCTGGGAATGTACTAGATCTGCAAAGGTCAAAAATACCAATGCGCAGCCCCATTGGAAAAAAGTATTATATTTTGTATATGACAAGCCCATGGAAGTCGCTTGTTCTTACTAAACTTATTTTTAATTTAGTGTTGATAAATATTAATTATCAAATACTTTTTGCCGTACTGATACATTTACAAGTATCTTACATCAGTGTGTATATGTATTTTATTTTTGTATTATTTCTGTTATATGTCATGGTTAAATTATAAGCATAGTTTGACAAGTTGTCAATTACTTACATGACATCCCAATGTTGTCAGCAATCCAGGAATATAGTATTACTTGAACGGCAAGCGATGTGGGCGTTTCAAATGTACCGCCATTAAAGAAATGTAAACAAACCCGTGAGAACGGGTAAAAATTGAGTGGAGTTGAGAAACAGCTTTTGCTGATGGCAGCTGTGCATTGGAGATCCGATCGTCGCTTGTGACGTCGAGTTTCTCAATAGTTTACATGGCTTGTTGTGGAAGTGATACAATATGTTAATTATATTAGTGTATAAATATGGATCGCTACTGCTGTGAAATAGGTAGCAGTTGGGTGTTTTCTCAGCGAGCAGCTGACTCTATGCTGCACTCATGTTTTTGAGCAAGGTGCTCAGTTAAAATGTTTTTTTTTAACTTTTTCATTGTAAAAATTTCACTGTAAATTTCATCTTTTGAATAATCTTCAATAAATGTGATTGTTCTCGTCTTTGATAAAAGTCCTCCACACCTGTTATTCAATTTTTAGATCCACTGTTAATAACCCTGCTAATTAGTTAGTTTTCACACTTTAAAAATTGGAAGTGTAGAACTTAAGATAGAACGACAATTTCAGAATGTATTTTGTTTTGCTTCCTTTCAGTAAACTGATAATTATTTTAATTTTTTATTTTCGATGGTGTTCACGCCCTTTACGTAGGAGGCGCGCCCCACATTTTGAGAAATTCTGCTCTAAATACAAACTATTTATTGTTTGCTAAAAAAAAAGCTTAAAGTGACTATTTTCTTTACTTCTAAAGTTATCATTGTCATAATTTTATTAAACCACTTTTTTTCCCTTGAATAAGCAAGACTTAATAAAGATAAATTCTTTTTTGGATGTTTTAGCACTTTACCTGTACCTAATGTTAAGCATAATTTGTAAAATTATCAATATTTTCATTCATAAGAATGTACTTTAAAGTAGGATTTTTGAGAAAATTCGTGTATTTTTGATCTTGATAAAATAGAGTTGTCCTGAAGGTGTCATCTCTTGCTTCATCACCATGTGTTTCGGTCATAAGTTTGATAGAGCGTTCCACCGTTTGGGGGGTGGGGAGAGAAGCTTTTGAAATCTGTATCCGAGTCATCACATTGACCATGGTTCAAAATTACGCGGACCGTCGCCAAAAGCCCTCGTGTTGCTTATCAGTGCGACGTTAATATTCTCTCTCTCCGAGTGTCGTCACATAATCTTAAAGAACAAATGGCGTGATCGAAGTTATTGCTCCATCAGAGATTCCATAGCGATCACTGACCAATGAAACTGTTTCTGGGTTGATTATAATTAGACACTGCGTTTTTGATTGGTGCCATACAGGAGGCTTGAATTTATCATCATTATTAAAGTATCAGAACCTTCGTACATTTGTATTTGTTTGGTGTCAGTAAATTCAGAGTATTTGTTCTCCAGAATTTCACTCGAAGTACAGTAGAAGTCCATTAGTCCGGCATCCAACAGTCCGGAATGCCCAATAGTCCGGCATCGCTCCGGAAAATTGTAAAAATTTTGGTTTTCTCCAAAAGTGTGTTTTTAAAGCAAATAAAAACGCTCGAGAGCTATTCGGAAGTTTTCGAGGTAGTTCGGGATCATCCGGAAGCGCTCGGTATTGTTCGGAAACAATTAGCGGCCGGCTAGTCTCAGCTGTCACAACAAATTCAGGTGCAGTGCAGCTCCCTTAATCAATCACAAAGCGTCTTCGCCATTTTTTTGTGCGTTGTTGTTTTGTGTCCTTTCACATCGCAGTAAACGTAACTTTTGAAACTGTTTATAAAAAAAGCGATTTTCGTTCTAACTGTACAGTGACCATGTTTTCAAAACCTAAGCCTTCGAGTTCAAAAGGAGAGAAAGGAAAACACGTAACACTGACTCTCAATCAGAAACTAGAAATCATCAAATGGCTAGAAAAAGGCGAGAATAGAAATGTTTTAATGAATGAGTTTAATATTGGCTCATCAACTATTTATGACATTAAAAAACAAAAAGATGAACTAATGAAGTTTGCTTCTCAATCGGTAACTGAAAAATTGGCTTCTAGACAAACATTAAAAAAACCAAAACTGGAACAGGTAGATAGTGTATTGTTCAAATGGTTTAGTGTAGTGCGTTCTGAAGGAAAGCCGGTAACAGGGCCAATGATTGTTGAAAAGGCAAAGAAATTTGGCCAAGATTTAGGAGTTGCTGAAAGTGAATGTAATTATTCTGATGGTTGGCTCAGAAACTTTAAGTTTCGGCATGGAATTCGAAGACTTGATGTAACTGGAGAAACACTTTCAGCAAACCAAACCAAAAGTGACTCAGATGCCGAAACGGAAGAAAAGGAAAAAATCAGCTGGGCAGAAGCTGCAGAATCACTAAATAAGTTTATCTCTTTTGCTGAGGCTAGTACTAGCTACAGTGCTTCAGAAATTATTGATTTCCATATCATTAAAAATAAATTTTATACTAAACGCCAAAAGTCAAGAAAACAAAAAGACATTCGTGACTTTTTTAAATCTAAGTGAAATATGTTTTACAGTACGTGTACATACATTATATGAAATGTAAAATAAACTTTGTTGTATGTATTTGCATACTGTATTTGTAGTTTAATTATTAGCCTAATTGTTCTTATAATTACCGCCCGATAGACCGGAATTTTCGGTAGTCCGGTACCGAGCCGGTCCCAAACGTGCCGGATTATCGGACTTCTGTATTTGAAATGAGCCTGATGCTCTTTGATTTTGTTATTTATTCGAGTGTCTTTGCTTCCCATTTCTGACATAAATCATTCTGTCGGCTGGTTGGCGGATTTGGTTCGACCCCGACCAAGTTGGTGGATTTTCATGATGCAAAAAATCGACAGTGTCCATGTCGTATGATTATGTGACATGTAAAAAATCTCTTGGGTGCTCTCAGCAAAAATAAATTCCTAGTACGATCTCGCATCGTCAGAGCTTTGGTGTCTCCCTCTGAGGGAAGAAACTGCTCTTCAAAATTACTTGCAGTGATTGGTATACCACCTATATGGTGCCGCAATAAAAAGCTCCAGGGGATACCAGCTCCCGGAGAATGTACTAGATCTGCAATGGTGAAGTACCAATCGGCAGCCCCATTCGAAATGAAAAAACTTCTTTGCTAATTTACGTTTCTCTCTGCGAATTTAACCATCGAAACTTACCCAATCTATACTTTCTTTGTAGGAGCATAAAATGCATCTCAAATGAATTTGGTTGATTTTATCACAATATCTGACAGTTAATTAAAACCATATACTCAGAAATTTTGATTTTTGGCGCATAAGCAGTTCACATTAGATGTTTACATATTGGTGCATCAAAATGCAATATAGATTCACTTTTTAAATAAAGTTTTTACCGATATTTCAGTTTTAAAGTGGGTTTTTTTTTTTTTTTTTTTTTTTTTTTTTTTTTTTTTTTTTACAAAATGGATTATTTTTTTGAAAGAAGCTTTATTTATCTCGCGATGGTACTTTTTACTTTATAAAAACTATTGTACTTATTTATTATCTGTACTATTCTGTAATCGAAAACCATAGGAATATATTTTATTTCTGTACAAATATTAAATTTTTTAAGTTACCCCCATTTCATTTGTTGCGCAAAAACTCACACATTTGTTGTTGTAGCTTAATGAGGCTTCTCATATCGTTCTTAGAACATCACATTAAGGTATGTTTGTGAGAAGCTTATTTGATTTTTTTTTAAAAAATGCTTGGATATATATTATTGAACATTTGGTACCAAAAGCCTTTTTAATGATTTTATTACACTTGGCTATATTTACCACACGGTTCTGGCGTTAACACTCAACTTTCAAAAAACATGTAAAGACAAAATTAAAAACACTTACTGAGAAAAGGATTATCAAATTACCATCTATTGACTAGGGTTTCTTTCCCGGGATCCCGAGAAATCATAAGATTTTTGTATTTTTTCTATTCCCGGGAATCACACGGGGTTTGAATTATCTATGACGTAGCTATTTTTGACTTGACATTACATTTCAATCTCGGACATCGTTAACTGAACCTACTATGGCAATTTGCGATCGTTCAACCCGAACTTCCGGCCATAGGAATGTTCTGTGGGGTAAGAGTGTAATATGATAACTTTGGGTGAGGGGTGAGAATTTTTCCACAGCTAGCCGTGGGTGTATCGAGCTTGGTTAACAAGAAATATTGGGTTTTTAAAGCAATCGCATTTCGTGACTGCACTATGGGATCGAAGATCCAAGATCTAGATTTATGTTTATAATGTAAGTACTAATACTTAAAACTATTATTTATTTAATCTTTTTTTTTTAAAAAAAAATATCGGATACTTGTCTTTATTATGAGCTATTTAATTGAATCAGCAATTTGAAGAAGGAAATGAACCTACAACCTGTTAGGGGGAGAATATTTTTATAAGAAATTGCGCAATTTTTCTTATTTATTATTTTTCTAAACTTAACTTTCGTGTGAGATTCTTATGTTAATATTTATTTATATTTATGTAACAATAATACAGCAATTCCATAAACAAAAAATTGGTTATACAAATAAAATATCTTAAATACAATAATTAATATTTTTAGCGTACATAATCGGCACTTCAGCAGCAAATGAGCTTTCAAGTATATATTAATATTTATCTCTTAGTAGCAACATTAGAGAAATAATTGATTCAGAGAGAGAGAGCTTTGACTGGTGAATTTTCAAACACATGTGAGTCAGTAAGAAACATTAATTTTAGTAATTATTTTTCAAGTGTGAATTTTCGCCTCGAGATTTTTAATTTACAAAATCGTGAACTGTAACATTTTTCCCACAGGCCTGACTGATAAAAGTATAATAAATTGCTTATGCTTTCTGAAATCCTATTTGAAAAATGAATAAACAATTTATTATATATTCTTTGTACTTTTTAGCTCATTATATGAATTAGAATTAACTTTGTAATTTATATGCATCCTTATTTTATATAATGATTACTGATTTTATTTAAAAATAACTTGTTTTTAATTTTTTTTAAATTTTGATGTATTCCCGGGAATTCCGGGAACGACAATTACATTCCCGGGAATGGAAAAACCCGGGAAATCAGAAACCCTACTATTGACGTCTGACTAAAAGACAAAATACCTTTTTCAACTGATAAGGGTTCCGTTCCTATAGCCACCTTAATATGCTTTATGTCAATGGCTAATCACGTGGGGGAAAAAGCAACGCATCAAACACGTGAGTTACTCGATACTTCGGCTTTCGGTTCTCCTATTATGTCCGAATTTTCTCAGAATCTAGCTTCAAAGAGCAACCCTTTCAATAAAAAAAGATTGAAAGCTGTAAATCCATATTATTAAGTTTTGTTTATTAAAAGTTAATACGCGCGCGCGTTAAGATGAAAATACGTATAAACTACGAAATGTTGCTATTTTTTTTTAAATATGCTTTTTGAACTTTTTGCGCGATTAATAAATATTTTCTTGCACCTCACATTTAAATCAACTGCGATGCGAAATTGGTACGTTAAACAGCTATGATCAGTTGAAATAAACTAGTGACATTTATATTCATAAATTTAAGAGCCATGCACGAGCGGAAGATATTTCTTTAAATTGAAAAATTTTTTCCTTTTTTATTTAGCTAGCCGAAAGGCAACTTTCCAGGATATAGCGATCGAAAAAGAATAAAATAAAGAGGGGAGAGACTCCAATCTACGAACAATGGCATTCATGCTTTCGAAGTGAATACTCAAATTTATGTCCTGATGGAGCCATTTTACGGTTTCTGTCAGTCTGTTCTCGGTAGTGGTTCTAAGTAGTTCAATATTGCATTTCATCTTATGTTTAAGGAACAATATTCTGTTATGAACACATACATACATGTCATATTATACATTTGAGATGCATTCCAACAACAAGTCATCGGGTATGGTGGTTGCGTTGAATGGCTTGCACGGTCACCTGTCCCGAACCTATTGGACTTTTTTCTGTGGAGATAATTAAAACTGTGTATGCAACCCCTCCCTTAACACAGCAACTTTGAAACCGTATTGCAGTTTGTGTCACGTGTCATGTTGAAGAAAGTGCAGCGGGGAATGCAAACCCGGTTCAAGATGTGTATTATTGCTGAAGAATACCATTTTGAGCATGGCAGATAGACGAGCCTTATTTCCGGAAAGAGCAGTTTTGTTCAACGCAAGCAAAACACATGTGAGCTTTGTGCTTTTCATTTGTATCATTTTTGTGCACAAGATTTTTTTTTTGTGCTATAAATCGATGATTTGAATAACATTGTAACTGCCTTTTTTTCATATATCTTGCACTGTTTTTGAGATAATAGTGCTAACTCTTAATTTATCTGCCAGGTAGCTCTGTAATCAATTCTGTGTATGTGTGTGGCGCATGGCAATGGTAACATTATTAATACCTAGACCAGGGCCGTTTTTAACCTCCTGACGCCCTAGGCACTTCAAAATGTTGCGCCCCCTCCCACTACTTCCAGAGCACCCCCTCCGTCTCCTTCAGTTCTCACTTTGCCAGTTTTGGTTCGGGAAGGATTTTCCCTTAGCTCTCTTACTCTTTCCCTTTCTTTGTCTTCGAAAGGAAAGTCTTTCAATTATCCACCACCTATGGACCCGCCGTGTCCCGGACTGGCAACCGGCAGCCGTAAGAAAAGAGAGTGACATGGTTTGATCACGCTTGTTCATTTCTTACCATTTGGCATCACGGACTCCCCAGCTTCCCTTCTTTAGTAAATAAGTACAAGTAATTTAATAAATTCGTATGGAATTACAATGTAGAGTATACATTATTGTATTATGAACTTATTATATTTATCAATTTTTAACTCGTTTATTATTCAACTTGTTAATTGTATTATTATCTTTTACTTTTAGACATCCTGACAGTTGAGTCACATTCATTGTACTGGTGCAACAAAGTTTTCTTCGAGCTTTCATCATTACAAAATCATTGATGATATCATTAGAACCAATTTCCATGATTATATCATTTTGTGTGCTTATCAACATTGAACTATTAAGCTTTTCATTTTCCATAGTAGTTCTCATGTCCATCTTAATTCTCTTTAGGGCAGAAAAGCTTCTCTCTGCTGTACAGTTTGTCACAAGAAGAGTGAAGTAAATCCTCATTGCGGCATCTAAATTTGTGAAGGTACTTTCCAATTTATTTTTCCTAATGTAGGAAAAGATTTCTCTTGTGGTTGTTATTTTTTCCACCTTCATATACATTTTGAAATGATGGCACTCTTGCACAAATAATTCTTCATCAATGTCTTTGGGGTAGCGTTGAGCCAAGTATTTCGCCTGTTTTGTGACTTCTTCTTGCTCCTTTTCTTGAAGGTTTCTAAATATTTCTAATCTTGTGTTGAGAACTTCGTAGCAATCCCTTCTTTTGTTTAATTGCGCTACAAGATTGTCAATAATTGGTAAGAAAACTCCAGCTCGAGAGAGAGAGAGAGAAATCTTTCTTTTGGAGACATTCTCTCAAAATCTATATCTCTTTTCTCATCTGAAAAAATTTCCTTTTTCTGATTTTTTTCATAGTTGGGCTCAGGTACGTTAGCTAATTGTAATGCTCTTGCCTCGTAATAATCAAAGTTGGATCTTTTTTCAGATAAAAACAAAGACAACGTCAGTAAGTAGCGCAAAGGAGATCAAGCTCTTCCCTTTGCAGTATGTCACTGGTTTTGTCCACCCTTTGTAAGATTTCATCCCAAATCACAGTTAATAAAGTGGTCTGAGAACTTTCTAGGGTTTTGCGGAACCCTTCAGCTGTAACTCGCGTGTCAGGTGTCTGAGTATTGTCTTCAATTAAATCTTCGAGGGCGTTCTTGATTTCGTTACGACTTTTAGCTTGAGCTCTGAGAACATCTACCCTTGCAAACCATCTTGTTTCACTTAACGATTTCAAGATAAGAAATATATGTTCGGTTTTCAGCTTTTGTTCATTGCTTCTTCGCACATAATCTCTTAATACATTCCATCTGTGAGTAGATGACGAAAAAAAACTGTATAGTCCTTATACAAAAGAAAAGAATACAATAGCTTCAGTGCAGTCTTTTTTCCGCAGCAAAACAACCAGCTAAGTTTAAGGAATGGGCTGCACATTGTACGAACTCAGCAAAGACACTTTTTTTCTCGTAATCTCGACTGAAGACCTGAGTATACTCCTGACATGTGTTTGAAGCATTGTTGTAACTTTGGCCTTGACAGTTTTTCAAATCTAGTTTAAGTTCTTCAAGTAAGTTGAATCCTGCTTCTTCCATACCTTGAGCTTTATGAGAGACACCTGGTAGCACTCGTACAAAGCGTTCATTGTGGCGCAGGCTTTTCTGAGAGAAACTTATCGAAGTGCTACAGCCAACTGGTCGGTGTGTGAAGCCTTGGGAGTAAGGTCAATAATAAGGGAAAAGTTACGTGCGAGTTTGATCTCTTTTAAGATTTCTTGCAAGACTCCTTTGTCCCTCACGTCTATGAATTCACTACAAATGTCAGACGACAGATAAGATGTACTCCCTTTACTTTTTTGCCATATTTTGTCAGATGTTGGGAAAGAAACGGATCAAACTCACTTATGAGCTCAAGGTATCCCAAAAAAAGCCCGTTTGTCATAGATCCAAGTTGCTGGTCGTCACCTCTGAATGGAAGGCCTCTTGCCGACAAAAATTTCACAACAGAGACAACTCTAGTAAGGAGATCTCGCCAATACTTTACCTCTTTGTCATATTGACATTGGACTGCATCCTGGACTGTGTTGGTTCCTTTTCTTAAAAAAAATATCAATACATTTGCCCTATGGTCGTCTGACCTCTCATGCTGCGAAGCAAGCGCGAAAGAATTTTTCCAGTCATTACAGCCAGTTGCTAAAACTCCACGCTTTCCCTCAGGCTGAAGAAGGCAATAAAAACAAAATAGCGGGCCTTTCGATTTTGAATAGGGGATCCAGTCTCTCTTATACTTCTTTCCACTCAATAGCTCGCCAAAAAATAAATTTTTTGAAAGTTTACGCTTAATTTTGACGCCTTCATAACAATGCTCAGAATTAGAAAAATCTGCTTCTAAGTCTTGAGTTAAATTTGAGTTAAGTATTTTGGATATTTGTACATTATCTTTTATATTTCATGTACTCTGGTCCTCCAGCGCAAAGCCACTGTCAAGAAGAGTGTAATGTTTAGGCATAGTAATGTCAGAGTCGGTGACAGATTGAGTCTGGGACGTTGATGGTAGTCCATGATTATTATTTCCGCTCCAGTTTTCTCTTCCACCTGATGAACAAGCTTGAGAATCTGAGGGTTCAGTTTCAGTAGACTCACGATTTGAAACAAAAAAACTTGATATCTTAGACACTTTTGGGATTTCTTTTTCTTCTTTTAGCTGATTTTCAGCTGCTCTTTTACGGAATTCTGCTACACGGTTTTTTCTTAAGACTCATAAGACTCATTTTGTTTTAGAAATATACTGTAATGCCTGCAATTATAGCAATAAATTTATGCAATAATACTTATGTAGGAATATTTTTTGATCTTTGTATGTTTGAAAAGTTACATCGTATTCATACCTTACAAAAGATTGCATCATTTTTGAAGAACTGCTTTTCAACTATTTTTTTTTTAATTAATAATATTGTACAGATATAATGCTTGACATGAATTTTTTTCGTAAAAGTTAATGTACATATTACGTACTGATTCATACCGTACGTAAAGTACATTAACAATTTTTTGTAATTTTTTTAAGAGCTGTTGTACATCAGTTGATTTTTTTTTTCAATAATACTCTACAGCTATGAAAAAGTAAGATATCGTGTACATAAAATAAAAAATTCTCAAAAATGAAAAGAAAATCTTTTTTCCCCTTCTTTTTGTGATTTGAAGTAAATTTCAAATGCTTTACGATATGGGTACGGTATTCCAGAGTAATATATTTCTCAAAAAGTAAGAATAATTTTAACACAAATGTGTGTATTCCAGTAATCAAATGTTCAGTAAATAATCTGATTTACGGTAAATATGAATTTTTAAAACTTTGTATGATACAAGACATAAACAGTATTATAGTGAGAATATGATGAATTGTTCAAATCTAAATAACATCACAAGTGTTGTACAAAAAGGTAAATGAAATTTTCAATAAAGAATAACTCTAGAAAATTGAGGCAAAAAATTACTTATTAACTAGCCTTTCTATCATTTACACATGTTGTAAACATTAATTTATAACTAACTTTTGTTTTCTTATTTGTTATGACAGCAAATCTTTCTGTTTCTGAAAGCTAGTTTTTCTGTCGAATCATTTGAATCAAAAATATTTTAATGCATTTTTTAAAATTATTTTTTTAAGAAAAATTCAGAGAATTTTTAAAGTATAGGGAATTTTTCTAGACCGGGGATCGGTATACTTTCAAGAAAGAACCAGTTGTTAGAGAAACAAGATATCGAAAGTATCAGAAGCCTACTTGCTATGAGCTTCTGGGAAAAGGGTCCCCCATCCTAGCAACAGTCGCGTTAAGACTGCCATGCTCCAATTAATATTTTTTATATTATTTAAATAAAGTTTTACACACAACAGAGGCATTAACATTTTCCATTCCTTCAAAAATGAAAAAATGTTGTAGATATGTTTTATTTATTTATTTATTTTTATTTCTATAGCTCAATGCAAGTGCGATCAGTGTCAAAATATCAATGCTAGGAATTAAACTTTGAAGTGATTTTTATTCCAAATAAAAAAATCGTTACCCTTTATCATTTTTCTTTATCATATCTACTGAAAAAAGATTCTCCTCTATTTGTATATACAATTAAATATTTGATTGGCTGAAGACACACACACACACACACACAGTTACATCTATATTAAACATTTTAACAAAATTTGGTGAGAATCAGGGAAAATTGTAATCTATTTCTAAAGCAAGAAAAGTCCATTTTATTGATAAAACTACTATCGGGGGAAAATAGTCAAACAGACACTCCTTAAAATAATTTCCAGCAACATTTACTTATTTGCATACATGAGTTAAGGATCGCGCTCATGAACGGACAAGAGATATATTTAAGCTTCCAACAGAATTAAAAAAGAACATGTTCCCTGTTTTATGACATGATTCAGGGCAATTAAAAAGAGGGTTAAAATGACTCTGAAAAAATTGCACACTTTCGAAGAACTGAGTAGCCTGTAGTTCTATATCGACAATTCCTCCTTTTGAAATAGCGAAAGATAACTATATTTTTATTTTTGAATTGTATTTGCTTGAGATTTAGTATGATTTCCAAATATTTGTGCCGCATTAAAATAAAGTAAAATAATATCTTACTGTATTTGTGTGTGTGGTTTTTTTTTAATATAGAAAGGGCCATATAAAAGTAAGATCCAGTTAATAAATTCTGCCTTTTTTGGAAATTCTCTCTCACTCGGAATAACCTGAAATATAATCTTAACTGTCTTTAATTATGTATAAGTATGTTCAAATATAGCTAAAATTCTCTACGATATAAAGATGAATAATCAACAATCATCAAAACTGAGAAAAACCGAAATTGCAAGATAAACTAGGCGTAAGATTTTAGAAAAGATACATTAGAAATGATAAAAATAATAGAATTTAAAAATATATAAATATATTGATGCTAGTATTATAAACATTGCTGACTTAGGACAGCTCTTATATATAAAATAATTTATACAAAAGGGAAGTTGAACATGTTTTTTGGCCAGCCAACCCCCCCCCCCCTTCTGTTAATAATACTGAGCAAAAGCCTATTGAAAATAATAAATGGAATATCAAATCCATTACAAGGAAAAAGGAACTTTACCTAAAAATTGCATTCAAAAATGCATAGTCCACGCTAAATCTGAGTACAATAAACAAGTTATAGCCAGATTTTGGACCCAAATACAAATTCATTGCATGGGAATGACTAAATAGTAGCACTTAGCAAAAGTATGAAAAAAATAGAAATAAAATATAATTCAGTGGTGTGTATAAATACTATCATTGCTTGAGGGACACTAGGATTATAAATGTATTTTCATTTTAAAAAATTACTGCGGTTAAAATAAAACTAAGAGAATAAGAAATATTTTTTCTAAAATTTGAACATGGAGGTAACTATATATACTCATGGACAAAAAAATTAGAGCACCAAGAAATAATTGCGGGATCGTAATGAAACTTGGCATGAAGGTACATGTCGGGGGGATATGCAAATGATTAGAAATGCAGCGTGATTGCTCATTACGTATAGCCGGTAGAGGGCGTTTAACGTCGTTCTCCGTGGAGTATTAAACAGGTAACCAAAGCTTGTTTGAGTGTGCTAAATCATTTACAAAGGAAAAACTGAGGTAGACATGCCATTACGCCGTTTTCGAAGACAATATGAGTAGCTGTCGCAGTTTGAGAGGGGGAGAATCATCGGCATGATGGAAGCTGGGTGGTCAGCTAGGCGAGTAGCTCGTTAATTAGGACGCTCCGATTGTGTTGTGAGGAGGTGTTGAGACCAGGGGATCTGAGAAATGTCCTTTACACGAAAATCAGGCTCAGGACGCCCTCGACAGACAATTCATCGAGAAGACCACCGCATCGTAAGAAATGCACGCGTACAGCCAACTGCTTCATCGGCCGCCATCCAGGCACAGGTAGCACCTTCACTAGGGGCCCCTGTGTCTTCTCGAAACATACGAAGGCGCCTGGCTGAAGGACATTTGGGATCGCGGCGCCCATTACGTGTGCTGCCTTTGATGCCCACCCATAGACCCCTCCGTTTGGAGTGGTGCCGCGCACGAGGAAACTGGACTACAGCGGAATGGAACCAGGTCATCTTTAGCGACGAATCCAGATTCAATCTCAGCAGTGATAACAATCGTGTTCTTGAATGGAGACCCCGTGGTGAACGCCTCAATTCTACCTTTGCTTTACAGCGACACACCCCTTCCACAGTTATTGTGATGGTATGGGGTGGCATTGCCTACAATACACGGTCACCCCTAGTATTGATCCGAGGCACCATGACAGCCCAGCGGTACGTCCATGACATCCTACAACCACATGTGTTGCCACTCATGCAACGGCTCCCATGAGCCATTTTTCAACAAGACAATGCTCGGCCTCACACGGCAAGAATATCACAAGACTGTCTCCCCACTGTTACTACCCTTCCTTTGCCTTCTCGATCCCCAAATTTGTCTCCAATCGAGAATATCTGGGATCATTTGGGACGATGAGTTGGGCATCCCACGAGTTCGAACGAACTAGAGGCAAAGTTACAGCAAATATGGAACGAAATGTCTCAAGACATCATACAGAACTTGTATGCCGCAATACCCGATCGTATAGCATCGTGCATTCGCGCTAGAGGGATTCAACAAGGTATTAAATCCTCTGTTGTTTTGCCTTTTTCTCTGAAATAAATGATCCTTTTTCTTTAATTTTCTAATCATTTACTTAGATCACAAAGTAGTCATTAATGATTACATCGAGTCAAACTTTAATAACAGTATTATAATTGCAACAGATGGTTCTAAAAATACTAATCAAACATCAATAGGAATTTTAATCCCCAAGAAAAAAAAGTTAGACAAAATTACATACTGAAAGAAATGATTTCCATTTTCACAGCGGAAGCTATAGCCATTGCGTTAAAAAATTGGGTTTCAGAAACAGAAAACTATGTCATCCTGACACGGATAGCTTATCAGTTCTAAAAAGTATCCTTAATATTAATAGAAAATCCAGTACGATAAAATTAAATTTAAATTCAACGTTACACGAGTGTCTCCAAATAGCTCAATCAATTACATTCATTTGGGTACCAGCTCACAAGGGAATAGAAATTAATGAAGAAGTTGATAAATTAGCTAAAGCCGCCTCTCCAGATCCTTGGAATATTATTCCTTGGATTACTTGGGAAGATTTACATACATTTTTCAAAAATCAACACAAAAGCAAAAACGAAGAAATTTGGAAAAAGAGCAAGAGACATAAAAATTATAGTTATATTTCTCATCTTAAAAAATGGAATAGACAGGCAGCAAAAAATAGATATACAGAAGTTTTAATTAATAAGCTGCGGGCAAAGAAATTACCATTAAATGATATTTATTTTCTTTTTAAACAAACAGATTCTCCATTGTGTTCAAATTGTCATGTACCAGAAACTAGTGAACATTTTGTTTTAACCTGTAACAAATATCAATCACAACGTAAAATATTGAAAATTTTTATCTCTAACCATAGTGAATGGTCTTATTCATCAATAGCGAATTGTGATACAATAGAGCATATTCAAAAAGTCGAAGAATTTTTAAAAACAACCAATAGATTCTAAAATACCAGGTAATAGATTCTAAATGCTCTAGTTTCACCAACCACAGTTGAAGCATAAGTTAACAAAGTTTACAGTTGTACAGTATAATCATGACCTATCCTTGCATCCTATTTGAAGAAAATAATTCAAATTATCATTTTGGAGCATAAGGCGCTAGCCAGGGCTCCAGATGTACAATATAGTCAGATAAAAGGAACAAACAAGACCGGACGTGTAATGCTCAATTTCGTTGGAGGCACCTATTCCTATAATCTACAAACAAGGATGGGTTACTTTGATATTTTTGGCCTCTTTTTGAAAATCGCCAAGTTAATCGTTGGCTTAATTGAACCTACTTAAATGATTCTTGCTATAGCGCTCGTGCTGAAAGGTTCGTAAATGAAATTCTATCAGCGAGATTTATGGATTAGGTATTTTATAATTTTGAATTGTAATGTTTAATTGTTAAATTTTTTTGCAGTTTTTATATTGTATTAATTTTCTGTTAAGTTTTCCATCATTTTAACATATTTGCTGATTTATGGAATTTCTAACTTATGTGAACAACTAGAAACTTTTTGATTCATAATTTTGAATTATTATTATTTTAATCTTTTTATAGTGTATTTTTCTTATTTTGTGCTTTGATTTGATATAATTAACATTTTCCGTTCATCGACTTTCTAGTTTCTGCCGTGTGATAGCTCGATTCTCCGATCACGTGAATATAAAAATTTTATGCTTTGATTATTTATAATGTTTTAATAATCCGTTTTAAAATTTCCAGGTATTTACCATTGTAGTAGATTCATTATTTTTTTAGTTCCTGCTGTGTGATTGCCCACTCGGCCGATCTCGTGAGTGTAAAACTTTTTTTGTCGTTAAATCGAAAGTTCTATTGATTGTTATGAAAAATTAGCGTAAATATATGAGGTAAAATTGTTTGGCTAAATTTTTAAATGATTGTGAGAATTATAATAGGAAATACAAATTTTCTGGAGGTGTTCTTGTGAAAGAAGGGTACCCTGCTAGGATCCAACCAAAGGTAATAACACTATTCATAATATATATATATATATATATATAAGAAAATACATTTATTTAATTAAAGTAAGAAAAAAAATCATTAGTAGATTGTATTATCTATCGCAAAAAATTTTATACTAATCACATGTAAAGATCTACACAATATGTTTAGATTTAACTTTCCCTTAACCTTTTCCATATCATGAGTGAAATTGTAGATTTAGATATTTAACACATTTGCTAACATGTGAAGCTTCCTAGACATATAAAAGAAAAACTAGTTGTATATAGAAATATCAAAGATTCTATATTCCAATTATTAATGGAATTTCTTGGTAGAATCACTCTTTAAAAAGACTATTAAGGGATCAGTGTAATATATTTTTCAAAGCATAATCAAGCATTTCAACTGGTTTATAAAACTTGTATAGAGTTCATTAAAGCTAATCTTGAAATGGGTATTGAAAAATCTTCAGTATTAGAATATGTATTCAGTTAATAGGAAATAAGTGGTTAATATGGTTTTAAGACTTGCTAAAAACATTACTCCGTTAAAGTGTAGTATTGGGGGGCCCTTGGAAATGTCAATTTCTTTTGGCGACCAAAATCGATCGCGCCAAGCTATTTCTCTTATCAATATGTGTCTGGAAGAAAGAATGAATTCGTTATCTCACCATGATATCTATATAAAAATCGCCAAATCCAAAGGCCCCCCCCCACCATACTACACTTGAGCCCATTACTCAATAGTTTTTAAACAAAAGGTTGACAATAAGCTGAGAGAAAAAAAGAAATGATGAAAACTTCTAAAATATTGTGTATGATTTAAAATACTGTGAATTGACTTCGTATATTTTCTGTTTACTAAGTTTAATTGTACTTGACTAATAAGGAATGCTTTACTCTGTTGCTCATGTTATTACTAATAAATTAAATACAGGAAATATGTATTCTGTTTCAACATTGTGAGAGAAAGGGTGCCCAGTTAAAAATTAATTGCATTACGGCCAATGATGACCAAACAGTTTCGCATGCTTTTAAAACATATTTCGGAATAGTGTTTGGCTTTGCAATTGGCACCTTCAATGCAATTGGAAGAAATGATTAAATGATCTTGTTTTCCAATTTTGAAATGCGAAGGGAAATTTCTCTAGTAGCTCTTTTGGAAGGAATAATTTCAATAAGATGTAAACAAATGAAATGGAAATTTTAAAATTGCATCGACTGATAGAAAGCCTGCTTTCAATAAATATTTTGATGATAATTATTGTAATTCAGCCTACTAATAGTATAAGTCACATCATCTACTTCTGCATGCCAATACTGATAAAAATATATATTGTTAATCTTTTCACAATACATGAGTGTACAAATTATTTTAAAATGAAAATTTAACTGTCAAGCAGATAGTTTGCTGAAAATACAGCATGACACATATTTAGCACATTATAGAATTTTAAATCATATTCTCCCCAGTTTATATTCGCACAATCTATTTCAAAATGAATTAGATTCCTGACAGATATTTATGACCAGGCAACAAATTCTTGGTTTGTAAAATTGCAGACTAATGGAGATGTATTTTATATAGTTAAAAAGATTATAGAAGCATTTCAGAAAGAGGTTATGTGTGTGATCAATGCCATTACAGGTGTGTAAAATTATCATGTTCAGCTTGGTATACATGTGGATGCTCAGATAATCATGCACCATGTAAACATATTAAGTTCATTCTTAAATTGTTTGAGAGATTCTATGTTGTTGAAAATGTTGAATATACTTCTTTCCATATCTCAGATAGAAAGTGTGGCGTGGGGTCTTCCGCCAAAGAAATATGTAATGACATAAGAAAAACCAGGAGACCGAACTTCTACTTGTAGTATTAAATTGTTTATTGCAAGGTAAAATAGTTCAGGAACAATTATCTCAACATGCAAATCAGTAAAAGAAAGGTAAAAAGTAATTACTAAAGAATTATTTACCTGATCCTCATGTACCTACCTCCCAATCAGCATTTAAACTAGCAGTAAATATTTAAGCCAACTATTAGGGATATAAAAATAAAAAGGAAAACTCTGGAGTGTTCTTTTTTTAGTTGTCAAGAAAGAAAACATTCAAGCTCAGGCTAGTCAACATTACTCAATTCAAAAACTATTTGCAATAAAACTTAACTATCTTTAACACCTGATATATGCTTGTAGTGGAGTTGTTTTATGTTTTCCAAGACATTTAGCTATGTTTTTATGGGGTAAAGTTGTTGTATATTTTTATATCAGATGATGAGGTAAGTAATTATCAAAAATAACCAAATTTTTGTCACAAATGGCTTTATGACAGTATTTTGGAAGCATATAATTTAAAAATCATGCAGGATAGAGATTCCATTGCAGTTGAATATTACCACTTAAATTTTGGAAAGTGATGGGAATATGGTAATTTTTTATATCATTCATTATTAATAAAATTTTAGGCAAAAAAATTGATTTATACTTTTGGAACATACGAATTTAGAAAATACATGTATACTTTTTGCAGGTAAGTGTTTAATATAATATATATAGAATCAGGTGATGTTAATGCTTGCTATTAATGCAAGCAAACGTATATACTAAAGTAAGTAATATGTTTTAATTTGTGTAAATAATTCTTAATAATAAATTATTCATAATTTTGATAATATTTGTGCTATTTGTTATACAGGAATAGACCTTGAAAATCTGCCTTACCTATTTAGAAACAGGTATTTCATCCATATGTTATATTTCATGGGTGATGAGGAAAGTGGTAGCGAAAGTAATGATATAATGTGATTGCCTTTTTTATGGTAAAGATGTACTAATAAGGATTTATTTATTTTTTTGTTCAGTAATGGACCAGTTTTTGATATACTATTTGTTTTATAAATACTTTAAATAGTTATAGTTTTTCAGGTTGCTTTATATGTGTTCTGTGTATCAACCAGATGAATGAAGTAAATATTCTTACATCTCTGAAAGTCTTGAATGACTTTTTGATCTTAAAGAGTGCTAGATGGGATTTTCAGCTGTGGTGACATATACATTATAATTGTATCACAGTTGTGAAAGACTTTCTAAAACATTAAAGATTGTGTAATGTAATTAATTAGTAAGTAATATTTATATGATGGGAAATGCAATATAAGTTAATACTTTATTTAGTTTTCAAAGCAAAATTGTCTACTTTTTTTAAGATTGTCAACAATATTAGTTACACAACACTTTTTAATACAGTAGGTATAATCCAAAACCATTTGAAAAATACAATGGTTTGTGCAGTAAAGTAGCTTAAAGAGTGGTGCATTCCATCTTATGTCAAAGCGGTACAAGTAATAAATTTTTCTTAAATCGAAAAACCTTGTATAGTTGATTTTTCATAATTTTTACAAGTTCCATAAGTAAACAATCATTAGCTGCATAGTTATTTATATTAAAATTTTAACATTTACATGCAACATAAATACATTTAAGAAAAAAACGTTTAACAGTACATGTTTTGTAAAGAAAATTAGGAAACTGTATTTCTTTTTTTAAAAAAAAAAGGTATAAAGTATTCATTCTGTTTTGAAATCCTAGAAATATTATGTAAGTCAATTATTTCTTTGCTACTTTCTATAATGAATGATTCTGTTGTAGCCAAGTTCATCAAAATCGATTCCTTCAACCACATAAATTATACTAGAATCCTAAGAAGGTTTTCAGATAAAAATATAACTTAGTTCTTGGTTTTGCTAGTTATTTTTATAATGCTTGATACTCAGCTTAACAAATATTAATTTTTTTAAATACCGTAATTTCGCACGTATAGTCCGCACCATCGTATAGTCCGCACACACGATTTTATATAAAAAATTTTCAAAAATCGTCAGGTAGTCCGCACCACCGGATAGTCCGCGGACTATACGTCCGAAATTACGTTATTTTAATACGGCAATATTAATGTATTTTAGAAACAAAGAACTAAGTATAAATAGAAAAAAAGTACTTCCTTACTAATATACCTTCAGAAATAAAACGCTAAATACAAATAAAAAAACAGTGCTTATATATATATATATATATACTAATTAATCTTATATTAATTAATAACACATTCCCCCTACAACATTAACGAAAACCTTCAAAGTCCGATTTATCGGTATCAGAATTAAACAGTTCTAATATATTTTCGGGAAGAGTGTCCGAAAGTTCATTTTCAGTATCACTATCTTCACTGTCAGTGATTTCCTCGCTTTCACTAACAATCCCGGCTTTTATAAATCCCGATCATCGGCAGTTCACGACAGCGTGTTTTTTAAATTTCAACGATTTTAACCGTGAACAACCAGCGTATTATCCGCACTGGTGGATAGTCCGCAGCTTCAAAAATTCGCATTTTAAACACAGATAGTCCGCGGACTATACGCGCGAAATTACGGTACTATTAATACTTCAATATTTTCGCGATTTATACTTTTGTATTACTATTTAAAAAATAATTTTCCAGATGTGCTAAGTTTTGAAGACTTTCAGAAATATATAAAACCTGCAGCCAATTGATGAATTGGGCCTTCACATAACAAATAGCGATCTTACATCGATAGATTAAATCAGTCGCATTAAAATAGAAAGATAGCTTTTTATTGGACCTCGTAAAAAAGTTTGTTAATGTCTCTGTCTCAATTGCTACTATCACTTATTCAAACTTGCATAAAGAGTTCTATTTTTCTTTGGTGATCTTTTTGACAATCACATCGTTCTGATTTTTAAAAAAATGTATTAAAATAATTTTATATTATTATATACTAATATATTTTAGTAAAATGATGAAATTCCGTAGAACTATTAATCTCTGAAGGGTTTTATTTGAAATTTAAGAAGATATTGCTGCAAAATAAAAGATTCGCAATAATATAGTTTAGTATTCTAATGATATATTTCAATTATTGTGAGATGAATGAAAGAAATGCATTTATTAATTTCAGTAATGAAACATATGTAAAACGAAATACAAAACAGGCTCGGTTGTGTAACAAGACAAAATTTGCTTGATTATAAATTGAGAGAAACTCAGGAACGATCACAACAATCTCATATTAGAAAGAGCTGTACATTTTTTAATAAATTCGGACGGGATTTAATAAAAATTTTGGAAAAGCTGGGCATGTTTTTCAAAGATTTGTCTGATGATTATAAAAAAGAATTCAAACAACACCTTATTAAAATTTTTCCGATAAATATCTCCGAAATTTCGGTGTTTTTTTTAATATCTAACTATTGGATTCAGTTTATTGATCAGCAATAAAATAAAAGGTTAAAAAATTTGCTTAATATAAAAAATGCATAAAATAACAATTCAATACCATGAAATTAGTAAAATTAGAAACCTGCGTTGCTCCATGACCCAATCGATTAATTTAAAACATTGTCAGCATATATATATACCTGATAAGATTTGGACTAAAAAAACAAATTAAAAACTTCCTTACTGAGATCACTATGTACCCTAAGCTTAACCTTTGTAAAAACAAAATATAGACCTTTATAAATCGTTTCTAGGTTTAAAAAGAAAGAAGGAAAAAAAAAACATTTTTTTGGCGAAATGATTTTATGTTCATTGCAGCAATAGGCGTATAATATTAATTGGATAATTCCAAATGAGTTATAATGGCTAATAATTCTATTAGGGATGTTTAAATCACCAAAACCTTAAAGTAAGCCGCTTTTCAAAATTTGGCTGTGAAATAAGCAATTATGTGCTGCTGATCCCTGATTTAGGGGTGCGAGAGATTTTAAAGATGAAAAGGCGGAGACAGAGAGTCTGGTTGCCTTCTCGGAAAAGGGAATGATATACTTTTGACATTTATTGGAGACATCTGGTCAAAGTGGTTCAACAGTATCGGGGCTTAGAGGTGTGGTCTTCCTAGAAAACTTTTTGAAGAGAAGCAGTTTGTTCCATTGACACAATGCAGCGTAGAATCAAAGCTATCTTGAAAGACTACCGCGTGACATAGATCTATAGTTATACAGCAATATTTTCTTCCTCAATTGATTTATCTGTAAAGCAGTTGAAATAATTAAAGATAAAAAATTTCCTACACATCATAAGGGGAAAATCCGATATATAAACGAAGCAAAGTTTTTATAAGAATGTAAATACGCATTAAAAATAGATTTATCATAAAATAATTTGAATCAAATATAAGCCGAAATTAACCATGCAATTATAAAGAAATACGTCGGAATTTAGTGAAGAAATTTCTACGTAAAGTTCAAAAAGTATTTTTCATGTTTTTTCCCGCGTTCACATAAAATTGAATAAGCGAAATATCCCCCCTCCCCATGTGAATCATGAGATGGGTCAATTACAAAGGAAAGATCTAAGATCACCATCTAAGATAGGAGATAAAAGCCCTGACGGGGCTAGGCGCTCAGATAGAAAACTCAGCTGTAAAGGAAAGTATTTAGGGAGTGGAGACAAACTAACATTCCTTCCCTTTTCTTCCTCTAGGAGGGTCCATTTATTTATCATACTGTAGAACCACACTTTCCTCTCTTTCATAGCAATTTTCCAAGTAAAATACTAGAAAAATTAATTTGAATAGAGGCATGATAGAAAAATCAAAAGTATGAAAAAACATCCAGTTTGAAATAATGGGGAATAATGAAAGAAAAAAAAAGAACGACAAATTAAATTTACATTCAACCATTATTTTAATTAAATTCTTTTTGTTTTTAATAGAAAGGACTGAGAATTATTGGAGTAATTCAATATCATTCATTTTCAGTTTTCATGTCCCTAATTTAATGTTACTGAGTTACACACAGCAAAGATTTTGCCACTTTCTTCTAATAAACTAAGGTAGTGATTTTTCCCTTTTGTGAGCATAATTTGTGTGTCCAGGCATAGAATGTTCAATAATACGTTAAATTTGAAATTTGTTCACAATTTATTAAAATGATTTTAAAATTTCAGGAATATAATCCCTGGGTTAGAGTTGGAAAGATAGTAGTGTTTTAAAAAAGAAATTTAAAAACTGCATTCATATTTGTTTAAATAAAATAAAAGAAACTGAATACAAAAAAGTATAACATTTCAGTCATCACTGAAATTCTAAAAATGACAGCTTCCTGTTGTGAATGTGTGGTGGTGTGGAATTTAGGAGAATGAAATGTTATGTGATTAAATCCTCCACATAAAATGTATACAATGTTGCATGCCAAGTTATTGAATATTGAGTGAAATTTTATACATTTGAAACAATTTTTTAAAAAAATTATTCAACACACACATAACAGTAAATTATAAGATCAAGTACTTCCTCACTAAATTTTACATATATTGAAATAAAAAATAGTTAAGAGGAATTGTGAGCAAATATTATTCCTTCCTATCAAAAATCTCATTTCAAAATGAATAGCTGCTTCAATATATTAAGATGACAAAGATTTTGAAATTCAAAATGTAATATATATATATAGATTTTTTTTACAAATAAATTATTTTATTATAGTTACTGTGGTGAGGTATTATGTTGGTCAAGAAATATTTATACCAAAATAAAAAAATTTTGTTTTATTTTTTAATAATGATATGTTTTTAATATATATATATATATATATATATATAAAGAACAAATTATATATATATATAAAATTCAGTATTCCTTTTTAAAAAAATAATAAATCAGTAACCCTACTAAATTATTTTGAAGTACCCTCATATTTCTCAAAATCATGAATATTTTTCAGAACATCTTTTTCTGTTATGATCTTATTTAAGTCAGGGAAGTTGTGTTACAAAAGCTGCTGAATTGTTCATGGTGCTAAATACTGGCTAAGTTGCAGCCTTAGTGCCAGGAAGAAAAAATGGGGAACTCTGACAGCTTTAAACATTTGAACAACTATAACTTCAGGTTCTTATTAAAATATGCAGTTGTATTTCCATCTACCTCTGAAATGGGCACATCTTATTGGACTAAGTGAAGACATTTATGGACAATGCAGCATTGATAATTATAAAAAAATAAATGCTATAAATTTGGGACTAAAACCGAGTAGTGAAAAATCGAAGCAAGCACTGAACATTCGGAACAGTCCCGGGAAATTTGGGATAATGTACAATCAAGCTCAAAGGAAATTATTAAAGGAACTAAACATGAGAAGGAAAAAATGTATTAATCTTTCTACTTAACAACTCCCAAATTAAAAAAAAAAAAAGAGGAAGAAAAATGTTCGGGAAAAATCAATCTCCTTTTTCAAAACAAATATTTAATTTGTATATCTCAATACATCAAATTAAAAATTTTATTTCAAGAAATTATAATTCAATGAAAGAAAACAGCCACTGTCGTGTAATAATATATTCTTATTATTAAAAATCTTATTTTTTTAAAAAAGAATACTGTATGAAAAAAGCTTTTTTTTTCAAAACCTATAACAAAACCTCGTTTTCACTGGAATAAGTGTTCTGAGCAAAATATACATCAAGGTATTTTGAAAATTTAGAATTTTTTCCTGCCATTAATAATTAGTTTTGAAATACTTAAAACTTATTTTAAAATTATCTCTACTCAATATAGCTAAAAAAAAAATACAGTTTCATAAAATGTACTTTAAAATTTTTTTTAAAAAAAAGTACATCAATACTTACTGAAGATTGAAATGATTATAATACTATACTTTTTAATAATTTTTTAAAAATGTTTTCAGCTTTATACTACAGAATTTTAAGTTTAATCACGTTTTAAGCATAGCTGAAATATGAATCTTATTGTGAACAATGGTTATAAAGAATTTTGAGCAAAGTAAGAACAGAACTGAAAAATAAATTATCCCCTTCATACGTTAGCTAAATCACAATATAAACATAATTTTGGACTATTTTTTAACTGAAAAATTATATGGAATTAAATTTTTGTTTAATATAAGCTGAAAACAATTTTAATTCTAAACAGTATTTAAAAGGCAATGCATGTAATTCTTACCATTTTACAACGGTCAATATGATATAGATAAATATATATATATATAAAACACAATTTTCTTCCTTTATCATTAATATATATATATCTATCAATATTTTCTAGTTATGTTTCTCTTAGAATCTGTTTTCTATCATTTAGCTTTGTGGGTAGTATAATTTTGTCTTATTATTTTTTTCATTTAATTATACTATATATAAGAATTGCTCTAAATGAAAATATGATTTAATTTCAGCTGCAAAAGTTAAAATGATTTTGTAACAATAATCACATAATTCTCAAGTGTCTGTTTAGAAAAAATTTGCTAAACCTGATTCAAACGTTATAAGGATTAATAAAAATTTACTAAAAATTGCAAATAATCAAAAATATATCAGTAAACTAAAATATTTTACTCTTCTATTTTAAGTCTACAATATAGTTACAGTTCTACATTTGTTTTTCCAGTTTCATTTAATATTTTTTTAAAAATTTAATCTGAATTTTTATTTTATAAACATACCATATAACTAATGATTTTGTATACAACAAATAAACAATGAAAACATATTTATATTTTAAAAATTAAACAAAAATTGAAAAAAACATTAAAATTGTTCAGTAGTTAAGTTATAAACAATAAACACACAATATTTATAATAGATTATTAGATTCACACATACTGAAACACACACTCAACACAGCATACTCAACAAAGTATATCCAAAAAATAAAATACATTGCACTTTTTTATTGTAATTATATTGAAAGTAGCCAATAATTCATAAAGAGCCAAATATAGCAACCCCAAAACCGAGGAATTTGAATTCCAATGCTGTAAAAAATAGGAATAGGTGCTGCCAACGAAATCGCGCATTACACGTTCGGCCTTGTTTGTTCCTTTTATCTATCAGACTTCCAGATGTACAGTGTTATCACTGTACTGAACTGAACTGAACTTGTGCTACTTTGTCGTAGTCTCTCTCTACCCCTAGGGTTATTAATTTCCCTTTGCACATTAACTACATTTGGATATGTCGGATTCATAATTAATGACTACGCAAATAATAAATCAGTTATTTATTATTTCCTTATGATAGAAATACACAATTAATAATCAAACTTTAAGAACAACAAATTATCATGGAGTGAGATCAGAGTTCAATTATGAATGACGGAATACTAACTGATACCACGAGGGAATAACGCATACAATCAAACTAAGCATTTAAATCTAATCTACAAAAATCACAGACCTGATATCTCCTTCAGAATGAAACTTGAATACTAGTAGAATTTATGAAGTGGCTTCAATCCAGGATATCTTCAATTACGTCCGAACCGAATTAATGAATCTTTTTCAATAATCTTCCTTCCGCTAACAAACTTCACTTAGTTAAACTAAACTCCTAGGAACACTTTCTTAAGCAATCACGTAGTTTACTCCTCTATCAAAACACGGAGTCATCCTCATCTCTTCATTTCATTTCTCCCTTTTATATCTCTTTCGAACTCGCTAAACTCGAAACTATCTTATTTGCATAAGTCACACTTTCAGCTCTCAGCGGGGATTGGTTAAAATAATTACAATTTAAAAGTTTATGAGAGAAGGTTAGTGAAACGCGTAAGCACCCGTCACAACTTTGTGACGGGTGCTTACGCGTTTCACTAACCTTCTCTGATAAACTTTTAAATTGTATTTATTTTGACCAATCCCCACTGAGAGCTGGAAGTGTGACTTATGCAAATAAGATAGTTTCGTGTTTAGCGAGTTCGAAAGAGATATAAAAGGGAGAAATGAAATGAAGAGAAGGATGACTAAGCGGTTTGATGGAGTAGAACTCCGTGTTTGAGATTAAAAAGGAAACTACGTCGTTGTCCAAGAAGGTGTTTTTTATCCGTCTAGCTTAATAAAGTGAAATTTGAAGATTATTTAGGGCGGATCAGAAGTTATTGAAGATATCCTAGATTACAGCCACTTTATAAATTCTACTTGTTCCAGGTTCCTACTGAAGAAGATTTCAGGTCTGTAACTTTTGTGGCTTAAATTTAAATGTGTAGTTTGATTGTACGTGTTATTTCCCCTCGTGATATCAGTTAGTATTCCGTCGTCCATAATTGAATGCTGATAATACTCCATGATAATTTATTGTTCTTAAAGTTGATTATTAATTGTATAATTGTGTCTTAAAGAAATAATAAATAAGTGATTTATTATTTGAGTAGTCTTTAATGATGAATACTACATATCCTAACATAGATAATATGCAAAGGGGTAGTGGGAGACTACGACACTGGCGCCCAACGTGGGGCACGAAATATCCGCGATATCCGCTACCAATAATTGATGATTTGATCACTAATATTCCGCACACCGAAATTATGACATCACTTGATTTACGCAGCGGATACTTTCAGATGGCAGTAGACCCCAAAGATGTGCATAAGACGGCGTTTGTTACAAAAAATGGTACTTTTGCATTTACTCGCATGCCATTTGGCCTTTCGGGGGCAGCTCCAAATTTTCAAAGGGCCATTGAGATGATCCTCAGGCCAGTCCTCGGCCGTTTTGCCCATTGTTATATGGATGACGTGATAATCGCGTCTCCATCTTTTGAAAGCCATGTAGAACATTTACGGGAAGTATTCAGATTATTGCAGGAGGCTGGTTTGACATTGAATCGCGAGAAATGTCATTTCGCGAGGGAACAATTACGTTATTTGGGTTTAGTTATTAATAAAGAAGGAGTTAAAACAGATGAGGAAAAGTTAAAAGCAATTATTGAAATGAAACCTCCGAAAACGGCAAAACAAATAGCAAAATTTTTAGGAATGACGGGTTGGTATCAAAAGTTTATTAAAAACTACGCAGACATGTGTGAACCCTTATATAATTTAAAACGAAAGAACTCTAAGTTCCATTGGTCGGAATCAGCGCAAGAAGCCTTTGATCGTATTAAGAAAGCACTGACAGAAGCTCCAGTGTTACAATTACCAGATTTTTCCCAGCCGTTTGAACTCTATACGGATGCGAGCTCAGTGGGGGTAGGAGCAGTATTGACACAGAATAATAGGCCTATAGCGTTTGCATCGAGAACTTTAAACCGAGCAGAAAGGAATTATACTGTGACGGAACGTGAATGTTTAGCTGTCATATGGGCATTAAATAAATATCGCACGTATTTCGGATCCTTGCCGGTTAAAGTGATAACAGACCATGCTGCACTTACCAAATTAACAAAGGGAAAGAATTTGTCATCTAGAATGATAAGGTGGACGCTTAAGTTGGCGAATTTTAATGTAGAATGGGAACATCGCCCAGGTACGCAAAATTTAGTGGCTGATATGTTGTCCAGAAACCCGTTAGAAAGTAATGAGGAACCAAAAGTGTCTTGTGCGGTGATTCGATCGTTAGTATTATCTTCTAGAGAACAGTTAAGAGAGGAACAGAGAAATGACCCGGAGCTTGGGCACATTATGAAGTTTTTGGAAAATCCGGACGATAGTTCTGTTAATGAATCGATCTGCAGAAATTGGTCCAATGACTTTAAAATCGTTGACGGTTTGCTATATTATGCAAAGTATACAACCACACTAGGTGAGTTAAGGGTATTTATACCTAAAACTTTACGTAAAGATGTTATGCGAGAATTTCATGACTCGCCTATGGCAGGTCATCTAGGCAAAAAGAAAACCTACTTAAAATTAAAGGACGCGTGTTATTTTCCGTACATGAGGAAATACATTTATAAATATGTAGCAACCTGCGACCAATGCCAAAAAGTCAATTATAAAAACGGATTACCAGCTGGTCAATTAATTCCCATAATAACGAATTTTCCGAATGAAATCGTGTCTTTAGATTTGTTAGGCCCATACCCTGCAACTAGTCCAGAACGCTATAGATTTATTTTAGTAATTACCGATAATTTTTCTAAATGGGTTGAAATAGTTCCCTTAAGGAAAGCTTCGGCTAAAGCAATTGCCAATGCATTTTTTGAGAATTATATTGCGCGTTATGGAGCTCCTGTAAAGTTAATTACAGACAATGGTCCCCAAATGATATCCGAAGTTTTCGAGCAAGTGTGTCGCAGATTGCACATAAAACACGTTAAAACTGTGGTATATCGTCCACAAGCTAATCAAACAGAACGAGTCAATCGCACTCTTTAAAAATGATTTCGAGTTTTGTCGCGGATAATCACACTAACTGGGATCAATTTCTGCAAGAGTTCGGTTATGCAATTAGGACAGCAGTACATGAGACAACGGGTAAAACACCGGCGGAATTATTTTTAGGTCGAAATTTAATCACTCCTTTTCAGAAATTAGTTATGGTAACTGATGGATCAGATTTAGTTTGTGGGAACATAGAAAGGTTGTTTGAGGAAGCTAGAGTTCATACAAAGCGCCAGCAAGAGAAGTGGGCGAAATATTATAATAAAAAGAGGCGTGAAAATAATGTGAAAGTTGGTGATCTAGTATTAGTTCAAACTCACCCGTTAAGTTCAAAATGTAAAAAAATAGTAGGTAAATTTATGCCAAAGTTTGAAGGCCCATATAAAGTTCTGAGTGTAAAAAATAATAATAATTTAGTAATATTAAAATTGGTAAAAGAATAACGGTTAATGTTGACCAGGTGAGAATTTACTATCAAAGAGAAGACAGTGTTGCCGAGTCGGAAAGTAACACTAGTAGTAATCATGGTGCAGTGACATCAATCAGGTCAGATGATGCGCAGTCGTCATTGGTGCAATCGGAGAATGATAGGGGTGGTCGTAAAGGATCGAAATCAGGAAATGTAAATGGTAGCAGAGATATAGTTGCGAATAGACGCGATGGAGTAGAGGTGAGAAAAAAACGTGGACGGACGGAATCTACTGTTTCTTCGGGGATAACGCGTATAATTTCAGGAAAAAAGACCTGTATGTGCTGAGAGAGAGAAAAGAGGAAGGCCTGACTCATGGATGGACAATGTACGGAAGAAGAGATCAGAGGCCCAAGCAGATCGTGAGAAAAGAAAGATTTCCTCGTCAATGTCCTCTCGTCCCTCCAGGAAGCGTTATAGAAAGGTGGAAGAAAATAGTTCTGAAAGAGCAGTTCCAGGACCATCCCACAGATTCAAGTATAACAGACCTCATCAGGAAAGGAGCTGTCCATACAATCTTCGGAGCCGACGTCGAGTGGACAACAGCCAAGTTCCAGTTCTCACAGAAGGAAACAACGCCTCAGCAGGAGCATATCAACTTCAACGGACTCGATGGAAGAAGGGACCCAGAAAGTTGGAGCGCAGAGTGGACAACCCTAGGACAAGGTCATCCAGCACAGAAGCATGGTAGGAGACAAAGCCTATGCAGATTGGATCTAAAGACTAGTCAGGTTGTATAATTCTAATTTGTTTATTTTCTCTGACAGACAGTTCGGAGTATTTTCCATGTGGGCTAGTCTAATTTTTTTGTAAAGTTAACGTACAAAGTGTCACTGAGTTGTGTGCATTTTCATATCGTTGAAAAGACTTTTGTATTAATTTTTTTTCCAAATTGTGGAAAAACATTTGTTGAATTGCAATTGTTTGCTACACATTAAAGACGTGGCTTTATATGTGAGATTACTTGTATTGTTTGTTGTAATATATTCTATGTAAAATGTATATATTTTGTGTGTAATTATTAGATGTATAAGTAATGTCTGGTTTCTGGCGCGGCGTAATTAGGAATACTAACAAAAAACATTAACAGCGCAGCGCGATTGATTGGGAATTTTTGAAAATGAAACCAGATAAGGGTTATTTGTTACTAAACTATATAT